>CM055128.1:94996925-95029133 GCA_029206835.1 Rana muscosa
TTTTTCAAAATTTCCGCTCTTTTTTATTTGTTGTGCAAAAGCAGAGGCGATCAAATACCACCGAAAGAAAGCTCTATTTGTGGGAACAAAATGATAAAAAAATTGTTTGGGTACAGTGTAGCATGACCGCGCAATTGTCATTCAAATTGCAACAGCGCTGAAAGCTTAAAATTGGCTTGGGCAGGAAGGTGTATAAGTGCATGGTATTGAAGTGGTTAAAAGGTAATGTAAACCTTAAGCTATAAAGAAAAATGTAATAATTTAAATATCAGACTGCTGCACCTACATAAATCCTCAATACTGGATTTACAAACCCTATGATACCTATGAAAACATACTTTTGATTCTGAAGCATTTCTAAAAAAAAACATTATAGAATGTGCTAAATCTATATATAGTGTGTACCAAAACAATGATTATTGTAAAAGTTAAATATACTTCTTGATATGTGAATGTGCAAAAAAAGCAGTTGCATAGAGTTCATTAGAACTTTTTTGTATCATAGTCCATGATACAAATACACAATACAATACACAATGACCGGAAGAATCACTCAACTACCTAGAGAGCTTAAAGTGATTTGTAAAGTCTTGTCTATTATTTTTATAGGGAAAAAAAAAAAAAAACATGTTCTACTTACCTGCTCTGTGCAGTGAATTTGCACAAAGCAGCCCAGATCCTCCTCTTCTCTGGCCCCTCCCTTGCCCCTACAGCAAGCAACCGCTTTAACAGCACCCTGGCAGTTCATTGGGAACTGTCAGCCGTAAAACCTGTGGGTACGTGTAGGTCACTCATTCACAGGACTCTGTGAATGACTGACACTGCTTTGTGGGTGGAACCCTGCACAGCTTCACTTTTCAAATGGTGACTGCAGGTTCGGGGAGAAAATCCCTGGCTCGCTGTCACAGAAAGAGGGGATTGGGAAGAGGCTGCAGCAGTGGGAGCATGTTGCTTCCACTCTAAAGATGGGTGGAACATGTAACATCTTCCAAAAGGTGAACTTATCCTTTAAGCAGTTTTAGTTATGCATTTCAAAGGGTTTGCCTAATTACCTCCTGTATTACGGAAAGCATATATTTTGATCCCTTACTGCTATTTAGGTTTTCTTATTCATTATCATTTTGGTGTACTGGACATTTCAGGAATATGTTGCCTGGATTCTAACACTAAGATACTACAGGCAGGGTACCTAGAAAAATTACAAAATATGACTATATACATACTAAAGTCCACATGCCAGTAGATTTAGAGGTCAGTTTAACTAATTGAAAGGATAAGTTCATCTTTGGGAACATGTTACATGTTCCACCCGATTTTAAGATGGAACAAGTAACATGCTCCCACTCCTGTAGCCTCTCTCCAAGCCCCTCGGCTTGTAGTTCACAATGAGCTACCATGGCACTGTGGAGCGCTGTGGTAGTTCATTGAGTCTTCCTGTCTAAATGTATCCGCTTACCCGTACGGGTTGTATTGGTAAGCACATACACTTAGTGTGGAGGAGACCTGCATGGCAACAGCGATCACTTGATCACTGGTGCAATGCTTTACAGGCTCCTACTTCAAAAAATAATAAATGCACTTCTCTTTTTTTTTTTTTTTTTACTTGCAAAAAGATGTGCATTTATTTTTTCTACAAAGGTGAACTTGGCCTTTTTAAAAATAGACTTTCTACCCCTCTGCACGTAAAGGTTAAAATACTAATTTGGGTTAATCTACTAAAACTGGAGAGTGCAAAATCTGGTGCAGCTGTGCATGGTGGCCCAATCGGCTTCTAATTTTAACTTGTTCAATTAGGATTTAATAAAAAAAACAAAAAAAACACCAGGTAGCCGATTTTGTTTCTTTGCAGAGCTGCACCAGATTTTGCACTATCCAATTTTTGTAAATCAACCCTATTGTTGATGTGTTGCTTATTTCAGAAAACCTAATTCTGTAACATTACATCTGTCTTTTAAAGGGGTTGTAAAGGTTTGTTTTTTATTTTCTAAATGGGTTCCTTTTAAGCTAGTGCATTGTTGGTTCACTTACCTTTTCCTTAGATTTCCCTTCTAAATGGTTTTTTTCTTTGTCTGAATTTCTTACTTCCTGTTCCTCAGTAAGCTTGCCCCCATCATCTGAGCCGTTCTGGCTGGGGGTTAGTCAGCGTGCTCGCCCCCTCCCTTGGAACTACATCCCTGTGGGAAGACGCTGACAGCCCGCAGGGATGTAGTCCCAAGGGAGGGGGCGCGCAACCTGACTAACCCCCAGCCAGAACGGCTCGGATGATGGGGGCAAGCTTACTGAGGAGGAACAGGAAGTGAGACATTCAGACAAAGAAAATAAACATTTTAGAAGGAAAATCAAAGGAAAAGGTAAGTGAACCAACAAGCTTAAAGAAACCTATTTAGAAAATAAAAAAACAAACCTTTACAACCCCTTTAAAGCGGTTGTATACCCGCTGACTGACTTCCTTTACAGGTGTAAAAAAAAAGGCATAATGAGCTTGTATGCACAGCATACAAGCTCATTATGAAATACTTACCTTAGAACGAGGCGTCGGTGTCCCTCCCCGAGGCAGCTGACATTATGCCTCGGCGTGTCTTCCGGGTATCGCGGCTCCAGCCCTGTGAGTGGCTGGAGCCGCGATTCGTCACTCTCGCACATGCGCGCGGGAGATTTCTTTCCGGCAAGGTCCGGCGTCCGCCGGGCCTTCAGCCGAGAATCCCCTGTAACCATGCACCGCTGCAGTCAGCGGCGCAGTGCAAGGGAAATATCTCCTAAACCGTAAAGGTTTAGGAGATATTTCTTTTACCTACAGGTAAGCCTTAGTATAGGCTTATCTGTAGGTAAAAGTAAAAAAAAGACTATACAACCACTTTAAACCTGTTGCTTTTGTGTGTAAATGGTCGCTCAGAAAAATTAAGCATTAACAATTGTTTGTATGTATTTTCAAATTTTTGTAAAAAATTTTTTTTTATTATATCTTTTCATGTGATGACACTTTGCTACAATGTAAAGTAGTGAGTGTACAGCTTGTATAACAGTGTAAATGTGGTGTCCTCCAAAATAACTCAACACACAGCCATTAATGAGTACATGTGACTCATTAGTCTCAGGTGTGTATGGGGAGCAGTTGTGTTAAATTTGGTGTTATCGCTCTCTCTCTGTCTTACTGGTTACTGAAAGTTTAACATGGCACCTCATGGCAAATAACTGAGGATCTGAAAAAATGAATTGTTGCTCTACATAAAGATGGCCTAGGCCAGTGATGGCGAACCTTGGCACCCCAGATGTTTTGGCACTACATTTCCCATGATGCTCAACTACACTGCAGAGTGCATGAGCATCATGGGAAATGTAGTTCCAAAACATCTGGGGTGCCAAGGTTCGCCTTCACTGGCCTAGGCTATAAGAAGATTGCCAAGACCCTGAAATTGAGCTGCAGCACGGTGCCCAAGACCATACAGCGGTTTAACAGGACAGGTTCCACTCAGAACAGATCTCGCCGTGGTCGACCAAAGAAGTTGAGTGCATGTGCTCAGCGTCATATCCAGAGGTTGTCTTTGGAAAATAGACGTGAGTGCTGCCAGCAATGCTGCAGAGGTTGAAGGGGTGGGGGGTCAGCCTGTTAGTGCTCAGACCATACACCGCACAGTGCATCAAATTGGTCTGCATGGCTGTCACCCAGAAGGAAGCCTCTTCTAAATATGATGCACCAGAAAGCCTGCAAACAGTTTGCTGAAGACAAGCAGACTAAGTACATGGATTACTGGAACCATGTCCTGAGGTCTGATGAGACCAAGATAAACTTATTTGGTTCAGATGGTATCAAGCGTGTGTGGCGGAAACCAGGTGAGGAGTGCCAAGAAAAGTGTCTTGCCTACAGTCAAGCATGGTGGTGGGAGTGTCATGGTCTGGGGCTGCATGAGTGCCGGCACTGGGGAGCTAGAGTTCATTGAGGGAACCATGAATGCCAACATGTACTGTGACATACTGAAGCAGAGCATGATCCCCCTCCCTTCGGAGACTGGGGCGCAGGGCAGTTTTCCAACATAACGACCCCAAACACACCTCCAAGATGACCACTGCCTTGCTAAAGAAGCTGAGGGTAAAGGTGATGGACTGGCCTAGCATGTCTCCAGACCTAAACCCTACTGAGCATTTGTGGGGCATCCTCAAACGGAAGGTGGAGGAGCGCAAGGTCTCCAACATTCACCAGCTCCGTGATGTCATCATAGAGGGGTGGAAGAGGACTCCAATGGCAATCTGTAAACTCCATGCCCAAGAGGGTTAAGGCAGTGCTGGAAAATAATGGTGGCCACACAAAATATTGACACTTTGGGCCCAGCTTTGACATTTTCACTTAGGGGTTATACTCACTTTTGTTGCCAGCAGTTTAGACATTAATGGCTGTATGTTGAGGTATTTTGAGGGGACAGCAAATGTACACTGTTATACAAGCTGTACACTCACTACTTTACATTGTAGCAAAGTAATTTCTTCAGTGTCGCATGAAAAGATATTTACAAAAATGTGAGGGGTGTGCATCTCAGAAACCTGTACAGATATGTGCTAACACTAGATCTTACCCTGAAAACAATCCTAGTAGAGTGACTATGGCCAAGCATGCACTCTGGCACGAATACATGCAACCTATGATTTGCAGTATTATCCTGACAATTGCTCTCCCTCTTGGAGGGATATTTTCCATCTTGCAGAACGGTCTCAATTTCCAGCAGACTGAGTGACACTGGGGTCACTTATCTCCACAGTAACCCTTTATGTACATTTTCTGCTGCCATTTGTTCTTTAGTGGAAATTAAGACTGTTCACAATATCTGCTTCACTATTCTAGTCTTTAAGAAACATCTGTAATACAGCTGTACTCATAAGTTTACATACCCTGGCAGAATTTATGATTTCTTGGCCGTTTTTCAGAGAATATGAATAACACAAAAACTGTTCTTTCACTCCTGGTTAGTGTTTGGCTGAAGCCATTTATTATCAATCATCTGTGTTTACTCTTAAGTCATAATGACAACAGAAACTACCCAAATGACCAAAAGTTTTTACGTACCCCAGTTCTTAATACCCTTTAACATCAATGACAGCTTGAAGTCTTTTGTGGTATTTGTGGATGAAGCTCTTTATCTTCTCAGATGGTAAACCTGCCCATTCCTCTTGGCAAAAAGCCTCCAGTTTCTGTAAATTCTTGGGCTGTCTTGCATGAACTCCACGTTTTGAGATCTCCCCAGAGCGGCTCAATGATATTGAGGTCAGGAGACTGAGATGGCCACTCCAGAACCTACACTTTATTCTGCTGTAGCCAATGACAGGTCGACTTGGCCTTGTGTTTTGGATCATTGTCATGTAGGAATGTCCAAGTACGTCCCATGCGCAGCTTCCTGGCTGATGAATCCAAATGTTCCTCCCAGTATTTTTTGTAACACACTGCATTCATCTTGCCATCAATTTTGACCAAATTTCCTGTGCCTTTTGTAGCTCACACATCTCCAAAACATCAGCGATCCACCTCAGTGTTTCACAGTAGGAATGGTGTACCTTTCATCATAGGCTTTGTTGACTCCTCTCCAAATGTAGCGTTTATGGTTGTGGCCAAAAAGCTCAATTTAGGTCTCATCACTCCAAATGACTTTGTGCCAGAAGGTTTGAGGCTCGTCTCTGTGCTGTGTGGCGTATTGTAAGCGGGATACTTTGTGGCATTTGCGTAGTAATGGCTTTCTTCTGGCGACTCGACCATGCAGCCCATCTTTCTTCAAGTGCCTCCTTACTGCGCATCTTGAAACAGCCACACCACATGTTTTCAGAGTCCTATTTCACCTGAAGTTATTTGTGGGTTTTTCTCTGCATCACGAACAATTTTCCTGGCAGTCATGGCTGAAATTTTTTAGTTGGTCTACCTGACCGTGGTTTGGTTTCAACAGAACCCCTAATTTTCCACTTCTTGATTAGAGTTTGAACACTGCTGATTGGCATTCTGAATTCCTTGGATATCTTTTTATATCCCTTTCCTGTTTTATACAGTTCAACTACCTTTTTCCCACAGATCCTTTGACAATTCTTTTGCTTTCCCCATGACTCAGAATCCAGAAACGTCAGTGCAGCACTGGATGAAAGATGCAAGGGTCTGTCACTGATAAAAGGGCCCTTTGAATCCCTTACTGGTTGACCTCTGTTCTGGAAGCAATTTTTTTTAACTAAGTTTGCTGACCTCCAATGAGGGACTTGCACAGAGACTGGGGAGCACAGTATACAGAACTTTGCTGGTTGGGGTTCCAAATGAATTTGTTTCCAGTTCACTGCAATGCCTACACATTCCCATCTCCACAGAGCTAGACGTTTTATGATTTTGTAGTAATTGCTAAGCATAATGACCTTTTATCAGAAATGCCTAACAATTCACTAGTTTAAAAGGATTTTTTTTAAATGGTAAATACAAGTGAGTGCAGTTGCTAACTTGATACTAAATCATTAGCTATACTCTTAAAAAGCAAGCAATGTAAATACCTACATTTTGGCCTCTTGCAGGCTTTGTACAGAAGGACAGAGTGTGTGAGGATGAAGCAGCACAAGTAGTTTATCTGTTCAGGTGCTTGTAAGGAGCATGCTGACATGAGGAGAAAGCAGAGTGACGGAGATGAGCTCATCACTGTACTGTGGGCTAAAATGAGATTAGATGAATGTTGGTGACTGTCATTCAAATAGGAATACTGAGGACATCTTGTGGCAGAAAATGAATACTGCATGGAGACAGCTCCAATAAAATCAGTGTGATGGAACACTAAAGAGAAAAGAGGTAGATACTTCTGCATTGCATTATATGTTGAACAAAATATCTGTGTAATGGAGGAAATATAAATATATTTCCAGTTTTATATCCTTAATGGCACTAGAGAGTGATCTATTGAGAGTATACCAGGAAGCTCATCCGTTTTTGCTTTCTATCTTTTCCTTACAGAACACCTTTCCTTTGAAAAATGGGGCTGCATTTGTGGCCTTGTTTGGAAAGTGCTAAGTGTCTGGCTGTGTCTGCCTTCAATTCTTCTTAAATAAAGACCACATCCAGGATTTCCTAAGACTTGTACATTTGTTAGTACAGAGCAGTGAAAGGGAAGTAATCAATCATTAAGCACACTGGCTCCGGTTCGGCAGCTTGCATAGAACAGGTCTACCCTCCAGTGGATAGCTGTGAATAAGTCAGTTGAAAGAAAATCATAAGAAAAACAAAAAAGACAAACCACAAATGCACAAACCTATCTCAACTACAGAGATGTTTTTCTGTTTTTGTGCAATGAGAACAGGCAATGGAGATCCAGATACTGAGTGTTTTTTGCATGCCATCTGACACATGTATAAATAATCAATGTTTTAATAATAAAGAATTCTGTTTATTATTTTTTTTCTTTAATTATCTTTGAGAGATTTGTTCCTATACCACCAAGGAGTACCACCTTTTGCCAACCTCAGGGCTATAACATCTACCTTCACGGAGAAGTAAGCACTGGAAGAATTAACCACGGGGCTTCATTGTAATTAAGTTAAACAGTATTGCTGCACATGCCCTGACTGCTAACATTAAGGGGTATGGAAACCTCAACAACGAACTTCTGCTTTTTGCTCCCATTTAGTCTGTTGAACATACCATTTGAAAGCGTTTCATTATATTTGTCTGAAGTTCAATAAAATACAGTACCTATTTTATCCTGCCAGAAAGATAGCAAGCGGTTAAATTCCCATGCACTTAAACATGTCTACCAATTCCCAAGGCATGTATTGGTCTGTCTGCCTGAGGGGGTAATTTCTGGAGGGAAGTTTGAGGGGGGGAGAGGAGATCTAAGGTCTAAAGGTGTAATATGTAATCGCCATACTCCTGAATGCCAAGTCAATCCCTAGTGTTCTTCTCTAAGGCTGAGACTAACGTACACACGGTCGGATTTTCTGTTGTAAAAAAAATCGGATGGTTTTTCCGACGAAATTCCGCTCAAGCTTGGCTTACATACACGCGGTCACACCAAATTCCGACTGTCAAAAACGCGGTGACGTACAACACTAAGACGAGCCGATAAAAATTAAGTTCAATGCTTCCGAGCATGCGTCGACTTGATTATGAGCATGCATGGTTTTTAGTGCGTCGGAATTGCATACAGACTAACGTATTTTCCAATAGAAATTTTTTCCCTCGGAAAAATAGAGAACCTGCTCTCTATCTAAGTCCGTCGGAAATTCCGACAGAAAAAGTCGGATGGGGCATACACACGGTCGGAATATCCGACAAAAAGCTCCCATCTGACTTTTTCCATCGGAAATTCCGATTGTATTAGTATATATAATGGAAGAGTTTTATTTTTAAAACTATTTTGTCCTGAGGTGGATTATGTGTCTGTAAGACTTGTTTATGACCTAGTAATTACAGAATATTTTGTGGGTACAAGTATAGGGTTGAGGCAAATGTGTAGTGTATACTGTGGGTGGGCACAGACTCTAACTACACCCGTTTTAAGCTACGACCAATATTCACAGCAATGTACCTGTGCCCACGATATGCTATGCATTCCAAATCTTTCCATGCCATGTCCTTCTTTTTTTCTTTTTATATATATTCTGCAAATCACTACCTGCCTGCTATCCTATGACCCTGCTCCCTTCACTAGAAAAGCATGGTAATGGGATCACAGGCATCATGCATAGAGACATTAACCACACCACTATTGAACTTTAACAACAATACATTTATTTAAATTTCACGTGTTTCCATCTGTCATAAACCATATATTTTATTTTTTGGAATATTATTGGCCACGGCCTGATTTATTGGTTTCTTAATCAGTAACCGTCATATACAAAATTCAGCATATGAAAACCAACTCTAACCAAATATTCTCATAAATGACCATATTCAGCCCAGCCACTTAGACTCGAGCCGATTCATTATTTTAAACCACCTTTACTTAAACCTCCCCTCTAGTTAAACACCGGAGGGAGCCACCACCTAAATCGGCTGCGACAAAGAAGGGGGGGGGGGGGGGTAGGGCGTGAAGTCCTCTTGCACGCTTTTGCCTGGAACTGGTACTAACCCATATTTCCCTGTCTCTTAAATAAGCCGATACCAGTTTCCAGCAAATTCTACCAGCGTCATATGACACTTTTAGCCAATCCTTGAACACCTTGCATATCCTTCCAGAACCATCTAACCCACCTGATTTTTCTGACCAATCCTGCTACCAAACCTGAATTTCACCTTTTCTCCTCACCTTACCTAACCTTCTGAACTAATAGCCCCTGAGCCACCTGACCTTTCTTACCCAATCCTAACTCTTCTATACCTGAAACCTTT
The DNA here is from genome assembly GCA_029206835.1 of Rana muscosa. Taxonomy (NCBI): domain Eukaryota; kingdom Metazoa; phylum Chordata; class Amphibia; order Anura; family Ranidae; genus Rana; species Rana muscosa. The sequence goes on from CM055128.1 coordinate 95,006,260, forward strand.
CCTACTGCTAATACCATGATCCCATGAGGAAAGGGGGGGCCTAAGCGGCTCTCCCCTTTCAATCCCCATTCTAACACACTGCCTCTCCCGATTATAGTACAGTAAGTGAAGGTTGTTCTCCTGAGACAGGAGGTATAACAATGGCAGCATCCTCAGTTCAAAAATGTCTGGAAAATAAACTAATGCATTCACCACATGCAAGGACTGTTGGTCTGCAATATTTGGATGCGATTCAGCTTCCACTCGTTAAAGAACTTCGCTGAGCAGTAGAGGCTCTTTCATTTGTGAGTTCAACCACAATGTGTGTGTTACTCAGCCCTGTTGCATAAAAAAAGTAATGAGATGCAAATGCTTGGAGCTGCCATCATAAAAGTGCTATGACTGGATGTGGTCTGTGTCTGTGGAAGCCAGAGAGGTGACGTACCGTTTTTCCCCGAAAATAAGCCTGGGTCTTATATATATATATATATATATATATATATATATATATATATATATATATATATATATATATTGGCAACCAAAAACACACTAGGGTTTATTCTCTGGGTAGGACTTGCCATTTAATCCCCAGTGTAAACCGAGTGAAAGTGCTTGCAAACTACTAGAATCCTTGCCACCACAGTAGAATAAAAGGTATGTGTGTCTGCAATCTGTGTTGTGCTATAGCACTGCTCGGAGCTTCCGTGACCCCCCTGATCGGTCTTCCCCAACACAAGCACTTCAGAGGGAGGGGGGCTGAGATCCCCCACTGGCAGAAGAGAGCTGCGGCGCTTTCCGTTGGCCCTCCTGTGCTTTTACCTGCTCCGAGCCTTGCAGGGGGGGGGGGGGGGCGGCGCGAAATCCCCCGCTGACAGCTGGGACAAGAGGGGGAGAGCAGTGGGAGGTCAGCTGAGAGAAGGCATCTCACTCAACTATACCACAGAAACACACCCTCCACACAACACTGCAATAGAGAGGATTCCAGCAGTCCACAATTACTTCAAACTAGGGCTTATTTTTGGGGTAGGGCTTATATTGCAGCCCTCCTGGAAAATCGCTGTTGGTCTTACGTTTGGGAAAACACGGTAGAAGAGGTGACGCCTTTGATTGGGGGTAGGGGGGCAGCTGCCCAGGGCACATTGTCTTTTATGTGGGTGGGAGAAAGGTGCCACATGTCTGCCCTGTATACTGGTTTTGTCATGTTCACTACAGAGGAGTCCACTGCTGCTTTCTTCCTGTGGTTGAGCTCATGTCAGGCTCATTACTGCCACCTGTGGCTGTTTGCTACTCTCTTCCTGTGCATGCGGCCTGTTCTGCTCCAATTCAGCTCTGTTTCAGCCATGATATCGGACAAAACAAAGGATAAGGGGGGCTTTAAGTACAAGTAAGGCTTTTTTTTTTTTTTTTCTTTTTGCCAAAGCCCTTAAACTTAACTGAATAAAAGCCTTCTGTGTCCATGCACACATAGGCTTTTACCAGAGTTTAGGAGCAGCAGAGTTGGATTCAGTGAAACGCTCCTTTCCTGAACGTAGAAGGATCACGTTCAGAATCGGAGCATCTGGGCATGAAAAAGCCAAATGCTGCTAAACTGGCCTAAACGCTAGATGCCTTTAGCACTTCAGCATTTAATCATTTCAATGGCCAAAATAAATTAAAATTTTGGCCAATGCAATAAACCTCCAAACGCTGCTAAACTTGCCTAAACGGTTTAGGCAGCTTGTGTCAATTTTTAATGCAGAGTTTTATTTATTTTTTTCCGTCCGTCAGGAGAACAGTGTTTACAATAAACCAGTGTGCATAAAGCCTTAAGGGAACATGGTTTTTGTTCTGCTGGTAATGTCAAACATGCCAACCATGTCATAGCTTAGCCAGTCTGAACGAGAAAAAAGGTTTACCTCCTATGCAGAGGCATAAGAGCTTCTGGAATAAAAGCAGTTCAAATGCATCAGAATAAGACATGCTGCATTTACAAAACTCGGTACAATACACAACAAAAGCATAAATGAAACATAAGGTAACACTTCCCTATTTGATCCATATCAAATACATTTACTCTTTCGTCCATGGACCGACACAGCTTCTCTATTGACAAAGTGGGTATTATCCGTTAATTAGGAGTGACTAGGCAGAAAACTTGTAAAAAGTGTTGCATCACACCTTCTACAGTACCGCCCAGGGGGCAGACCCTCTGGTGTATCCTCTCAGTCTGCATTTTGCAGATCAGTTTTTTTTCCGTCTAGCAAGGCGTAGAACATGGCTCCCTTTGGGCCCATTGGTCCGGGGGGAAAAATATATTTTTTTGCTACTTTTTTTTTTTTTTTTGTTTCCTGCGATCTTCGATCAATTGCCGACTGGGTGACAGGGTGGATCCTCGATCCTTGTAGTCTCCCCAGTTTTGGCCATCAAGCGTGTGCCGACCCTAGCTACGCGCTGGGTTTTCCACGACATGCCCGTCGCTCCACGGGTGGCCGGTGAGCCTACGCTCCAGGGCCTGCATCGGACCGCTCGGCTTCGGCTGACCTTACGGCCGAGTCGCAGCAGCTTGGCCGGTGAGCTTACGCTCCAAGGCTTGCATCGGACCGCTCAGCTTCGGCTGACCTTACAGCCGAGTCGCAGCAGCCTGTCCGGTGAGCGTCGCGCTCCAGGGCATACATATATGATCGTCCCCTTGGGTCCAATCACAGCATGCCTAGCCAACAGTCACCTTCCGTGCGCGGACGATAATCTGTTTGGAATGTCTTCCAGCATAATACATGCAGGATAGGCAAGTAAGCTCCCCTGCCTCGGCTGGGTGATTTGGCTGGACATTCCTGGAGAGACCAAGTAAGTGGTTGTGGCCCCTTTCTTCCCTCTCTCCCTGCCTTTCCCTCCTCCCTGGGCTTCTAGCTAAAGGTTGCTGGGTGCTGGGGGTCACCTAGGGGGTTCCACTGGAGCGGGGCTGGCTGTAACTAACATTTAAAAGAAATGTCATTTCTGCTTACCTGTATGTGCTTCCTCCTCCATGCTGTTGGCGGACATTTTGCGGTGGTTCATGCCGGGTTTGGCCTCTAGTGACTGCCCGGCGGCCATCTTCCTGTGGTTTCGGCTGCATTTTCTTGTAGTTCCACACCCACTGGCCTCAATCGACTGATCGGCGGCCATGTTTGTAATGATCCACGCTGTATGTATATATTGCCGTTCGGCGGCCATCTTTTTGTGGTCTACGACTGCTTTGGCCTCTATCTTCGGCTCGGCGGCCATTTTCTTAGAGCCCACATAATCTTCCCTACAGACGGTTTTGGCAGCCATTTTGCGAGAGTCTCCGGCCTCTAGGGTGCATTACACTGGCGCGAAAAATTCACACAGGAAGCGCTGATAAAAGAAGCAGACTGACACAGCAGCAGTGGGACAGCATCACAGGCGCAGCACACGGCAGCATAGCAGTACCGGTCCAGGGTGGTGAGTCCTCTGGGTGATCCAGCATCTTTGCAGCGCAGGAGGGTGGCCTATTGATATCTTGCCTGGAGCCCTGTGGGTGTCAGCATGGCATCTGAGCCAGATGAATGATCCCCTGAAACACCAGATTTAGTGGCTGGTGCCCCTGAGGTCTATGGACGCTATGTCGGCAATCCTAGAGGCGTTTAGTGCCAGGGTGGAAGCAGCACACAGGAATACAGGGGGTAGTAAACGTCCCCGTCCCCTGCAATCTTCTGGGGATAATTCTGATGCAGAACCAGTTCCAGCTACGGCTCATGGCCCAGATTCTGACGCATCAGAGACTGCAGACCGTGACCGATCGGACAGTGAGGAGGACTCCAAGTCCAGGTCAGTACGCGAGACTGCTTTGGTATCTGACCTTATTACTGCAGTGAGGGATACGCTAAAGTTGGAAAATACTGCAGAAGCAGCAGAGACTCCAGTCCCCTTTGGGTTTCGTAAACATGCCTGCACTGCTAAGGTGTTCCCTTGTGTGTCTTATTTTGACAAACTCTTATACAAGGAATGGGAGAACCCACTGAGGGTCTTTACAGCCCCAAAGAGGTTTGCGGTACGGTACCCCTTTGAGGAGAGTTTTCTGAAGAAATGGACGTCTCCCCCTATAGTGGACACTCCGGTGTCCAGACTTAATAGAGCTACCACTATTCCAGTAGAAGGGGCTCCTGTTTTCAAGGACCCTGTGGCTAAGAAAGCTGAAGCACTCGCTCGCTACCTATACTCAGTGGTAGGCTCGGCAGTACGCCCGGCATTGGCGGGGGCCCTAGTGTCTCAGACACTTACTGAATGGGCAAAATTGCTACTCCGGTGGTTAAAGGAGCGAAATGCTCCTCCTGATGAGATAACTTTGGCCGACCAGTTGGTCCAGGGCCTTTAAGTTTGTCTGCGAGTCAGACATGGATACTATTCCCCTGCTGTCAAAAGCTTCGGTTTATGCAGTAGCAATACACCGCCTGATCTGGCTAAAGGGCTGGTCGGCGGACCAGACTTCCAAGAAAGCCCTGTTGGATCTGCCTTTTTAAGGGCGACAGACTTGTTGGGGCTTCTCTGGATGACATCATCGATGCCACAGGAGGTAAAAGCACTTTGCTTCCCCAAACTAGCAAGGGTAAGGGGCCATGCCAAGGGCCCTCCTTTACTGCATGCAAGCGTTTTTTTCGCCCCCCCCCCCCTAGGGCAACAGGGAAAAGACCCCAGGCCGACAAGGCGCCTGCCCAAGGACAAAAGCGTCCTTCGTCCCGCAGACCCAACAAGCCTGAGGACAAATCTGCGTCCGCATGAAGGTCCGCCAGCTCTAGTCTCCGACAGGTGGGTTTGCGAAGTAATCTCCTCAGACTACAAGATAGAAATTCTATCTTGTCCACCAGACAGATTTGTCACCTCCAATCTCCAGTTACTACCGACCCGTCGGGAGGCCCTGTATGGGGCGGTCCAGGGTCTACTGGAACGCGGGGTAGTTATTCCAGTTCCAGAACAGGAACGGGGTCAGGGTTTTTACTCAAATCTGTTCATTGTGCCGAAGGAGGGGGTTCATCCAATCTTGGATCTCAGAGCCCTCAATTGCTTTGCAAAGGTACAAAGATTTTGGATGGAGTTGGTTCGATCTGTAGTCACGGCTCTCCATCCGAGGGACTTTCTGGCCTCCTTGGACATCAAGGACACATACCTGAATGTCCCCATATACTCCAGACACCAGAGGTTTCTGAGATTTGCTATCGGGAAGAGCCACTACCAGTTTGTGGCCCTCCCATTTGGCCTTGCCTCAGCACCCAGGACGTTCACCAAGGTGCTCGCTCCGATTCTGGCACTTCTAATACAGCGGAGTATCGCTATCATGGGCTACTTGGACGACCTTCTGCTGAAGGCCCCTTCAAGCTCAGAATTAGAGATAAGCGTGTCCATTATCTGTCAGACTCTTCGAGACTGTGGTTGGATACTAAACACGCAAAGGTCAGTATGGTGCCCACTCAACGCCTAGTGTACCTGGGGTTGATTCTGGATTCCTCAGAGGCAAAGGTATTCCTCCCTGTGGAGAAGTTGCAGACCCTCCGGGCTGCAGTACGGCAGCTGACTTCCAGGAATTGGTCTTCACTCCGTTTTTGCATGCGAGTGTTAGGCCTCATGGTAGCCTTCTTCGAGGCGGTCCCATATGCTCAATACCACACTCGAGTGTTACAGAAGGAAGTTCTGTCCAGATGGAACAGATGTCCATCATCTCTGGATTATCAAATCCGAGTGAGCAACCTAGTCAGGAGATCCCTGGTATGGTGGCTGACAGCACCGGCTCTAATGGCGGGGAAGTCATTTCTTCCGGTTTACTGGATAGTGATCACGACGGACGCCAGCCTTACAGGTTGGGGGGGGGGGGGGAGTCTGGGGTGTTCAGTCGGCGCAAGGTTGCTGGACCCCAGAGGAAGCCCTCCTGCCGATCAATGTCCTGGAAATCCGGGTGATCAGGCTGAGCCTCTTCAAATGGTCTGAGGCTGCAAGGGCATCCAGTCAGGATCCAGTCAGACAACGCCACAGCAGTGGCATATGTCAATCATCAAGGAGGAACAAGAAGCTCAGCTGCAGCATCAGAGGTCGCTCGCTTCCTGAAGTGGGCAGAGAAGAGCGTACCGGCACTGTCGGCCGTGTACATTCCGGGTGTGGAAAACTGGCAGGCGGACTACCTGAGCCGCCAGATGCTGGACCAGGGAGAATGGTCCTTACACCCAGAGGTGTTCCAACTCATCTGCCAAAGATGGGGCACACCAGACGTAGATCTTCTGGCTTCCCGACTCAATCGGAAGGTATTGAGGTTTGTGGCCCGGTCAAGAGATCCATGGGCAGACGCAACGGACGCGTTGGTGGCATTGTGGGGTCAGTATCAGCTAATCTATGCCTTCCCTCCCTTAAGGCTTCTTCCTCTTCTGCTCCGCAGAGTGGAGGCAGAGGGAATTCCAATGATCCTAATCGCTCCAGATTGGCCTCAGCGTCCTTGGTACGCCAATCTAGTACGTCTGGTAGCAGACGTCCCCTGGCGCCTACCACTACGGAAGGACCTGCTATCGCAAGGTCCCATACTCCATCCTGCTTTACGGTCACTGGCTTTAACGGCATGGCTGTTGAGAACCAGGTACTGAGAGACCGGGGCCTGTCAGATTCAGTAATCTCTACTATGAGAAGTGCTCGGAAACCGTCCTCTAGGAAGGTTTATCACCGCACTTGGAAGACCTACATCTCCATGTGTGAGGAAATGAAATGGCATCCGCGTACTTATTTGGTTTCCAGAATCCTGCTGTTTTTACAGCATGGGGTGGACCAGAGGCTTGCCTTGAGTACGATTTTAAGGGACAGATATCTGCCTTTTTCAGCGACCCCTGGCGGCTCACTCTCTCGTGAGTACATTTGTGCAGGGGGTTCGACATGTGGCCCCTCCGGTCCGTCCCATGCTACCTCCGTGGGACTTGAACCCGGTCCTCTCGGTGCTTCAGAAGGCACCGTTTGAGAATATTAGAGATATTTCCCTGTTGATAGAAAGTGGTCTTTTTGGTGGCTGTTACGTCAGACGAGTCTCTGAGCTGGCAGCCTTGTCCTGCAAGGCTCCCTATTTGATTTTCCACAAGGATAAGGTGGTGCTGCGGCCGCAGCCTTCCTTTCTTCCGAAGGTCGTTTCGGCTTTTCATCTCAACGAAGACATTGTACTTCCAGCCTTGTGTCCTCATCCCTCGAATCCTAAGGAGTCGGCGTTGCATTCCTTGGACGTTGTCCGAGCTTTGAGAGTATACCTATCTGCTACTTCCCTGTTCCGGAAGTCAGACTCACTGTTTGTTTCGGTGGCTGGTCCCAAGAAGGGCCAAGCAGCCTCGTCGGCCACCATCTCTAGGTGAATCCGACAGATAGTAATCCAGGCTTACGCCTTAAAGGGTCAAGCGCCCCGCTTTCCGGTTATGGCGCATTCGACCAGGGCAATAGGTGTCTCTTGGGCTTTCCGACATCAAGCGTCTGTTTCCCAATTTATGTAAAGCGGCGACTTGGTCATCCGCTCACACTTTCACAAAATTCTACAAAGTTGATGTAGGTGCATCTTCGGATGCCTCTTTCGGCCGCAAGGTTTTGCAGGCGGCTGTTTAGAGTTGCAAATCCTCCGTTGGGGTGAAGTTTATTTTTATGCTGTTACCACCCCTCGTTTTTTTCTCTGACACTGCTTTGGGACGTCTCACTTTGTCAATAGAGAAGCTGTGTCGGTCAATGGACGAAAGAGTAAATAGGATATTTTACTCACCGTAAAATCCTTTTCTCTGAGTCCATGGACCGACACAGCCCCCACCCCTCCTTTTTAAGTTTGTACTGCTTTTTGACGAACTGATCTGCAAGATGCAGACTGAGGGGATATACCAGAGGGTCCGCCCCCTGGGCGGTTCTGTAGAAGGTGTGATGCAACACTTTTTACAAGTTTTCTGCCTAGTCACTCCTAATTAACGGATAATACCCACTTTGTCAATAGAGAAGCTGTGTCGGTCCATGGACTCAGAAAAGAATTTTACGGTGAGTAAAAAATCCAATTTTTATGATGAATGTCTGCAACTGACCCATTTGGTATTTCTTCAGTTTGGTTGGAAACCAACATTTCTGGTTTATTTTTTATGGAGCCACCTACTGGAGATACTCTGAATCGCTCAGATCATTTACATTTGGCACTTTAGAGTGTACTGTATATTTAACGGGCAAAACTTTGAGCCCTTTTTCACACTTCTGCAATGCAGGAAACACAGCGAATCCTGTGTGTTTCCCACATTACAGTCGCACCGGGTCTATGCAATCTGCTGCGGATGTCAATTTTATCTTGTCACCCCAAAACAAAACGCAGTGCGAATGCCAGAATCACATCGCATGGGTATTAACATCCATGCAATGTGATTCAGGTTTGGGGGGAAAAAAAAGGTTCCTGGACCATTTTGGCACGGATGCGATGCAATTTGAGCTATACAAAATACAGATATTGCATGTGGTATGCACAGGAATGCGGTGCGATTCCTGTGCAAATTACATGCAGTGTCTGCATCGCACCAGTGTGAATCTAGGCTCAACATGGGGGAAGATCCGAAATACAAAGTTGTAACCAGAACATTTTATTCAGGGGAAATCTTACAAATGAGGGACACCTATTCTGATGAGAAGTGCACAAGATGGTTTTCCTCATTTTGGAGAGATCTCCTCTGTTGGGTCTACAGAACCGAAAATGAGGGGCAATTGCTCAAATTGTATACAAAAGGCAAAAAAAAAACCTGATGGGGTTTTTAAAGCGTATTTACAGTCAAAATTTAAAAACTGTATAATGGTCATATCCTTTCAGTTACTTCTAGCCTACTGCTTTTAATCTGAGCAATCTGTAGTTTGTAAACCACATTTTCTTCCTTGAATTCTGGGACACATTCACTAAGCCCTGTGAGTAGGTACTGCTGGGTCACAGAAATCAGAGCCTGCCTTCTGAACTACAGAGGAGCTGAGAGGACGAGTTTCAAGAGGCAAAGTCTGTACAGGAATCACAGCTTGCATGCAGCAAGGCACCATGGGATATGTAGTCCTTGAAAATTACAAGTACACAGCAGAGGAGAAGCTGAAAAAGTATGCATGGAATTTAGGAAGTTATGGAAAGAACTGCGTTCTGCCAGTCTGCAGGCCATAACATGAAGGTTAGCATTGTGCAGATTTAGCTCCTTCTCACACTAGAAATAGAGTACCAAAGTAGCCAAGTGATTTGTTTTTCTTATAGCAGAACGGTTGTGTATATCTAAAGCTAAAACCCTTCTCTGGATAGAGTAGGGAATAGTTCAGGGAGTACACTTTCATTTTTCTTTTTTCTTTTTTTAACATCAGCACTGTAATATCAATAGTTATATTTGACAATCCGGTAGAAGTGTACTTAAAAAAAAAAAAAATCTGTTTCCCAATGTAGCATGCCAAGCTCTTTTTTATATTTTAGTAAAAAACAAAACAAAATGGGCTTTCAGATTTATTAGACATTGTACAACTGGTGAATATAACATTCAGGGTAAGTGGTAGGTGCATTTCAAGTGCTTTTAATGTATTGGTCACCTAGCTTGTGGTTTAACCTCATTGTTGAACCTCCTATATAATACAGCAGGAAGTGCAAGTACAGAAAAAGAGAGGAAAAAAACAGATCAAGTGCTTATTGAATTGGAAGAGAATATATTCAAAGCGGGTCGCCTTGGGGTTGTCACAGCTCAAACATTCATGCCAAAAGGCGTTCTTATTGACTTGACCAGGATGGAACACATTTTTATTGGACAGAGAATAAAACAAAGTATTACAACTTCCATCCTTTGTAAGGAGCAACTACTGGACCACATTACAGAAGATTTTTGACAGAACTGCTTGTGTAACTTATTGAAAAATCTGGTTTTCCTTTCTTTTAACACATACCTAAACCCAGGAACAAAAATGTATTCTATTACAGCTTGCCGTTCCTTAGATCTGGTGGCCGTAATAATGGATTTTTAAGGCTTTTTTTTTTCCCCATTTATTAAAAATATCAAACATGTTATACTTGCCTGTTCTGTGCAAGGTTTTTTCACAGAGCTGCCCCGATCCTCCTCTTCTGGGGTGACCCGCAGGCGCTCCTGGCTCCTCCCCTTAATCAGGTGCCCCCATGGAAAGGTGCTTTCCATGGGGGCACCCGTGCGGGCTCACCTCCTGAGTCCTGCTGCTGTGTCCATTGACAGACGGTGAGACTCGGCCACACCGCCCGCTCCTGTGTTACAGGATTTGATTGACGGCAGCCAATGGCTCCTGCTGCTATCAATCTGTCCAATAAAGAGAGACACAGTGGCTTGAGCCGCTGGGCTTGTGCACATCACATCACTGGATCGGATCAGGTTCAGGTAAGAAAAAGGGGGATCTGGGGGGCAGCTGCAGCACAGAAGCGTTTCACCTTAACGCATTAAGGTGAAAGACCTTGAGATTTTACCACCACTTTAAGCCTAGTACACATGGTGGCATCGGCTGATTTTCAATAGAAACCAGCCGACGTTCATCCCGTGTGTACTGCAGATGGTCTGACAGAAGCCGGCTTCTGTCAAAGGGTCAGGTCCGAAAAAGGTCTGCCGTTCAGTGCTCTGACAGTGGCCGGAGTGTCCTGGTGGAGAGAGGCCGTCCCCCTGTCAGAACACAAGCACAGCAGGGGAGATTGCTGTACTTGCATCGGATTGTTAGCACAGCAGCTCTGACCTGAGCTATCGGTTGTTTTTTTCCGTACAAGGCTTTAGAGGGTCTCCACTCTGGGTAGAGGAACAATGGAGACACATCTTGGACAGCAGCATTGTCAGTCTGGGGAGAGGGTAGTATTCGATGCACCAGCAGATTAAGATGGACTTGACTAACAAAGACCAAGTTTGCCTTTTAAAAAAAAAAAAAAAGTGCACATCTATTCTTCTTTGTTAGACAGGCATGTACTGAATTCAGGAAGATCAATGAACTACAAGAGCACTCGCCAGCGCCCTCATAGTTTGAGAACTACAAGCTGTCAGCTGCAATGGCTGACAGTAGTTGTAGTTCATCGGTCCCCAAGCTCCCTGGCGCCAGGGACCTGCCGCTTGGAATTCACCTCCACTGACGTTGGGTGGGCCGTTTGATGGTTATTTGTGTTGTGGTTGCTCTATAGCAGTCTCGATTCTCTTTGGGTACCCCAACGGTGGTCCTGACTCGTGCCCCCAATAACAAGCCTCTTACTATGGGGGCACTCGCGCAGGCTCGTTCCCAAGCCACGCTCCTGTGAATGGATGTTGCTCAGCCCCGGCCCCACTTTCTCCTCATTGGCTCACTGGCTGTGATTGACAGCAGCAGGAGCCAATGACTCCCACTTCTGTGTGAGCCAATGAAGAGAGAAAGACCTGAGAGAGTCTCGCTGCTCTCATGCACGTTGCTGGATTGAAATGGGGCTCAGTTAAGTATAAGGGGGGCTGGGGAGGGGAGCTACACACAATGCATTAAGGCAAACCTTCAGCCATTAGAACCCCATTTTAATATCTCAATGGCATAAACAGGAGAATTTAATTGCAGAATGCAACACAGACAGCTTTTACTGGAGCCACTTGGAGTCCCACCATCACCAGTGTCATTTGCAGGTCCTATCGGGTTACAAATAAGGGAAGAAATAGAAATATTTAACATTTATTAATAACCTTTTATTTCCGTTAGGTGTGTTTCTAAGGAAGTCTGATTTACTAGGAATAGATTTTAGTTAATGCAATTTATAGATGTCAGCCTGTTAGACAATGACACGGGAAAATGACTCTTGTGCAGTCATTTATCGTTGGTGACACGCAATAAGTTCATTTAGCTTTTCTCCTGTGGAAAGATTTGTGAGCGGTGGCTCTGAGGTTTCCATAGAGACGCTCTGACGAACAAGTGCTGTCATGCAAGCCTACAAATGCTGAAGCGCTGCAGAGGGTTAGAAAGGCTGTCGCTTTGCAAACACTGACAGATGGGTCTTGTTTGTCTGATGTCTATATCTTTGCTGGCTATTGCAATCTGAAGACTTTAGTTTGAACTTGGATATCTGTGTGTGTTTGGCAGAAGGCCCTTACATTCACAGAAGTGGCCAAAGACCTTCTTTATGAGATGGTCTGTAGATCAGTAAGAACTGATCAGTTATTTTAACCAGAACAATTTTTTGCTTCTTTAGGTTTTGTCTTGTATGCTTATTGGCCAATCTGGAAAAGTGGTAGGCACAGTAAAAAGTGATTAATGTATCCGGACATGAACAGTCTCAAGTACACATTGTACTGTTATAGAACAGTGTTGTAGATTGTGCTGCTTGAGTATAGCAGTATGTTCTTGGTCACCCTGTGTCCCCTAAACTCCCAAATACCTAAATTCATCCACCCACCTCAATGGGAAGGGAAAAGCCAATGTCCGAGCCTGGCGATCTAGGGGAGATCAAACCAATTTGGTACAATTGATGCGAATACTGGAATAGGTCACAAAGGTATTAAACTTCAGAGCTGCCATCAATGAAGGGCCCACATCATGCAAATACAGAAAGTCATCGTCCACATAGAGGGACAACTTTTCTTCTAGTGTCCCGAATCTAAGGCCCTGGACAAAAGGCGATTTTTTTTTTCTAATCCCCATTGCCAGAGGGACGGTGCAAATAAACCGGGAGGTGGTTTTCTGGTTAAGGGCCGGTTCACATCAGATGCAGTCCAGTGCTTTTTTTGTTGAATTTTTTTTTTCTGCATCAAAAACGCATGGACAGTAGGTATAGGTTCCCTTTTGTGGGACTTAAAGCACTTCCAGGCGCACGGCTGTCAGATTCTGGCCAGTTATGTCCAGGCAATGAGCTGATCCAAAGACATTGTTCTCCCAATGTACAGGGGAGACATCATGGTCTAATAAGTCTCTGGTGTCTCTAAAATGTACCTAACTGTTAAGAGGCTCGTCATGTCCCACCTGCCTCCCTTTGAGATGAGGATGATGATGAAATAAACCCTCAACACTCCACGCATGCACATACCATACCACACCACTTCCCACCCAAGGACGTCATATGATGTCCTTGACTTTCAGTGGGAATATCTGATGCCCAGGCATCATCCAGATATGTTTTAGAGCCGGTGATTCTGTGCATCGTAAAAATGATCATTGCGGCAGTTCCGCAGCTTGATCATTCTTTCAGACGACGGGTCGTTGGTGTGAATGTAAAAAATTATATATGGGATATACTGCGCTGTGCAATAAATGAACACAAAAATTAGCTGCCAACACAGCTGTGACAAAGCAAGAACTAGTGAATATGAAAAAAGTGTAGCGCTTATTTTTGTGCATAAGTCAGTTGTCAACACCTGTCAAATGTTGCAAACATTATACATATACATGAAATCTTAATTTCAGTGACACCAAGTGACTGAGTGTGATCCGTGAAAAAAATTGGTAACAAATAAATCCAAACAAAGCAGTCCTCTTGTGAAGAAACACAAATAACAGTCCAAAAGTGTAGAAAAAAACTGTAAGGTTGAAATGAAGAATTCCACATGGATATGACCCACTTTGTGAAAGGATAGAGACACCACCACCGATATAAGGAGGAGGCTTACCAGATGGTGTTAACTTGGTGAGGTGTATACCACCCAAGTCAAAACAGGCTTGTATAATCAGTCAGCAAGATGTATCCAGCTGGTCCTGAATCCACATATCAGTTGGCACTGCAAATTCCAATAAACATCAGAAAGTGTAAAATGTAGTCTTGTTGGAGCCAGAGATACAGTAACCACATAACATGCGTAATGAGGGAAAAAAACTCGGTGTGATACCGTAAAAATGAACACTCACATTGGGAAGAACGTGATAGGCATATCACAAAGTGCAAGAGCGATGTGTGTGAATGGGTCCACCCGACGTGTTTCAACTAAACAGTCATCTGGGGTCATCATCAGATGATGACTGTTTAGTTGAAACGCGTCGGTGGACCCATTCACACACATCGCAGTTGGTGTGACTGTAGCCTTAGATAGAACAAGTGGAGATAGTTCATTACTTTATCACTTTTAGCTGCCGGAACAATTTTTACTTTTATAAAACACCACAATCCCCTAAAATTTTGTAAAATATAAGAGGTGCTGTGTAAATGAGCACCAAATATGTCATGCTTCTGCAATTGCGTGCACCCATAAAACGGCAAACTACCATATGATACCCAAAATTGTTCATAGAGGATGCTTTAAAACCTTTACAGATTACCAATGTACGTTTAACCATGAACGACAGCCCTAAAAGTTTTTCATCTCCCTCCAGTGTACACAATTCCTAATCTGTTACAAAACTGTCAGTTATTTACACACGAGTGCCCAGGTATACATATGTTTAACCACTTCCCATCCGGGCCTATTTTGGCACTCCTCTCCTACATGTAAAAATCATAATTTCTCTTATCATCCATGGACTGACACGGTGTCTCTTTACACTTTACACGTGGGTTATGTCCCGGCTTGCAGGAGAAGACCTAGGCAGAATGTGAGATGTTATACATACATTCTAAAAGCCAGAGCTGAACAGCCCCACCCAGGGGGCGGTCCCTCCGGACATAACCCTCCCACTACAGTCAGCAGACTTCAGTTTTTTTCTGCCTAGCAGAAGGAGAAGACGTGGCTCTCTCAGGAGCCAGTCTCCTGACCTATTTTTATTCCTTTTCTGGAATTCTTTTTTATTTTATTTTTGAGAATCTTCTATCAACTGTCGGCTGGGCAACAGGTTGGGTACAAGATATCCTCGTAGTCTTCCCTGTCCGACCATCGACCGTGCTGATCCTCGCCTTGTGTGCGTGAGACTCAGTTCACGACATGCCCCATGACTCCAGGGGTGGCTGGGTTTGCTTTCATGCTCCCACGGTCCTCTCAAGACTGAACAGTCCCTGACTGACTGTAGCTTTCGCGGTGGACCGGGCCGACAGCTACTCAGTACTGCACTGTGATAGTCCTGTCAGAAACACACCAGTGGGTCCCTCAGGGGACGGGTAAGTAGTCTCTCCTGCCTGCAGGTGAGTACAAAAAGCTGTGTGTTTCTCTGTGGGGGATTTTCCCTGTCTCCCCCTGTATTTCATTGTCACTCTCTGTCACCATTGCTTGCGCTGTGCTGTGTGGGGTGCCTGGGGGGCACACTGTTCTTGGAGGGGCTAATGCTGGTCTGCAGATATGCTTGGGGCCTTTTTTTGTGTGTTTTGGGGCCTGAGCGCCGAGTGGCGCTGTGTGTGTGCTGTTTTTTTCACTTTTGCTGAGTCATGGCGGCCATCTTGCCGCGGATCGCCTCAGTGAAGTGCGGGGCCATTTTCTTGTAGCCCGCGCGCTCTTCAGCACTAGTTTTGGCCTCTAGCGCTGCTGTAACAGCGCGAATCTCCTCACAGCTCACCAGCGCTGACACAGCGCGGTACAGACAGCGGAACTGAGCGGTCCCTGGTCCGGTTTGGTGAGTCCCCTGGGCGCCCCCTCCTCAGTCAGCACAGCCTGTGGGTGGACTTTTTATCTGAGGAGTCTCAGAGGGGGGCAATATGGAGTCTGTCACCAGCTTCCCCTAAATGTCAGTGGACAACAGGCAGTGCTTCAGCACCTGCGGTCCCTAGGGACCAGTTGTGGGCAGTCCTGGAATCATTTCTGACCAGGTTGGGAGCTGTGTGCAAGGGAGCAAAAAAGCGCCCTCTCCCCACTTTACTTCATGAGGGCAGTGCGCTGATTCAGATATGGGCCTAGCCACTACTGCTCAGGACCCTAGTTCTGAATGTATTGGATGGTTTTGAACAGGACATTCCTTATGAGGAAAACTCCAGTTCTGAGTCAGTAAATGACAGGGCGTGTGTTAGTGTGCTCATGACTGCGGTGAGGGACACTCTCAAGCTAAAATGCTGCGGATGCAGAACCTCAGGCGGATACACTCTCCTTTTTGGTTCTTTTAAGGCCAGGCCTTCTAAAGAGGTTTTTCCATATGTACTTTCTTTGACCAGCTCATTGATAAGGTCTGGGAAAAGCCGCAGAAGAATTTTTTTTATGGTCCCGCGGCTTTTGTCTATCAGATACCCCTTGAAGATGCCCTACTTAAAAAGTGGGCTTCTCCCCCAGGGTCGACCCTCCAGTCGCCTGGTTGAACAAGGCCATCACTCTCCCGGTGGAGGGGACTTCTGCATTTGAGGACCCCACTGACAGGAGGTCAGAAGTGGTGAGCAGAGCCATGTTTGCCTTGTTGGGATCCGCCCTACGGCCTGTGGTAGCGGCGACCCTTGTGTCTTAAACACTTACAGGTTGGGCAAAAATGTTGCACCTAGCTGTACAGGAGCATAATCTTCCTCCAGACACAGTTGCTCTGGCCCAGCAACTGGTTCAGGGCCTGGTTTATGTGTGCGACGCCACGTTGGACGCGGCCCCTTTAATATCCAGGGTCTCTGTCTCGGCGGTGGTATTGCGTCGTCTTATCTGGTTGAAGTGCTGGTCTGCTGACCTAGCCTTAGGAAGCTCCTGACGGATCTACCATTTTAAAGGTGGTAGACCTTTCGGTGCTGCTCTGGATGACATCGTCATGGATGTCATGGGAGGTAAAAGCACTCTTCTTCCTTAGACTAGCAAGAGTGAGGAGGCCCGCCGCAAACAGGGGCCTTCCTTTCCAGCAAAACGGGTTTTTTTCGTCAGTCAGAGTCCACGGGTAGGTCCTCTCAGACTGACGGCAGTGCGGCTGGTGGGCACAAGTGCCCCTGGGTGCGTAAGCCGAACAAGCGGCTCCCAAGCCCGCCTCCGCGTGAAGTCTTGCCTCCGCCCGACTCTGGGGTGGGGGGGACGACTTCGCAGGTCACGAATCGGTGGTCCTCCCGAATCTCCGACTGGTGGGTGTGCGAGGTGGTCACCTCCAGGATACAGGATAGTATTCCGATCCTGGCCCCCAGACAGATTCTTTCCCTCGAATCTTCCTCTCCTTCCTACCTGTCGGGCAACCCTCTTGGGGGCTGTACAGGATTTGATCAGGTCCGGAGTGATTGTGCCGGTTCCGTCACAGGAGAGTTTTCAGGGATTCTACTCGAATCTGTTTGTCGTCCCAAAAATAGGACGTGGTTCGACCTATCCTGGACCTCAAGGCCCTGAATGCCTTCGAGAAGGTGCAGAAATTCCGCATGGAATCCATTCGCACGGTGATCGCTACACTCCACCAAAGGGATTTTCTTCTGGCGTCCTTGGACTTCAAGGATGCCTACTTGCATGTTCCGATCTGCGCAAGTCACCAGAAGTTTCTGCGCTTGCGATCAGCGAAGTCCACTATCGATTGTGGCTCTTCCTTTCGGCCTAGCCTCGGCACCAAGGGTGTTCCCCAAGGTGCTTGCTCCGGTTCTAACCTTCTGTTACAGTGAGGTATTGCTGTCGTGGGCTATCTGGACGATCTTCTGCTAAGAGCAGAAAGTGGCTCAGACTTAGAGGAAAGGTGACTATCGTCAATTAGACCCTCAGGGACTTCGGGTGGTTCCTGAACATTCAGGAGTCAGTCCTGGTCCCGACTCAGTGTCTGGAGTATCTAGTTCTGATTCTGGACTCCTTGGAGGCAAAGGTATCCTACCTCTGGAGAAGTTGCTGACACTTCAGTCTGCGGTGCGGGTGCTGACATCCCGAAAATGGTTGTCAATCCGTTTTTTTGCATGAGAGTCCCGGGACTCGTGGTGGCCTCCTTCGCGGCCATTCCTTATGCCCAATCACACACCAGGGCATTGCAGAAGGAGATCTTGTCCACCTGGGACAAATCCCCGTTGTCCTTGGATCTTCAGATCCAGGTGATTCACCTGGTCAGGGCGCCCCTGACATGGTGGTTGAGATCCTCGGCTCTTCGGTCCGGAAAGTCGTTCCCCTCCCATCCAATGGACGGTACTCACGACGGACACCAGCCTGACGGGCTGGGGTGGAGTCTGGGGAATCCTGTCGGCTCAAGGCCTTGGACTCCGGACGAGCCCGTTTACCAATCACTGTTCTGGAAATACGGACCATCGGACTGTGTCTCTCCTCAGGTCGGAGAGAGTACAGGGTCGCTCCATCAGGAGCCAGTCAGACACCGCCACGGCGGTGGCATATGTAAACCATCAAGGGGGGGACTCGGAGCTCAGCTGCGGCTTCCGAGGTAGTCCGTATCCTGAAGTGGGCCAGAAGAAACGTGCCGGCTCTGTAGGCCATTTACATTCTGGGCATAGACAATGGGCAGGCGGACTATCTGAGTCGCCAATCGCCGGACCAAGAAGAGTGGTTCTTGCATATTTCAACTCCTTTGCCGACGGTGGGGCACGCCGGATGTGGACCTGATGGCCTCTCGACTCAATCGCAAGGGTCGAGGTTGTGGCCAGATCCAGGGATCCTTGGGCGATGTCTCGGATGCGTTGGTGGCCCCATAGGGTCCTTATCGCCTGATATAAACTCTGGTGATCCTAATTGTTCCGGATTGGCCTCAGCATCACTGGTACGCTGATCTGGTACGTCTTGTCGCGGACGTTCCCTGGTGGTTGCCGATAAGGGAGGACCTTCCGTTACAAGGTCCTATGTTTCATCCGGCTTACAGTCTCTGGCTTTAACGGCAGGGCTGTTGAAAGCCAGGTGTTGAGGGACCGAGGTCTCTCGGACTCGGTCATTTTGACCATGTTAAGGACACGGAAGTCTTCCTCCAAGCAGATCTATCACCGTGCCTGGAAAGCTTATATCGCCATATGCGAAGCGCTGGACTGGCGTCCTCGGACGTATTCCGTCCCCAGAATCCTGCGTCCTCTGCAGTGTGGAGTGACCCAAAAGCTTACTTTGAGTACCATCAAGGATCAGATTTCGGCCTTGGCCCTCTTCTTTCAGCGACCTCTAGCGGGTCATTTCTTGGTTAGCACCTTGTGTTGGGGGTTCGCCATGTGCTCCCTTCTGTCAAGCCTCCTTTCCCACTGTGGGATCTGAATTTGGTGCTCTCGGTCCTCCAGGAACCTCCTTTTGGGAATATCCGGGATATTCCCCTCTTGTCTTGTCTCAGAAGGTGGCCTTTTAGTGGCAATCACTTCTGTTTGACGGGTGTCTGAGTTGGCGGCTTTGTCCTGCAAGTCGCCATATTTAGTCATCCATAGGGATAAGGCGGTGTTGCATCCGTGACCTTCCTTTTTGCCAAAGGTGGTGTCGACCTTTCACCTACATGAGGACATTGTCCTCCCGTCCTTGTGTCCTCACCCATCGCATCCCAGAGAGTTTGCGCTGCACATATTGGATGTGGTACAAGCCTTACGTGTGTACCTGTCTGCTACTGCTTCTATTCGAAAGTCCGACTCACTGTTTGTGACTGTCTCTGGTCCATAACAGGGCCAAGCGGTTTCGTCTGCCATCATTTCTAGGGGAATCAGACAAACCGTCATTCAAGCCTATGCTCTCAAAGGGCGGGCGCCTCCCTTTCCGGTTACGGCGCATTCCACCAGGGCAATTGGTGCTTCCTGGGTTTTCCGACATCAAGCGTCGGTTGCACAAGTGTGCAAGGCGGCGACCTGGTCGTCTGTTCATGCCTTTTTAAGTTTTATAAGGTTAATGTGGCTGCATCTCCGGATGCTTCCTTCGGCCACAGGGTGCTGCAGGCCGATGTTTAAAGTTGCGACTCCTCCGTTGAGGAGCTCTGCCTTCTTGGAGTGAAGTTTTTGGTTTTTCCATTTATACTGCTCCCATCCCTCTTGACACTGCTTTGGGACATCCCACGTGTAAAGTGTAAAGAGACACCGTGTCAGTCCATGGATGGTAAGAGAAAATAGGATTTTTTTGTACTCACCGTAAAATCCTTTTCTCTGACATCCATGGACTGACACGGCACCCACCCTTCCTTTTTAAGTTTGTACTGCTTTGTTAAGAACTGAAGTCTGCTGACTGTAGTGGGAGGGTTATGTCCGGAGGGACCGCCCCCTGGGTGGGGCTGTTCAGCTCTGGCTTTTAGAATGTATGTATAACATCTCACATTCTGCCTAGGTCTTCTCCTGCAAGCAGGGACATAACCCACGTGTAAAGTGTAAAGAGACACCGTGTCAGTCCATGGATGTCAGAGAAAAGGATTTTACGGTGAGTACAAAAAATCCTATTTTTTTGCTAGAAAATTACTCCGAACCCCTAAACATTAAAGTTGTGTTTTTTTTTTTTGTTTTTTTTTTGTTTTGTTTTTTAGCAGACACCCTAGGCGGTCGTTGAAACTTTTATGTCTCACAGTATTTCCCCAACATTTTTCAATGAATTCAAAAATAACAAAAACAGTAAAGTTGGCCCAATTGTTTTGTATAATGTGAAAGATGTTACGCCGATTAAATAGATGCCAAACATGTCACGGTTTAAAATTGCGGACTCTACGGTACTTAAAAATCTCCATAGGCGACACTTTAAATTTTTATTTTTTTTTACTGGTTACCAGTTCAGAGTTAGAGGAGGTCTAGTGCTATAATTGTTGCTCTAACGCACGTGGCGATACCTCACGTGTGGTTTGAATGGCGTTTACATATGAGGGCGGGACTTGCCTGTCCGTTCGCTTTTGTGCGCGAGCACACAGGGATGGGGGCGCTTTTTAAAAAAAATAAAAGATTTTATGGTTTCTTTTTTTTTTTTTTACACTTTTTCTTTTAATTGTTGTTTTTTTTTTTTTTATAATTTTTTTTTATCACTTTTATTCCTATTACAAGGAATGTAAACATCCCTTGTAATAGGACTGGTGCATAAAATGAATGATCCCATGCTTTCCAGCCGCAATCGCGGCTTTGTTTACAACCGCAGCCCGGACGTGACAGCCTCTCGCCCGGGCCTCCGACGGTCAGAGATGTCATCCAGAGGCTTCTTTCTCCATTTTCTCCCTAGTAGTTTAGTATCACTCTACCATTTTGTACAATGATTGGTTTTCTAAAGATATCCTTAGACATTAGATGACAGTCTGATCAGTTGGGACACTGTTTTATTCACTAGCATAAGCTTTTTTTCTGTAGAGGGAGCGCCTTTTTTATATACAGTTAATGATAATATTTTGTTCTTATTTTTATATTTCAAACTGTTATGCCACGTACACACGCCCGTTTTTAATGTCATTGAAAAAAACTATCTTTTTCTCGACATGATTTTTCGTGTTTCCTCTCAAGACTGCCTTGCCTACACACCATTGTGAAAAAAAATGCTTGAGAAAAGCGCGGTGACGTACAACACGTACCACGGCACTATAAAGGGTAAGTTCTATTCTGATGGCGCCACCCTTTGGGCTGCTTTTGCTGATCCTCGTATTAGTAAAGTTTGATTCGCGCTTTTCAGCCTCATGCTCTTCAGTCCGTTAGTGTGACGAATGTGCTATCTCCATTACGAACGTTAGTTTTACCAGAAGGAGCGCTCCCGTCTCATACTTGATTCTGAGCATGCGCATTTTTTTTCCCCTCGTAAAAGCATACACACTACCGTTTTTCACGATGTTAAAAAGAACGACGTGAAAAAATAGAGCAGGTTCTAATTTTTTTTAGCCCATTTTTCACGTCGTTAAAAATGCTCTGGAGCCTACACACAATCATTTTAATGACCAATTTAAAAAATGGCATTTTTCACGCCATGAAAAATGGTCGTGTGTACGCGGCATAAGGCCTGATTCACACCTATGCATTTTGCAGATTTGCACTACAGAACTTGTTTCATAGGAAACCATGTTAAATGCACTGTAATGCAAATCTGTAGAATGCAAAAAGCACTAAAAATACATGGGTATGAATCGGGCTAACTCTATGAATAGATAAGGTTAAATAACGTTTTTTTTTTTTTTGTTTTTTTTTTAACCTCCATGCATTCTATGCATTGAGGTGAAAAACCTCTTGCAGTGCAGCAGCCCCCCCCCCCAGTGCCCCATTTTACTTGTCTGAACCACTTTTCTCACGCCGGGGATGAGCACATCAGCGCTAGCCAGTGTCTCGTGTCCCGATTGGCTAGATTGATGGCAGTGCAGCCATTGGCTCCCACTGCTGTCAATTAAATCCAATGGGGCGGGGTTCAGCCGTGCTGTCTGTCAAGCAGGACACTGGAGCACGCCTACATGGGTGTGCCGAGGGAGAGCGCTTCTCCGACGGGGCACTCAAGAAGAGGAGGAGCCAGGAGTGCCACTGAGGGACTCTGTGCAAAACCATCTGCGCAGAGGAGGTACCAGAAGTAAGTTTGTTTTTGTTTTTTTTGTTGTTTTTTTACGTAAATCTTTACAACCCTTTTAAGGCCAAATTTACACATGTGGCAGTCTGTACGACCCTTCTGAAAAGCATTCTACGGTAGATTGGTTTTTAGAGGGTGGTAGAGCAACATGCAACCATTCAGAAGGTGATTACCACAGCATCCTGTATGCTTGCTTTTTTATTTTATTGGGATTACCATGCCACAAATGTTAGCCAAGTGTTTGGCTTGCAGTTGCAGCATTGTCCCAGTGACTTTTAATATGCAACATTGACAGGGTGTGCTACCTTGACAAGCAAAGTTTAGTTTTCCATGGTATGTGCAAGACCCAAAGCTGCTGCTTATTATCGGTCAGTGGGCGGTTGGAGGGCTTTAAAACTGTAGCTGCATGAGCACAGCTGCTGCTCCCAATTTGACACTAGTGTGGGACAACTGCTGTAACTCTGGGTGTCTGCATTTGGGGCCGTGCACCTACAAGACTGTCACGTTGGGAATAATGTCTGTGCAGCTGCTGCATTCCAGTTAACCTGAATGGGACTGTCTGCACAGGGATGCACAGAACACCTTGGCAAACATGGCCTCTCTCTCTCCCCCCCTCTCCCCCTCTCTCTCCCCCTCTCTCTCTCCCCCTCTCTCTCTCCCCCTCTCTCTCTCTCTCCCCTCTCTCTCTCTCTCTCCCCCTCTCTCTCTCTCTCCCCCTCTCTCTCTCTCCCCCTCTCTCTCTCC
>CM055128.1:96229233-96719233 GCA_029206835.1 Rana muscosa
TTCTGCACTGACTGTCTTTGAAATTGCCCCAGCCCCTGTTCAAATCCAATCTGGGGACAAAACCGGGGACAGACTTGGTCTGGGGACAGTGTACTCAATCCTGGGACTGTCCCTGGAAATCGGGGATGTCTGGTCACCCTATTTTATGGAGTCTTCAGCCACTTCAATAATCAGAAACACGATGCCTTTAGTTGTAGTTTCATTTTTTTAAATACAGTTCAGATTCGTATAATGGCTCAGGTTATTCATTATCCATGAAGGAAACTTCATCTTCTTCCCCCATTTCGCACTGTCAGGATGATTCAATCCACCATCACTGGACACATTTTAAGTTTTCAATCAAAATAACCCAGGGCAGTAAACCTCTAAACACAGTCTCAGTGGCTGTAATGTGAAACCACAATTACGGTATATCAAATTTTTATTGCTAATTTCATTTAAATTGCAAATGATATCTTACAAGTTAGCTACTCATTTTTATATTTAATTAACCCTCTAAGCCCCCATCGAAAACAGCACTAACATGTTTTGAAGTATTGAAGCTGAGTAAAAATATAATGCACTAGTCTCTCGAGCCAATTATCTCCCAGGCAGAAATTCATAGCCCATCATTAATTACCCATCAATTATTCAGAGGTAATAAATGAGAATTTTACTGGAGATTTTCACTCATGTTGGTGTAACCTTGATCTCGCTTTTGTAATAGTGCAGCCAGGGGCAATTGCAAGATTTGGGTAAGGGGAACTTTCCCTCTCATTTTTATAAAATGTGTATGTACTATATTTGGAAAAATAAAGAATAAAGTACCAGTAGTTACAAAAAATATGTACATCCCTTAACCACTTCAGTCCCGGAAGAATTTACCCCCTTCCTGACCATGGCACTTTTTGAAATTCGGCACTGCGTCGCTTTAACTGACAATTGCGTGGTCGTGTGACGTGGCACCCAAAAAAAATTTACGTCCTTTTTTTCCCACAAATAGAGCTTTCTTTTGGTCATATTTTTATATGCAGTTTTTATTTTTTGCGCTATAAACAAAAAAAAGAGCACCAATTTTGAAAAAAAGCAATATATTTGACTTTTTGCTATAATAAATATTCCCCAAAAATATATAAAAAGACAAATTTCTTTCTCCGTTTAGGCCGATATGTATTCTTCTACATATTTTTGGTAAAAAAAAATTACAATAAGCGTATATTAATTGGTTTGGGCAAAAGTGTGATGTTTGTGCTTGATCACTGTGACCCTTCACCCTTTTCTCCTGATGCATGCTGGGGGAGGGGCTGTACCAGGAAGTAAGTCAGTCAGTTTGTGTGTGACTGAGAAGCAGGAGCATGATACATAGAAGGGATTACATCTGGTAATGACAGAAGCTGTTGTATTAAGACTCCTCCATGTAACAAGTCATCATGTTTCTGAGTGAGTAATAAACCCTCTCCATGGTTAAGAAGTTCATCAGCCTGTGTGTAACTTGCTGAGCAGATACTGGCAGCATTGCTAGCAGCACCCTGAGAAACCCCGTGTCTAAGGGACATAACAAAAAGTTATAGCGTCTACAAAATAGGGGATAGATTTATGGCAATTCTTTTTTTATATTTTTTTTTTATTAGTAATGGCGGCGATCTGCAATTCTTATCGTGACTGCGACATTATGGCAGACACATCAGACACTTTTGACACTATTTTGGGACCATTGTCATTTATACAGAAACCAGTGCTATAAAAATGCACTGATTACTGTGTAAATGACGCTGGCAGGGAAGGGGTTAAACACTAGGGGGTGATCAAGGGGTTAAGTGTGTCCTAGGGAGTGATTCTAACTGTGGGGGGGTGGGCTACCACTGACATGACAGCGATCACTGCTCCCGATGACAGGGAGCAGTAGATCCCTGTCATGTCACTAGGCAGAACAAGGAAATGCCTTGTTTACATAGGCATTTCCTCGTTCTGCCTCTCGGTCTCACAATCGCGGACCGCCGGCGAACATCGAGTCTGCGGGAGCCTGCGGGCACGCTCACGCCCGCAAGGTGGCAAATTCAAAGGGACGTACCTGTACACCCATTTGCCTGCCAGTACCATTCTGCCGACGTATATGTGTGTGCGGTGGTCGGCAAGTGGCTATAGAAACCCACTTGATTTTTTGGAACTAGTAGATCTGCTTTTGTTATTCCAATAATGAGTCATGTCTTTAAGTGGCTGGAGCCAACAGGTGCTGCATGAAGGCAGCCCATTTATGTATATGGGAATGCAGGGACACACTACACGGACATAATTAGAAACCGTGCAGGTATAAATGATAAAAAAAAAAAAAAAGAGTGGAACAAAAACTGTGTGTTTGGGGCAACCCACTCGTACCCATGTCCTTGCAGCTGCTGCATTCCCAGAAACATGAATAGGCTGTTTGCACACAGTACCTGGCAGCTCCAGCCGCTTAAAGACACAGTTTATTTATGGACTATGGGCGTAAGCGCTCATGTAAATGAGGCCCTAATTAAAAATTGAGAGGACCCTGCCACAGGACAGCCAATAGAAACAGGTAAGACAGGTAAGAAAGTTTCATTCGGTGCATTTAAGCTATGTATAATTTAGCTGTGTCAGGTACAATATAATACTAATTCTTCACCGTTGACAGCATCTTGGCATTGAGTGGGGTTTATCTGTCCTTTGCCCTTACTGCAGTTAGCAAATCTCACTATGCAATAGGGGATATGGTATGCTTACTGCCAGGGTTAATGACAGATTACTCTGTCATAGTTCTGTAAAGACACTACTAGCTCTACTGGCATATTTGCTAGGTAATACTAGTATTCAGTAAAGACTAGTGATGAGCCGAACACCCCCGGGTTCGGTTCGCACCAGAACCCGCGAACGGACCGAAAGTTCGCACGAACATTAGAACCCTATTAAATACAATGGATGCGAACGTTCGGATTCTAAAGTGCTAATTATAACGACTATTATCCATGTTATTGTCCGAAACAGAGTTTGGGAACCCGGCTTCTGCACCAGGGGACATGTATCAATGCAAAAAGAAGTTTTAAAAACGGACGTTTTCCGGGAGCAGTCATTTTAATGATGCATAAAGTGAAAAAAAAAAAGTCAAATATTCCTTTAAATATTGTACCTGGGGGGTGTCTAAAGTATGCCTGTGAAGTGCCACGTGTTTCCCGTGTTTAGAACTGTCCCTGCACTAGTGATGAGCCGAACACCCCCGGGTTCGGTTCGCACCAGAACCCGCGAACGGACCGAAAGTTCGTACGAACATTAGAACCCTATTAAATACAATGGATGCGAACGTTCGAATTCTAAAGTGCTAATTATAACAACTATTATGCATGTTATTGTCCTAAAAAGGGTTTGGGAACCCGGGTTCTGCACCAGGGGACATGTATCAATGCAAAAAGAAGTTTTAAAAACGGTCGTTTTTCGGGAGCAGTCATTTTAATGATGCATAAAGTGAAAAAAAAAAAGTCAAATATTCCTTTAAATATCGTACCTGGGGGGTGTCTAAAGTATGCCTGTGAAGTGCCACGTGTTTCCCGTGTTTAGAACTGTCCCTGCACAAAATGACACTTCTAAAGGAAAAAAAAGCCATTTAAAACTGCTTGCGGCTTTAATGTAATGTCTGGTCCCGGTAATATGGATGAAAATCTTTAAGAAAAATGGCATAGCTACCCCATGACCCCCCCCCCTACCCCAGCCCATTACCAGCCCCTTTGGGTCTTGTATGGATATTAAGGGGAACCCCGCACATAAAATAAAAAAAGGCCCTATATACTCTGAACAGCCGTATACAGGCGGTGCATACAAGACAGGGACTGTAGGTTTGTTCTTATGTAGAATCTGTTTGTAATTTTGAACAGGTACATTGTTGAAGTGTAGCTCCAGCCCAAAAATCTATTTTTAAACTTTTTGGAAAACATAGGTAAGGGTTATCACCCCTGTAACATTTGTTTTGCTGTCTGTGCCCCTGTTCAGAACATTTCACCTCACTTTCCGTCCCAATGACAACTGTTTTTGAAATGTGGTGTTTTTCTTGAAACAAGGATTGCTGATAAAGCATCAGTACAGAGGAGACACCTTTCTCCCATATTTATTCTTACAGGAGAGAATTTTCCTTCCTAGTGGTAGATTTCCTCTCACTTCCTGTTGTCTTCTTGCGTTTGCAAGTAGGAGTCGTTTGTAAGTTGGATGTTTGAAAGTAGGGACCTGCCGTATATACTCTGCAGAAATAGGCCCCTTAGTTGTTGGTGTTGGCACAACACTGTAAGCACTCACAGTTACTCTTGGTTGGTGCTGGAACGCCCTGCTGTCAACTATTATATCAGGAATTTTAATTACATATAATTGTTGAACAGTGGTAGTAAAAATTGGGCCTTTGATGGTGGTGCTGGTGCCACAACACTGTAAGCCCTGACAGTTACTCTTGGTGGGTGCAGCAATGGGCCCTGCTGTGAATTATTAGATCAAGAATTGTAATTGCATGCCCCTGTTGAACAGGGGCTGAAAAATTGGGCCTTTCATGGTGGTGGTGGTGGTGGTGTTGCCACAACACTGTAAGCCCTCAGAGTTACTCTTGGTGGGTGCAGGAATGGGCCCTGCTGTGAATTATTAGATCAAGAATTGTAATTGCATGCCCCTGTTGAACAGGGGCTGAAAAATTGGGCCTTTCGTGGTGGTGGTGGTGGTGGTGTTGCCACAACACTGTAAGCCCTCAGAGTTACTCTTGGTGGGTGCAGGAATGGGCCCTGCTGTGAATTATTACATCAAGAATTGTAATTACATGCCCCTTTTGAACAGGGGCTGAAAAATTGGGCCTTTCGTGGTGGTGGTGGTGGTGGCGTTGCCACAACACTGTAAGCCCTCAGAGTTACTCTTGGTGGGTGCAGCAATGGGCCCTGCTGTGAATTATTAGATCAAGAATTGTAATTGCATGCCCCTGTTGAACAGGGGCTGAAAAATTGGGCCTTTCGTGGTGGTGGTGGTGGTGGTGGTGTTGCCACAACACTGTAAGCCCTCAGAGTTACTCTTGGTGGGTGCAGCAATGGGCCCTGCTGTGAATTATTAGATCAAGAATTGTAATTACATGCCCCTTTTGAACAGGGGCTGAAAAATTGGGCCTTTCGTGGTGGTGGTGGTGGTGGCGTTGCCACAACACTGTAAGCCCTCAGAGTTACTCTTGGTGGGTGCAGCAATGGGCCCTGCTGTGAATTATTAGATCAAGAATTGTAATTGCATGCCCCTGTTGAACAGGGGCTGAAAAATTTGGCCTTAGGCACTGGTGGCACAACACTACAACCCCTCACAGATACTGTACTTGGAGCACAGCAATGAGCCCTGTTGCAAAGTATTGCTTCAAAAATTGTAATGACACGCCCCTGTTAAACAGGGGCTGAAAAATTGGGCCTTAGGCACTGGTGCCACAACACTCCAACCCCTCACAGATACTGTACTTGGAGCACAGCAATGAGCCCTATGGCAAATTATTGCTAAAAAAATTGTAATTACACGCCCCTGTAAAACAGGGGCTGAAAAATTGGGCCTTAGCCACTGGTGGCGGCACCCATAAACAAAAATGATCTTCCAAGCTATCATCATCAATCGTATCATTGAGGACTCGGAGGAGGAGGATAGCCAGTCAACATAACAGCACAGGCACTCAGCATCAGCATCAGTCTTGAAGGGATTTGACATGTTAAAATCAATTAGTCTGTTATATCAGCATCAGGTGTGTGGTAGCTGGTGGTGATCCAAGACTGGTTCATCTTGATGAAAGTCAGTCGATCAACCGAGTCGGTGGACAGGCGCACCCTGTGATCCGTGACAAATCCTCCAGCAGCACTGAATGTGCGTTCCGAAAGAACGCTGGATGCAGGACAGGCCAGTAGCTCAATTGCATACTGTGCAAGCTCTGGCCAGTGATCCATCCTCAAGACCCAGTAAGCCAGAGGATTTTCGGTGGGGAAGGTGTCCAAGTCTGACCTTGCCCCTAGATATTCCTGCACCATGTTTATCAGACGCTGGCGATGGTTGCTGGAACCGATCATACTTTGGGGCTGCGGACTAAAGAATTGTCTGAACGCATCGGTCAGACGGCCACCTTCCCCACCGCTCCTTCTTTGACTGGCCGAAGCCTCAGCAACTCGTTGTCCAGGACCAGGAGTTTGTAACCTCCCAGTCTCTGGGAACGCGTTGCACAGACCTTTCTGCAAGGCCTCCCGGAGTTGTCTCATCCTCTGCTCCCTCTGCGACGGTAACATAAGGTCCGCAACCTTACCCTTGTACCGTGGATCAAGGAGAGTGGCCAGCCAGTAATGGTCCCTCTCCTTGATCCGAAGAATACGAGGATCCTTCCGCAGACTTTGCAGGATCAGGGAGGCCATGCAGCGTAGGTTTGCTGAGGCATTCGCTCCGGATTCCTCTGGGTCACTAAGGACGACATGATCCGCAGCCACCTCCTCCCAGCCACGTACAAGTCCACTGGTTTCTTGGGACTGTAAATCATCCCTAAAAGACTGCTGCTGATGATGCTGAGTGCCAGCCTCCACCTCCATGCTGACACAATCCTCCTCCTCCTCCTCCTCCTCCTCTTCCTGTGCGATGGGTGGGACAGAAGGAACACTGTCTGGGTAAAGGGGGCCTTGAGAGGCAAGGAAGTCCTCCTCTTCCTAAGCCCGGGTACCTGCCCAAGAACCGCTGCACCACCAGGTTAAGGACGTGAGCCACACAGGGCACATGGGTCAGTTGTCCCTGTCGGAGGGCGGAGAGGAGGTTGGTGCCATTGTCGCAAACCACCTTTCCTGGCTTAAGCTGGCGTGGCGTCAACCACCTCTCAGCCTGGCCCTGCAGAGCAGACAGGACCTCTGCCCCAGTGTGGCTTCTGTCCCCCAAACACACCAGCGCAAGCACGGCATGGCATCTTTTTGCCTGCGTACTTGCGTAGCCCCTTGAACGGCTACGGAGCACCGCTGGTTCAGAGGACAAAGCACAGGAAGAGGCCATGGAGGAAGAAGAAGAGGAGGGGGTGGAGGAGAGAGGTGTGTCACAACCAGTAGTAGCATTTTGGAGGCGTGGCGGTGGAACAACCTCCAACACTACTGCACCTTGTCCTGCATCCTTCCCAGCTGCCAAAAGAGTGACCCAATGGGCCGTGAAAGAAAGGTAACGTCCCTGTCCATGCCTGCTGGACCATGAGTCAGCGGTAATATGCACCTTACCGCTGACCGCCCTGTCCAGCGAGGCCAAAACATTGCCTTCCACATGCCGGTAGAGAGCCGGAATAGCCTTCCGTGAGAAAAAGTGGCGTTTGGGAACCTGCCACTGAGGAACCGCACATTGCACAAACTCACGGAAGGGGGCCGAGTCTACCAACTGAAAAGGCAGCAGTTGAAGCGCTAGCAATTTAGCCAAGCTAGCATTCAACCGCTGGGCATGTGGATGGCTGGGAGTGAACTTCTTTCGACGGTCCAGCAGCTGGGGCAGGGAAATTTGCCTGCTAGAATCGGACGTCGGTGTACTGCTAGCAGAGTGGCCGCAAGTACTTGGCTGTGACACACCTAATTCTACACCTTCATTCCTCTCAGTGCATGTTTCAGAGAGGACTGAAGTTATAGTGGGGTTGGAGATCCCAGCTGATGCGGTGCAAGGAGAGGTCCGCTTTGTTCTTTGGTGTGGGTCTTTGAGGTAGGCTTGCCAACGAGCTGCATGGCAGGTCAACATATGTCTGGTCAGGCATGTGGTACCCAAGCGGCTGATGTTTTGGCCACGCGATATACGCTTGAGACATATGTTGCAAACAGCAGCTGTGCGATCTGATGCACTAGCCTCAAAAAAGGCCCACACCAAAGAACTTTTTGAATGACGGGCAGAGGCAGCGCCCTGCACAGGCGGAGCTCTGCGGTGTGATTCCGTCGGTGTACTGCCCTTACGCTGGCCACCAAAGGGCATCCTGCCTCGTTGGAGATGTGCCTCCTCCTCATCCTCCTCCTCCTCCTCTCTCCTATTAGGCACCCACGTGGAGTCAGTGACCTCATCATCACCTCCCTCCTCATCACTGGAGCCAATCTGGCAGTATGCTGCAGCTGCTGGAACATGACTGCCAGATTGGTGTCCTTCTTGAGCATCCCCTCTATCTGCTCTCACGCTACTGCCTTCCTCTAGCTGGGTTTCATCATCAGACCCTTCGAAACGCTGGGCATCCTCCTGGAGCATGTACCCAACACTGTGCTCAAACAGTTCGGGGGACTCCTCAGGAGGAGGACATGGTGGGTCTAGGGAAGGAGTGACTGATGATGAGTCTGACATTGATACCAGGGAAGAGGACGCTTTGGCAGCTGCTTTTCCAGTACCCTGAGCCTGGGTGAGAGAGGATGAGGAGGAGGAGGAGGGCTTGGTCATCCACTCTACCAAGTCTTCGGCATGATGTGGCTCAACATGTCCAGCTGCCGAAAAGAAGGACAAGCGTGTCCCATGGCCATGTGCTGATGACAATGCACCGCGTCCACGACCAGCACTGTTGCCCCCAGACACAGAGCCTCCTCTTTTATTGCCTCCTGACTGTCTGCCTCTCCTTGTTTGCCTTCCAGACATTCTAATAGATGGCCTGCAGGGAGATGGGAAAAAAGCAATAAGGGCTACCTTCAGGTGTCCTTCTCTGTCCCTTTACTTAAGGATTTCTAAATATGGTTGAGGATGATTGCTTTTGCACAGAATAGCACAACGACAATTTCCCTGACTGTCCAAAAAAACAAGGATTTCAAAGATGGTTGATGAGGAATGCTTTAGCACACTATAGCACAAGGAGAATTCCCTCACTGTCCTTCCCTGTCCCTAGAAACAAGGATTCGCACAGTAAAACACACTGACACTCTCCCTACCTATAGTTTTCTGTCCCTAGAAAAAATGTTTTTTTAAAGCACACTATAGCACAAGGAGAATTTCACTCACTTTCCTTCTTTGTCCCTAGAAACAAGGATTATCACAGTGAAAGAAACTGACACTCTTCCTTCCTATAGTTTTCTGTCCCTAGAAAAAAATGTTTTTTTAAAGCACACTATAGCACAAGGAGAATTCCCTCACTCTCCTTCCCTGTCCCTAGAAACAAGGATTATCACAGTGAAAGAAACTGACACTCTTCCTACCTATAGTTTTCTGTCCCTAGAAAAAATGTTTTTTTAAAGCACACTATAGCACAAGGAGAATTCCCTCACTGTCCTTCCCTGTCCCTAGAAACAAGGATTCGCACAGTAAAAGACACTGACACTCTCCCTACCTATAGTTTTCTGTCCCTAGAAAAAATGTTTTTTTAAAGCACACTATAGCACAAGGAGAATTTCACTCACTTTCCTTCTTTGTCCCTAGAAACAAGGATTATCACAGTGAAAGAAACTGACACTCTTCCTTCCTATAGTTTTCTGTCCCTAGAAAAAAATGTTTTTTTAAAGCACACAATAGCACAAGGAGAATTCCCTCACTGTCCTTCCCTGTCCCTAGAAACAAGGATTCGCACAGTAAAACACACTGACACTCTCCCTACCTATAGTTTTCTGTCCCTAGAAAAAATGTTTTTTTAAAGCACACTATAGCACAAGGAGAATTCGCTCACTGTCCTTCCCTGTCCCTAGAAACAAGGATTCGCACAGTAAAACACACTGACACTCTCCCTGCCTATAGTTTTCTGTCCCTAGAAAAAATGTTTTTTTAAAGCACACTATAGCACAAGGAGAATTTCACTCACTTTCCTTCTTTGTCCCTAGAAACAAGGATTATCACAGTGAAAGAAACTGACACTCTTCCTTCCTATAGTTTTCTGTCCCTAGAAAAAATGTTTTTTTAAAGCACACTATAGCACAAGGAGAATTCCCTCACTGTCCTTCCCTGTCCCTAGAAACAAGGATTCGCACAGTAAAACACACTGACACTCTCCCTACCTATAGTTTTCTGTCCCTAGAAAAAATGTTTTTTTAAAGCACACTATAGCACAAGGAGAATTCCCTCACTGTCCTTCCCTGTCCCTAGAAACAAGGATTCGCACAGTAAAACACACTGACACTCTCCCTACCTATAGTTTTCTGTCCCTAGAAAAAATGTTTTTTTAAAGCACACTATAGCACAAGGAGAATTCCCTCACTGTCCTTCCCTGTCCCTAGAAACAAGGATTCGCACAGTAAAAGACACTGACACTCTCCCTACTGTGACAGCAGGAAGGTAAAGTCACCTGGTTGCATCCAGGAATTCAACTTCACAGTAAAGCATCGCCCTGGCGTTCAAATGGGGAATGTGGATGCTTTGTCTCGAGTACATGAATGCCTGATTGCTGGTGTTCCAACCCCGAGGTTAAAACAAGAGGGGGGGGTATGTGACAGCAGGAAGGTAAAGTCACCTGGTTGCATCCAGGGGGGTAGATATATTTCGCCCAGATTCAGGCTTTACGCCGACTTATACAGCTAGGTGGAGAGTTGTATAAGCCCAGCTGAGGCTAGTGGGCTCATGGATGACTCATACCTCTAGGGAGAGTGTGGGGCGTCGTGCAGACAGGGAGTTGATGAGACCAGCTGAAGCTTGTCAGCTCATTTAGGCCTCTATAAGAACTCCCAGCTTCATTAGATGTTAGCTCATGCCTGGACCCAGACCTGTGTGGACTGTCTAGGGAGAGTGAACCCCTGTGCGGTGAGACAAAGCCTGTGTGGCTATTTGCTTGGACATTTAAAACCAGGGACTTAGGGACTAGGACAGCACTAGGCTGATCCCAGTTGTTAGTTAGGAAACCTGTATGTTTAGTCAGAGGTCAAGTTGACCAGGATTTATTTTGTTTATGTTTCTTTTTTCTTTGCTGTGTTTTGTCACTGTAAATAGAAAATAAACCGCACCTTTTTGATTTTGAAAACCACAACCTCCGTTTGCTGGGCCTGTTTTTGTGTGGGGAGCCCATCTCGGGGGTCACACACACCCGCTGCCGAGCTAACCCCCTCACACTACCTATAGTTTTCTGTCCCTAGAAAAAATGTTTTTTTAAAGCACACTATAGCACAAGGAGAATTTCACTCACTTTCCTTCTTTGTCCCTAGAAACAAGGATTATCACAGTGAAAGAAACTGACACTCTCCCTACCTATAGTTTTCTGTCCCTAGAAAAAATGTTTTTTTAAAGCACACTATAGCACAAGGAGAATTCCCTCACTGTCCTTCCCTGTCCCTAGAAACAAGGATTCGCACAGTAAAACACACTGACACTCTCCCTACCTATAGTTTTCTGTCCCTAGAAAAAATGTTTTTTTAAAGCACACTATAGCACAAGGAGAATTCCCTCACTGTCCTTCCCTGTCCCTAGAAACAAGGATTCGCACAGTAAAACACACTGACACTCTCCCTACCTATAGTTTTCTGTCCCTAGAAAAAATGTTTTTTTAAAGCACACTATAGCACAAGGAGAATTCCCTCACTGTCCTTCCCTGTCCCTAGAAACAAGGATTCGCACAGTAAAACACACTGACACTCTCCCTACCTATAGTTTTCTGTCCCTAGAAAAAATGTTTTTTTAAAGCACACTATAGCACAAGGAGAATTTCACTCACTTTCCTTCTTTGTCCCTAGAAACAAGGATTATCACAGTGAAAGAAACTGACACTCTACCTTCCTATAGTTTTCTGTCCCTAGAAAAAATGTTTTTTTAAAGCACACTATAGCACAAGGAGAATTCCCTCACTGTCCTTCCCTGTCCCTAGAAACAAGGATTCGCACAGTAAAAGACACTGACACTCTCCCTACCTATAGTTTTCTGTCCCTAGAAAAAATGTTTTTTTAAAGCACACTATAGCACAAGGAGAATTTCACTCACTTTCCTTCTTTGTCCCTAGAAACAAGGATTATCACTGTGAAAGAAACTGACACTCTCCCTACCTATAGTTTTCTGTCCCTAGAAAAAATGTTTTTTTTAAAGCACACTATAGCACAAGGAGAATTCCCTCACTGTCCTTCCCTGTCCCTAGAAACAAAGATTCGCACAGTAAAACACACTGACACTCTCCCTACCTATAGTTTTCTGTCCCTAGAAAAAATGTTTTTTTAAAGCACACTATAGCACAAGGAGAATTCCCTCACTGTCCTTCCCTGTCCCTAGAAACAAGGATTCGCACAGTAAAACACACTGACACTCTCCCTACCTATAGTTTTCTGTCCCTAGAAAAAATGTTTTTTTAAAGCACACTATAGCACAAGGAGAATTCCCTCACTGTCCTTCCCTGTCCCTAGAAACAAGGATTCGCACAGTAAAAGACACTGACACTCTCCCTACCTATAGTTTTCTGTCCCTAGAAAAAATGTTTTTTTAAAGCACACTATAGCACAAGGAGAATTTCACTCACTTTCCTTCTTTGTCCCTAGAAACAAGGATTATCACAGTGAAAGAAACTGACACTCTTCCTACCTATAGTTTTCTGTCCCTAGAAAAAATGTTTTTTTAAAGCACACTATAGCACAAGGAGAATTCCCTCACTGTCCTTCCCTGTCCCTAGAAACAAGGATTCGCACAGTAAAACACACTGACACTCTCCCTACCTATAGTTTTCTGTCCCTAGAAAAAATGTTTTTTTTAAAGCACACTATAGCACAAGGAGAATTCCCTCACTGTCCTTCCCTGTCCCTAGAAACAAGGATTCGCACAGTAAAACACACTGACACTCTCCCTACCTATCCTTCTCTTTCCCTAAATTAAAGGAATCCAGGTTAAGCAAGAAAAAAATAAATGTCACTGTCCCTGCCTATGTTTCTCTTTCCCTGCTCCGGAACACACTACACTAGGCCGCCGTGCTGGCGGCCTTTTATAGTGTGGGGCGTGTACTAAACACCCTCAGCAATAATTGGCCACAGGCATCCTGCCTGTGGCCAATCATTGCTCTCCTCGCTGCCGGCGCTGTGATTGGCCAAGCATGCGGGGTCACAGTGCATGCTTGGCCAATCACAGCGCCTGGATGACACTGCGATGGCGTAGTGCATTGTGGGCCGTTCGCGTCACTCGAATTTGGCGCGAACGGCCCAAATCGTTCGATCTTCGTCGAACGATCGAACAGCCGATGTTCGAGTCGAACGTATGTTCGACTCGAACACGAAGCTCATCCCTAGTGGTGGTGGTGGTGATGGTGGTGCTGGTGCCACAACACTGTAAGGCCTGACAGTTACTCTTGGTGGGCACAGCAATGGGCCCTGATGTGAATTATTAGATCAATAATTATAATTGCATGCCCCTGTTGAACAGGGGCAGAAAAATTGGGCCTTTGTTGGTGGTGGTGGTGGTGATGGTGGTGCTGGTGCCACAACACTGTAAGGCCTGACAGTTACTCTTGGTGGGCGCAGCAATGGGCCCTGCTGTGAATTATTAGATCAATAATTATAATTGCATGCCCCTGTTGAACAGGGGCTTAAAAATTGGGCCTTTGGTGGTGGTGGTGGTGGTGATGGTGGTGCTGGTGCCACAACACTGTAAGGCCTGACAGTTACTCTTGGTGGGTGCAGCAATGGGCCCTGCTGTGAATTATTAGATCAATAATTATAATTGCATGCCCCTGTTGAACAGGGGCTGACAAATTGGGCCTTAGGCACTGGTGGCACAACACTGCAACCCCTCACAGATACTGTACTTGGAGCACAGCAATGAGGCCTGTTGCAAAGTATTGCATCAAAAATTTTAATTACACGCCCCTGTTAAACAGGGGCTGAAAAATTGGGCCTTAGCCACTGGTGGCGTCACCCATAAACCAAAATGATCTTCCAAGCTATCATCGTTAATCGTATCATTGAGGAGGAGGAGGAGGATAGCCAGTCAACATAACAGCACAGGCACTCAGCATCAGCATCAGTATTGAAGGGATGTGACATTTTAAAATCAATTAGTCTGTTATATCAGCATCTGGTGTGTGGTAGCTGGTGGTGATCCAAGACTGGTTCATCTTGATGAAAGTCAGTCGATCAACCGAGTCGGTGGACAGGCGCACCCTGTGATCCGTGACAAATCCTCCAGCAGCACTGAATGTGCGTTCTGAACGCATCGATCAGACGGCCACCTTCCCCACCGCTCCTTCTTTGACTGCCCAAAGCCTCAGCAACTCATTGTCCAGGACCAGGAGTTTGTAACCTCCCAGTCTCTGGGAACGCGTTGCACAGACCTTTCTGCAAGGCCTCCCGGAGTTGTCTCATCCTCTGCTCCCTCTGCGACGGTACGATAAGGTCCGCAACCTTACCCTTGTACCGTGGATCAAGGAGAGTGGCCAGCCAGTAATGGTCCCTCTCCTTGATCCGAAGAATACGAGGATCCTTCCGCAGACTTTGCAGGATCAGGGAGGCCATGCAGCGTAGGTTAGCTGAGGCATTCAGTCCGGAGTCCTCTGGGTCACTAAGGACGACATGATCCGCAGCCACCTCCTCCCAGGCACGTACAAGTCCACTGGTTTCTTGGGACTGTAAATCATCCCTAAAAGACTGCTGCTGATGATGCTGAGTGCCAGCCTCCACCTCCATGCTGACACAATCCTCCTCCTCCTCCTCCTCCTCCTCCTCCTCCTCCTCTTCCTGTGCGATGGGTGGGACAGAAGGAACACTGTCTGGGTAAAGGGGGCCTTGAGAGGCAAGGAAGTCCTCCTCTTCCTGCCTCTGTTCTGCCTCAAGTGCCCTGTCCATTATTCCACGCAGCGTGTGCTCCAACAGGTGGACAAGAGGTACAGTGTCACTGATGCATGCACTGTCACTGCTCACCATCCTCGTGGCCTCCTCAAATGGTGCCAGGACAGTGCATGCATCCCTGATCATGCCCCACTGGCGTGGTGAAAAAAACCCGAGCTCCCCTGACCCTGTCCTGGTGCCGTAGTCGCACAGGTACTCATTGATGGCCCTCTGCTGCGTGTGCAGCCGCTGCAGCATGGCCAACGTTGAGTTCCACCTGGTGGGCATGTCACATATAAGGCGGTTCTTGGGCAGGTTCAACTCCTTTTGAAGCTTAGCCAGGCGAGCACTGGCATTATAAGATCTGCGGAAATGCACACAGACTTTCCTGGCCTGCCTCAGGACATCCTGTAAGCCCGGGTACCTGCCCAAGAACCGCTGCACCACCAGGTTAAGGACGTGAGCCATACAGGGCACATGGGTCAGTTGTCCCTGTCGGAGGGCGGAGAGGAGGTTGGTGCCATTGTCGCAAACCACCATTCCTGGCTTAAGCTGGCGTGGCGTCAACCACCTCTCGGCCTGCCCCTGCAGAGCAGACAGGACCTCTGCCCCAGTGTGGCTCCTGTCCCCCAAACACACCAGCGCAAGCACGGCATGGCATCTTTTTGCCTGCGTACTTGCGTAGCCCCTTGAACGCCTACGGAGCACCGCTGGTTCCGAGGACAAACCACAGGAAGAGGCCATGGAGGAAGAAGAAGAGGAGGGGGTGGAGGAGAGAGGTGTGTCACAACCAGTAGTAGCATTTTGGTGGCGTGGCGGTGGAACAACCTCCAACACTACTGCACCTTGTCCTGCATCCTTCCCAGCTGCCAAAAGAGTGACCCAATGGGCCGTGAAAGAAAGGTAACGTCCTTGTCCATGCCTGCTGGACCATGAGTCAGCGGTAATATGCACCTTACCGCTGACCGCCCTGTCCAGCGAGGCCAAGACATTGCCTTCCACATGCCTGTAGAGAGCCGGAATCGCCTTCCGTGCAAAAAAGTGGCGTTTGGGAACCTGCCACTGAGGAACCGCACATTGCACAAACTCACAGAAGGGGGCCGAGTCTACCAACTGAAAAGGCAGCAGTTGAAGCGCTAGCAATTTAGCCAAGCTAGCATTCAACCGCTGGGCATGTGGATGGCTGGGAGTGAACTTCTTTTGACGGTCCAGCAGCTGGGGCAGGGAAATTCGCCTGCTAGAATCGGACGTTGGTGTACTGCTAGCAGAGTGCCCGCAAGTACTTGCCTGTGACACACCTAGTTCTACACCTTCATTCCTCTCAGAGCAGGTTTCAGAGAGGAGTGAAGGTATAGTGGGGTTGGAGATCCCAGCTGATGCGGTGCAAGAAGAGGTCAGCTTTGTTCTTTGGTGTGGGTCTTTAAGGTAGGCTTGCCAACGAGCTGCATGGCAGGTCAACATGGTGATGTTTTGGCCACGCGATATACGCTTGAGACATATGTTGCAAACAGCAGCTGTGCGATCTGATGCACTCGCCTCAAAAAAGGCCCACACCAAAGAACTTTTTGAATGACGGGCAGAGGCAGCGCCCTGCACAGGTGGAGCTCTGCGGTGTGATTCCGTCGGTGTGCTGCCCATACGCTGGCCACTCAAGGGCATCCTGCCTCGTTGGAGATGTGCCTCCTCCTCCTCTTCTCTCCTATTAGGCACCCACGTGGAGTCAGTGACCTCATCATCCCCTCCCTCCTCATCACTGGAGCCAATCTGGCAGTATGCTGCAGCTGCTGGAGCATGACTGCCAGATTGGTGTCCTTCTTGAGCATCCCCTCTCTCTGCTCTCACGCTGCTGCCTTCCTCTAGCTGGGTATCATCATCAGATCCTTCCAAATGCTGGGCATCCTCCTGGAGCATGTACCCAACACTGTGCTCAAACAGTTCGGGGGACTCCTCAGGAGGAGGACATGGTGGGTCTAGGGAAGGATTGACTAATGAAGATAATGATACCAGAGAAGAGGACGCTTTGGCAGCTGCTTTGCCAGTACCCTGAGCCTGGGTGAGAGAGGATGAGGAGGATGAGGTGGGCTTGGTCATCCACTCTACCAAGTCTTCGGCATGATGTGGCTCAACATGTCCAGCTGCCGAAAAGAAGGACAAGCGTGTCCCATGGCCATGTGCTGATGACAATGCACCGCGTTCACGACCAGCACTGTTGCCCCCAGACACAGAGACTGCTTGCCCTCTTTTTTTGCCTCCTGACTGTCTGCCTCTCCTTGGTTGCCTTCCAGACATTTTAATGGATGGCCTGCAGGGAGATGGGAAAAAGAGCAATAAGGGCTACCTTCAGGTGTATACTGTGCAGGAGGCTTAGCAACAATGACACTGACACTGTCCCCTGCCTATCCTTCTCTGTCCCTAAACTCAAGGATTGAAAATATGGTTCAGCAAAATAGTTTTAGAACAGAATAGCATACTGTCAGTTTCACTCACTGTACCTCTCTGTCCCTAATCTCAAGGATTGAAAATATGGTTCAGCAAAATAGTTTTAGAACAGAATAGCACACTGACACTTTCCCTCACTGTCCTACTCTGTCCCTCCCTACAAACAAGATTTAGCACAGAATAGCACACTGATAATTTCTACGAGTGTCCTTCTCTGTCCCTAAACTCAAGGATTGAAAATATTGAACAGCAAAATTGGTTTAGAACAGAATAGCACACTGTAAGTTTCACTCACTGTACCTCTCTGTCCCTAAACTCAAGGATTGAAAATATGGTTCAGCAAAATAGTTTTAGAACAGAATAGCACACTGACACTTTCCCTCACTGTCCTACTCTGTCCCTCCCTACAAACAAGATTTAGCACAGAATAGCACACTGATAATTTCTACGAGTGTCCTTCTCTGTCCCTAAACTCAAGGATTGAAAATATGGAACAGCAAAATTGGTTTAGAACAGAATAGCACACTGTCAGTTTCACTCACTGTACCTCTCTGTCCCTAAACTCAAGGATTGAAAATATGGTTCAGCAAAATAGTTTTAGAACAGAATAGCACACTGACACATTCCCTCACTGTCCTACTCTGTCCCTCCCTACAAACAAGATTTAGCACAGAATAGCACACTGATAATTTCTACGAGTGTCCTTCTCTGTCCCTAAACTCAAGGATTGAAAATATGGAACAGCAAAATTGGTTTAGAACAGAATAGCACACTGTCAGTTTCACTCACTGTACCTCTCTGTCCCTAAACTCAAGGATTGAAAATATGGTTCAGCAAAATAGTTTTAGAACAG
Source organism: Rana muscosa (assembly GCA_029206835.1). NCBI lineage: Eukaryota > Metazoa > Chordata > Amphibia > Anura > Ranidae > Rana > Rana muscosa. The sequence continues at coordinate 96,247,177 of CM055128.1, forward strand.
AATAGCACACTGACACTTTCCCTCACTGTCCTACTCTGTCCCTCCCTACAAACAAGATTTAGCACAGAATAGCACACTGATAATTTCTACGAGTGTCCTTCTCTGTCCCTAAACTCAAGGATTGAAAATATGGAACAGCAAAATTGGTTTAGAACAGAATAGCACACTGTCAGTTTCACTCACTGTACCTCTCTGTCCCTAAACTCAAGGATTGAAAATATGGTTCAGCAAAATAGTTTTAGAACAGAATAGCACACTGACACTTTCCCTCACTGTCCTACTCTGTCCCTCCCTACAAACAAGATTTAGCACAGAATAGCACACTGATAATTTCTACGAGTGTCCTTCTCTGTCCCTAAACTCAAGGATTGAAAATATGGAACAGCAAAATTGGTTTAGAACAGAATAGCACACTGTCAGTTTCACTCACTGTACCTCTCTGTCCCTAAACTCAAGGATTGAAAATATGGTTCAGCAAAATAGTTTTAGAACAGAATAGCACACTGACACTTTCCCTCACTGTCCTACTCTGTCCCTCCCTACAAACAAGATTTAGCACAGAATAGCACACTGATAATTTCTACGAGTGTCCTTCTCTGTCCCTAAACTCAAGGATTGAAAATATGGAACAGCAAAATTGGTTTAGAACAGAATAGCACACTGTCAGTTTCACTCACTGTACCTCTCTGTCCCTAAACTCAAGGATTGAAAATATGGTTCAGCAAAATAGTTTTAGAACAGAATAGCACACTGACACTTTCCCTCACTGTCCTACTCTGTCCCTCCCTACAAACAAGATTTAGCACAGAATAGCACACTGATAATTTCTACGAGTGTCCTTCTCTGTCCCTAAACTCAAGGATTGAAAATATGGAACAGCAAAATTGGTTTAGAACAGAATAGCACACTGTAGGGATGAGCTTCGTGTTCGAGTCGAACATACGTTCGACTCGAACATCGGCTGTTCGATCGTTCGACGAAGATCGAACTATTTGGGCCGTTCGCGTCAAATTCGAGTGACGCGAACGGCCCACAATGCACTACGCCATCGCAGTGTCATCCAGGCGCTGTGATTGGCCAAGCATGCACTGTGACCCCGCATGCTTTTTCCAATCACAGCGCCGGCAGCGAGGAGAGCAATGATTGGCCACAGGCAGGATGCCTGTGGCCAATTATTGCTGAGGGTGTTTAGTACACGCCCCACACTATAAAAGGCCGCCAGCACGGCGGCCTAGTGTAGTGTGTTCCGGAGCAGGGAAAGAGAAGCATAGGCAGGGACAGTGACATTTATTTCTTTCTTGCTTAACCTGGATTCCTTTAGTTTAGGGAAAGAGAAGGATAGGTAGGGAGAGTGTCAGTGTGTTTTACTGTGCGAATCCTTGTTTCTAGGGACAAAGAAGGAAAGTGAGGGGAATTCTCCTTGTGCTATAGTGTGCTTTAAAAAAACATTTTTTCTAGGGACAGAAAACTCTAGGTAGGGAGAGTGTCAGTTTCTTTCACTGTGCGAATCCTTGTTTCTAGGGACAAAGAAGGAAAGTGAGGGGAATTCTCCTTGTGCTATAGTGTGCTTTAAAAAAACATTTTTTCTAGGGACAGAAAACTCTAGGTAGGGAGAGTGTCAGTTTCTTTCACTGTGCGAATCCTTGTTTCTAGGGACAAAGAAGGAAAGTGAGGGGAATTCTCCTTGTGCTATAGTGTGCTTTAAAAAAACATTTTTTCTAGGGACAGAAAACTCTAGGTAGGGAGAGTGTCAGTTTCTTTCACTGTGCGAATCCTTGTTTCTAGGGACAGGGAAGGACAGTGAGTGAATTCTCCTTGTGCTATAGTGTGCTTTAAAAAAACATTTTTTCTAGGGACAGAAAACTCTAGGTAGGGAGAGTGTCAGTTTCTTTCACTGTGCGAATCCTTGTTTCTAGGGACAAAGAAGGAAAGTGAGGGGAATTCTCCTTGTGCTATAGTGTGCTTTAAAAAAACATTTTTTCTAGGGACAGAAAACTCTAGGTAGGGAGAGTGTCAGTTTCTTTCACTGTGCGAATCCTTGTTTCTAGGGACAAAGAAGGAAAGTGAGGGGAATTCTCCTTGTGCTATAGTGTGCTTTAAAAAAACATTTTTTCTAGGGACAGAAAACTCTAGGTAGGGAGAGTGTCAGTTTCTTTCACTGTGCGAATCCTTGTTTCTAGGGACAGGGAAGGACAGTGAGTGAATTCTCCTTGTGCTATAGTGTGCTTTAAAAAAACATTTTTTCTAGGGACAGAAAACTCTAGGTAGGGAGAGTGTCAGTTTCTTTCACTGTGCGAATCCTTGTTTCTAGGGACAAAGAAGGAAAGTGAGGGGAATTCTCCTTGTGCTATAGTGTGCTTTAAAAAAACATTTTTTCTAGGGACAGAAAACTCTAGGTAGGGAGAGTGTCAGTTTCTTTCACTGTGCGAATCCTTGTTTCTAGGGACAAAGAAGGAAAGTGAGGGGAATTCTCCTTGTGCTATAGTGTGCTTTAAAAAAACATTTTTTCTAGGGACAGAAAACTCTAGGTAGGGAGAGTGTCAGTTTCTTTCACTGTGAGAATCCTTGTTTCTAGGGACAGGGAAGGACAGTGAGTGAATTCTCCTTGTGCTATAGTGTGCTTTAAAAAAAAAAATTTCTAGGGACAGAAAACTCTAGGTAGGGAGAGTGTCAGTTTCTTTCACTGTGCGAATCCTTGTTTCTAGGGACAAAGAAGGAAAGTGAGGGGAATTCTCCTTGTGCTATAGTGTGCTTTAAAAAAACATTTTTTCTAGGGACAGAAAACTCTAGGTAGGGAGAGTGTCAGTTTCTTTCACTGTGCGAATCCTTGTTTCTAGGGACAAAGAAGGAAAGTGAGGGGAATTCTCCTTGTGCTATAGTGTGCTTTAAAAAAACATTTTTTCTAGGGACAGAAAACTCTAGGTAGGGAGAGTGTCAGTTTCTTTCACTGTGCGAATCCTTGTTTCTAGGGACAGGGAAGGACAGTGAGTGAATTCTCCTTGTGCTATAGTGTGCTTTAAAAAAAAATTTTTTCTAGGGACAGAAAACTCTAGGTAGGGAGAGTGTCAGTTTCTTTCACTGTGCGAATCCTTGTTTCTAGGGACAAAGAAGGAAAGTGAGGGGAATTCTCCTTGTGCTATAGTGTGCTTTAAAAAAACATTTTTTCTAGGGACAGAAAACTCTAGGTAGGGAGAGTGTCAGTTTCTTTCACTGTGCGAATCCTTGTTTCTAGGGACAGGGAAGGACAGTGAGTGAATTCTCCTTGTGCTATAGTGTGCTTTAAAAAAACATTTTTTCTAGGGACAGAAAACTCTAGGTAGGGAGAGTGTCAGTTTCTTTCACTGTGCAAATCCTTGTTTCTAGGGACAGGGAAGGACAGTGAGTGAATTCTCCTTGTGCTATAGTGTGCTTTAAAAAAACATTTTTTCTAGGGACAGAAAACTCTAGGTAGGGAGAGTGTCAGTTTCTTTCACTGTGCGAATCCTTGTTTCTAGGGACAAAGAAGGAAAGTGAGGGGAATTCTCCTTGTGCTATAGTGTGCTTTAAAAAAACATTTTTTCTAGGGACAGAAAACTCTAGGTAGGGAGAGTGTCAGTTTCTTTCACTGTGCGAATCCTTGTTTCTAGGGACAGGGAAGGACAGTGAGTGAATTCTCCTTGTGCTATAGTGTGCTTTAAAAAAACATTTTTTCTAGGGACAGAAAACTCTAGGTAGGGAGAGTGTCAGTTTCTTTCACTGTGCGAATCCTTGTTTCTAGGGACAAAGAAGGAAAGTGAGGGGAATTCTCCTTGTGCTATAGTGTGCTTTAAAAAAACATTTTTTCTAGGGACAGAAAACTCTAGGTAGGGAGAGTGTCAGTTTCTTTCACTGTGCGAATCCTTGTTTCTAGGGACAGGGAAGGACAGTGAGTGAATTCTCCTTGTGCTATAGTGTGCTTTAAAAAAACATTTTTTCTAGGGACAGAAAACTCTAGGTAGGGAGAGTGTCAGTTTCTTTCACTGTGCGAATCCTTGTTTCTAGGGACAGGGAAGGACAGTGAGTGAATTCTCCTTGTGCTATAGTGTGCTTTAAAAAAACATTTTTTCTAGGGACAGAAAACTCTAGGTAGGGAGAGTGTCAGTTTCTTTCACTGTGCAAATCCTTGTTTCTAGGGACAGGGAAGGACAGTGAGTGAATTCTCCTTGTGCTATAGTGTGCTTTAAAAAAACATTTTTTCTAGGGACAGAAAACTCTAGGTAGGGAGAGTGTCAGTTTCTTTCACTGTGCGAATCCTTGTTTCTAGGGACAAAGAAGGAAAGTGAGGGGAATTCTCCTTGTGCTATAGTGTGCTTTAAAAAAACATTTTTTCTAGGGACAGAAAACTCTAGGTAGGGAGAGTGTCAGTTTCTTTCACTGTGCGAATCCTTGTTTCTAGGGACAGGGAAGGACAGTGAGTGAATTCTCCTTGTGCTATAGTGTGCTTTAAAAAAACATTTTTTCTAGGGACAGAAAACTCTAGGTAGGGAGAGTGTCAGTTTCTTTCACTGTGCGAATCCTTGTTTCTAGGGACAAAGAAGGAAAGTGAGGGGAATTCTCCTTGTGCTATAGTGTGCTTTAAAAAAACATTTTTTCTAGGGACAGAAAACTCTAGGTAGGGAGAGTGTCAGTTTCTTTCACTGTGCGAATCCTTGTTTCTAGGGACAGGGAAGGACAGTGAGTGAATTCTCCTTGTGCTATAGTGTGCTTTAAAAAAACATTTTTTCTAGGGACAGAAAACTCTAGGTAGGGAGAGTGTCAGTTTCTTTCACTGTGCGAATCCTTGTTTCTAGGGACAAAGAAGGAAAGTGAGGGGAATTCTCCTTGTGCTATAGTGTGCTTTAAAAAAACATTTTTTCTAGGGACAGAAAACTCTAGGTAGGGAGAGTGTCAGTTTCTTTCACTGTGCGAATCCTTGTTTCTAGGGACAAAGAAGGAAAGTGAGGGGAATTCTCCTTGTGCTATAGTGTGCTTTAAAAAAACATTTTTTCTAGGGACAGAAAACTCTAGGTAGGGAGAGTGTCAGTTTCTTTCACTGTGCGAATCCTTGTTTCTAGGGACAGGGAAGGACAGTGAGTGAATTCTCCTTGTGCTATAGTGTGCTTTAAAAAAACATTTTTTCTAGGGACAGAAAACTCTAGGTAGGGAGAGTGTCAGTTTCTTTCACTGTGCGAATCCTTGTTTCTAGGGACAAAGAAGGAAAGTGAGGGGAATTCTCCTTGTGCTATAGTGTGCTTTAAAAAAACATTTTTTCTAGGGACAGAAAACTCTAGGTAGGGAGAGTGTCAGTTTCTTTCACTGTGCGAATCCTTGTTTCTAGGGACAGGGAAGGACAGTGAGTGAATTCTCCTTGTGCTATAGTGTGCTTTAAAAAAACATTTTTTCTAGGGACAGAAAACTCTAGGTAGGGAGAGTGTCAGTTTCTTTCACTGTGCGAATCCTTGTTTCTAGGGACAAAGAAGGAAAGTGAGGGGAATTCTCCTTGTGCTATAGTGTGCTTTAAAAAAACATTTTTTCTAGGTACAGAAAACTCTAGGTAGGGAGAGTGTCAGTTTCTTTCACTGTGCGAATCCTTGTTTCTAGGGACAAAGAAGGAAAGTGAGGGGAATTCTCCTTGTGCTATAGTGTGCTTTAAAAAAACATTTTTTCTAGGGACAGAAAACTCTAGGTAGGGAGAGTGCCAGTTTCTTTCACTGTGCGAATCCTTGTTTCTAGGGACAGGGAAGGACAGTGAGTGAATTCTCCTTGTGCTATAGTGTGCTTTAAAAAAACATTTTTTCTAGGGACAGAAAACTCTAGGTAGGGAGAGTTTCAGTTTCTTTCACTGTGCGAATCCTTGTTTCTAGGGACAAAGAAGGAAAGTGAGGGGAATTCTCCTTGTGCTATAGTGTGCTTTAAAAAAACATTTTTTCTAGGGACAGAAAACTCTAGGTAGGGAGAGTGTCAGTTTCTTTCACTGTGCGAATCCTTGTTTCTAGGGACAGGGAAGGACAGTGAGTGAATTCTCCTTGTGCTATAGTGTGCTTTAAAAAAACATTTTTTCTAGGGACAGAAAACTCTAGGTAGGGAGAGTGTCAGTTTCTTTCACTGTGCGAATCCTTGTTTCTAGGGACAAAGAAGGAAAGTGAGGGGAATTATCCTTGTGCTATAGTGTGCTTTAAAAAAACATTTTTTCTAGGGACAGAAAACTCTAGGTAGGGAGAGTGTCAGTTTCTTTCACTGTGCGAATCCTTGTTTCTAGGGACAGGGAAGGACAGTGAGGGAAATTCTCCTTGTGCTATAGTGTGCTAAAGCATTCCTCATCAACCATCTTTGAAATCCTTGTTTTTTGGACAGACAGGGAAATTGTCGTTGTGCTATTCTGTGCAAAAGCAATCATCCTCAACCATATTTAGAAATCCTTAAGTAAAGGGACAGAGAAGGACACCTGAAGGTAGCCCTTATTGCTTTTTTCCCATCTCCCTGCAGGCCATCTATTAGAATGTCTGGAAGGCAAACAAGGAGAGGCAGACAGTCAGGAGGCAATAAAAGAGGGCAAGCAGGCTCTGTGTCTGGGGGCAACAGTGCTGGTCGTGGACGCGGTGCATTGTCATCAGCACATGGCCATGGGACACGCTTGTCCTTCTTTTCGGCAGCTGGACATGTTGAGCCACATCATGCCGAAGACTTGGTAGAGTGGATGACCAAGCCCTCCTCCTCCTCCTCATCCTCTCTCACCCAGGCTCAGGGTACTGGCAAAGCAGCTGCCAAAGCGTCCTCTTCCCTGGTATCAATGTCAGACTCATCATCAGTCACTCCTTCCCTAGACCCACCATGTCCTCCTCCTGAGGAGTCCCCCGAACTGTTTGAGCACAGTGTTGGGTACATGCTCCAGGAGGATGCCCAGCGTTTCGAAGGGTCTGATGATGAAACCCAGCTACAGGAAGGCAGTAGCGTGAGAGCAGACAGAGGGGATGCTCAAGAAGGACACCAATCTGGCAGTCATGTTCCAGCAGCTGCAGCATACTGCCAGATTGGCTCCAGTGATGAGGAGGGAGGGGATGATGAGGTCACTGACTCCACGTGGGTGCCTAATAGTAGAGAGGAGGAGGAGGAGGATGAGGAGGAGGCACATCTCCAACGAGGCAGGATGCCCTTTGGTGGCCAGCGTAAGGGCAGTACACCGACGGAATCACACCGCAGAGCTCCGCCTGTGCAGGGCGCTGCCTCTGCCCGTCATTCAAAAAGTTCCTTGGTGTGGGCCTTTTTTGAGGCTAGTGCATCAGATCGCACAGCTGCTGTTTGCAACATATGTCTCAAGCGTATATCGCGTGGCCAAAACATCAGCCGCTTGGGTACCACATGCCTGACCAGACATATGTTGACCTGCCATGCAGCTCGTTGGCAAGCCTACCTCAAAGACCCACACCAAAGAACAAAGCGGACCTCTCCTTGCACCGCATCAGCTGGGATCTCCAACCCCACTATAACTTCAGTCCTCTCTGAAATATGCACTGAGAGGAATGAAGGTGTAGAATTAGGTGTGTCACAGCCAAGTACTTGCGGCCACTCTGCTAGCAGTACACCGACGTCCGATTCTAGCAGGCAAATTTCCCTGCCCCAGCTGCTGGACCGTCGAAAGAAGTTCACTCCCAGCCATCCACATGCCCAGCGGTTGAATGCTAGCTTGGCTAAATTGCTAGCGCTTCAACTGCTGCCTTTTCAGTTGGTAGACTCGGCCCCCTTCCGTGAGTTTGTGCAATGTGCGGTTCCTCAGTGGCAGGTTCCCAAACGCCACTTTTTCTCACGGAAGGCTATTCCGGCTCTCTACCGGCATGTGGAAGGCAATGTCTTGGCCTCGCTGGACAGGGCGGTCAGCGGTAAGGTGCATATTACCGCTGACTCATGGTCCAGCAGGCATGGACAGGGACGTTACCTTTCTTTCACGGCCCATTGGGTCACTCTTTTGGCAGCTGGGAAAGATGCAGGACAAGGTGCAGTAGTGTTGGAGGTTGTTCCACCGCCACGCCTCCAAAATGCTACTACTGGTTGTGACACACCTCTCTCCTCCACCCCCTCCTCTTCTTCTTCCTCCATGGCCTCTTTCTGTGCTTTGTCCTATGAACCAGCGGTGCTCCGTAGCCGTTCACGGGGCTACGCAAGTACGCAGGCAAAAAGATGCCATGCCGTGCTTGCGCTGGTGTGTTTGGGGGACAGAAGCCACACTGGGGCAGAGGTCCTGTCTGCTCTGCAGGGCCAGGCCGAGAGGTGGTTGACGCCACGCCAGCTTAAGCCAGGAATGGTGGTTTGCGACAATGGCACCAACCTCCTCTCCGCCCTCCGACAGGGACAACTGACCCATGTGCCCTGTGTGGCTCACGTCCTTAACCTGGTGGTGCAGCGGTTCTTGGGCAGGTACCCGGGCTTACAGGATGTCCTGAGGCAGGCCAGGAAAGTCTGTGTGCATTTCCGCAGATCTTATAATGCCAGTGCTCGCCTGGCTGAGCTGCAAAAGGAGTTGAACCTGCCCAAGAACCGCCTTATATGTGACATGCCCACCAGGTGGAACTCAACGTTGGCCATGCTGCAGCGGCTGCACACGCAGCAGAGGGCCATCAATGAGTACCTGTGCGACTACGGCACCAGGACAGGGTCAGGGGACCTTGGTTTTTTTTCTCCACGCCAGTGGGGCATGATCAGGGATGCATGCACTGTCCTGGCACCATTTGAGGAGGCCACGAGGATGGTGAGCAGTGACAGTGCATGCATCAGTGACACTGTACCTCTTGTCCACCTGTTGGAGCACACGCTGCGTGGAATAATGGACAGGGCACTTGAGGCAGAACAGAGGCAGGAAGAGGAGGACTTCCTTGCCTCTCAAGGCCCCCTTTACCCAGACAGTGTTCCTTCTGTCCCACCCATCGCACAGGAAGAGGAGGAAGAGGAGGAGGAGGAGGAGGATTGTGTCAGCATGGAGGTGGAGGCTGGCACTCAGCATCATCAGCAGCAGTCTTTTAGGGATGATTTACAGTCCCAAGAAACCAGTGGACTTGTACGTGGCTGGGAGGAGGTGGCTGCGGATCATGTCGTCCTTAGTGACCCAGAGGACTCCGGAGCGAATGCCTCAGCAAACCTACGCTGCATGGCCTCCCTGATCCTGCAAAGTCTGCGGAAGGATCCTCGTATTCTTCGGATCAAGGAGAGGGACCATTACTGGCTGGCCACTCTCCTTGATCCACGGTACAAGGGTAAGGTTGCGGACCTTATGTTACCGTCGCAGAGGGAGCAGAGGATGAGACAACTCCGGGAGGCCTTGCAGAAAGGTCTGTGCAACGCGTTCCCAGAGACTGGGAGGTTACAAACTCCTGGTCCTGGACAACGAGTTGCTGAGGCTTCGGCCAGTCAAAGAAGGAGCGGTGGGGAAGGTGGCCGTCTGACCGATGCGTTCAGACAATTCTTTAGTCCGCAGCCCCAAAGTATGATCGGTTCCAGCAACCATCGCCAGCGTCTGATAAACATGGTGCAGGAATATCTAGGGGCAAGGTCAGACTTGGACACCTTCCCCACCGAAAATCCTCTGGCTTACTGGGTCTTGAGGATGGATCACTGGCCAGAGCTTGCACAGTATGCAATTGAGCTACTGGCCTGTCCTGCATCCAGCGTTCTTTCGGAACGCACATTCAGTGCTGCTGGAGGATTTGTCACGGATCACAGGGTGCGCCTGTCCACCGACTCGGTTGATCGACTGACTTTCATCAAGATGAACCAGTCTTGGATCACCACCAGCTACCACACACCTGATGCTGATATAACAGACTAATTGATTTTAACATGTCACATCCCTTCAAGACTGATGCTGATGCTGAGTGCCTGTGCTGTTATGTTGACTGGCTATCCTCCTCCTCCGAGTCCTCAATGATACGATTGATGATGATAGCTTGGAAGATCATTTTTGTTTATGGGTGCCGCCACCAGTGGCTAAGGCCCAATTTTTCAGCCCCTGTTTTACAGGGGCGTGTAATTACAATTTTTTTAGCAATAATTTGCCATAGGGCTCATTGCTGTGCTCCAAGTACAGTATCTGTGAGGGGTTGTAGTGTTGTGCCACCAGTGCCTAAGGCCCAATTTTTCAGCCCCTGTTCAACAGGGGCATGCAATTACAATTCTTGATCTAATAATTCACAGCAGGGCCCATTGCTGCACCCACCAAGAGTAACTCTGAGGGCTTACAGTGTTGTGGCAACGCCACCACCACCACCACCACGAAAGGCCCAATTTTTCAGCCCCTGTTCAAAAGGGGCATGTAATTACAATTCTTGATCTAATAATTCACAGCAGGGCCCATTCCTGCACCCACCAAGAGTAACTCTGAGGGCTTACAGTGTTGTGGCAACACCACCACCACCACCACCACCACGAAAGGCCCAATTTTTCAGCCCCTGTTCAACAGGGGCATGCAATTACAATTCTTGATCTAATAATTCACAGCAGGGCCCATTGCTGCACCCACCAAGAGTAACTGTCAGGGCTTACAGTGTTGTGGCACCAGCACCACCATCAAAGGCCCAATTTTTACTACCACTGTTCAACAATTATATGTAATTAAAATTCCTGATATAATAGTTGACAGCAGGGCGTTCCAGCACCAACCAAGAGTAACTGTGAGTGCTTACAGTGTTGTGCCAACACCAACAACTAAGGGGCCTATTTCTGCAGAGTATATACGGCAGGTCCCTACTTTCAAACATCCAACTTACAAACGACTCCTACTTGCAAACGCAAGAAGACAACAGGAAGTGAGAGGAAATCTACCACTAGGAAGGAAAATTCTCTCCTGTAAGAATAAATATGGGAGAAAGGTGTCTCCTCTGTACTGATGCTTTATCAGCAATCCTTGTTTCAAGAAAAACACCACATTTCAAAAACAGTTGTCATTGGGACGGAAAGTGAGGTGAAATGTTCTGAACAGGGGCACAGACAGCAAAACAAATGTTACAGGGGTGATAACCCTTACCTATGTTTTCCAAAAAGTTTAAAAATAGATTTTTGGGCTGGAGCTACACTTCAACAATGTACCTGTTCAAAATTACAAACAGATTCTACATAAGAACAAACCTACAGTCCCTGTCTTGTATGCACCGCCTGTATACGGCTGTTCAGAGTATATAGGGCCTTTTTTATTTTATGTGCGGGGTTCCCCTTAATATCCATACAAGACCCAAAGGGGCTGGTAATGGGCTGGGGTAGGGGGGGGGGGTCATGGGGTAGCTATGCCATTTTTCTTAAAGAATTTCATCCATATTACCGGGACCAGACATTACATTAAAGCCGCAAGCAGTTTTAAATGGCTTTTTTTTCCTTTAGAAGTGTCATTTTGTGCAGGGACAGTTCTAAACACGGGAAACACGTGGCACTTCACAGGCATACTTTAGACACCCCCCAGGTACGATATTTAAAGGAATATTTGACTTTTTTTTTTTCACTTTATGCATCATTAAAATGACTGCTCCCGAAAAACGACCGTTTTTAAAACTTCTTTTTGCATTGATACATGTCCCCTGGTGCAGAACCCGGGTTCCCAAACCCTTTTTAGGACAATAACATGCATAATAGTTGTTATAATTAGCACTTTAGAATTCGAACGTTCGCATCCATTGTATTTAATAGGGTTCTATTGTTCGTACGAACTTTCGGTCCGTTCGCGGGTTCTGGTGCGAACCGAACCCGGGGGTGTTTGGCTCATCACTAGCACACTGTCAGTTTCACTCACTGTACCTCTCTGTCCCTAAACTCAAGGATTGAAAATATGGTTCAGCAAAATAGTTTTAGAACAGAATAGCACACTGACACTTTCCCTCACTGTCCTACTCTGTCCCTCCCTACAAACAAGATTTAGCACAGAATAGCACACTGATAATTTCTACGAGTGTCCTTCTCTGTCCCTAAACTCAAGGATTGAAAATATGGAACAGCAAAATTGGTTTAGAACAGAATAGCACACTGTCAGTTTCACTCACTGTACCTCTCTGTCCCTAAACTCAAGGATTGAAAATATGGTTCAGCAAAATAGTTTTAGAACAGAATAGCACACTGACACTTTCCCTCACTGTCCTACTCTGTCCCTCCCTACAAACAAGATTTAGCACAGAATAGCACACTGATAATTTCTACGAGTGTCCTTCTCTGTCCCTAAACTCAAGGATTGAAAATATGGAACAGCAAAATTGGTTTAGAACAGAATAGCACACTGTTAGTTTCACTCACTGTACCTCTCTGTCCCTAAACTCAAGGATTGAAAATATGGTTCAGCAAAATAGTTTTAGAACAGAATAGCACACTGACACTTTCCCTCACTGTCCTACTCTGTCCCTCCCTACAAACAAGATTTAGCACAGAATAGCACACTGATAATTTCTACGAGTGTCCTTCTCTGTCCCTAAACTCAAGGATTGAAAATATGGAACAGCAAAATTGGTTTAGAACAGAATAGCACACTGTCAGTTTCACTCACTGTACCTCTCTGTCCCTAAACTCAAGGATTGAAAATATGGTTCAGCAAAATAGTTTTAGAACAGAATAGCACACTGACACTTTCCCTCACTGTCCTACTCTGTCCCTCCCTACAAACAAGATTTAGCACAGAATAGCACACTGATAATTTCTACGAGTGTCCTTCTCTGTCCCTTAACTCAAGGATTGAAAATATGGAACAGCAAAATTGGTTTAGAACAGAATAGCACACTGTCAGTTTCACTCACTGTACCTCTCTGTCCCTAAACTCAAGGATTGAAAATATGGTTCAGCAAAATAGTTTTAGAACAGAATAGCACACTGACACTTTCCCTCACTGTCCTACTCTGTCCCTCCCTACAAACAAGATTTAGCACAGAATAGCACACTGATAATTTCTACGAGTGTCCTTCTCTGTCCCTAAACTCAAGGATTGAAAATATGGAACAGCAAAATTGGTTTAGAACAGAATAGCACACTGTCAGTTTCACTCACTGTACTGCCCCATACACACGATCGTTTTTCTTGCCATTTTTTTTCTTGCCGTTTTTCACGTCGTTTTTTTTCATGTTTCCTCTCAAGCCTGTCTTGCGTACACACGATCATTTAAAAAAACGATCAAGCAAAGCGCAGTGACGTACAACACGTACAACGGCACTATAAAGGGGAAGTTCCGTTCGAATGGCGCCACCCTTCATGTTAGTAAAGTTTGTTGAGCGACGATTCGCTCTTTTCAGTCTCGTGCTTTTCAGTCCGTGACTGCGTGACGAATGTGCTATCTCCATTATGACCGCTAGTTTTACCAGAACGAGCGCTCCTGTCTCATACTTGATTCTGAGCATGCGCGTTTTTTTTCACGTCGTTAAAGCATACACACTATCGTTTTTCACGTCGTTAAAAAAAACAACATGAAAAACGACGTGAAAAAAGAGAGCATGTTCGAAATTTTTAATGCCCGTTTTTCACGTCGTTAAAAATGCTCTGGAGCCTACACACGATCATTTTTAATGGCCATTTTTTTTAATGGCATTTTTAACGGCATGAAAAACGATCGTGTGTATGGGGCATACCTCTCTGTCCCTAAACTCAAGGATTGAAAATATGGTTCAGCAAAATAGTTTTAGAACAGAATAGCACACTGACACTTTCCCTCACTGTCCTACTCTGTCCCTCCCTACAAACAAGATTTAGCACAGAATAGCATACTGATAATTTCTACGAGTGTCCTTCTCTGTCCCTAAACTCAAGGATTGAAAATATGGAACAGCAAAATTGGTTTAGAACAGAATAGCACACTGTCAGTTTCACTCACTGTACCTCTCTGTCCCTAAACTCAAGGATTGAAAATATGGTTCAGCAAAATAGTTTTAGAACAGAATAGCACACTGACACTTTCCCTCACTGTACCTCTCTGTCCCTAAACTCAAGGATTGAAAATATGGTTCAGCAAGATTGGTTTAGAACAGAATAGCACACTGACACTTTCCCTCACTGTACCTCTCTGTCCCTACAAACAAGGATTAGCACAGAATAGCACACTATCACTGACACTCTCCCTACCTATCCTTATTTCTCCCTAAACACAAGGAATCCAGGATTAGTAAAGGAAAAATAATGACACTGTCCCTGCCTATGCTTCTCTTTCCCTGCTCCGGAACACACTACACAAGGCCGCCGCGCTGGCGGCCTTTTATAGTGTGGGGCGTGTACTAAACCCCCTCAGCAATAATTGGCCACAGGCATCCTGCCTGTGGCCAGTCATTGCTCTCCTCGCTGCCGGCACTGTGATTGGCCAAGCATGCGGGGTCACAGTGCATGCTTGGCCAATCACAGCACCTGGATGACACTGCGATGGCGTAGTGCATTGTGGGCCGTTCGCGTCACTCGAATTTGTCGCGAACGGCCCAAATCGTTCGATCTTCGTCGATCGGTCGAACAGCCGATGTTCGAGTCGAACGTATGTTCGACTCGAACACGAAGCTCATCCCTAGTAAAGACTAATTAAGTTTTTATTGACTACCTGTGCTCAGAGATAAAATCTGATTTCCTATTTTTTCTAAACGTTCTAAATATCAAAATTGAAAGCAGTATATTGCTGTTAGAGCCCAATTACAGATACTTTTTAAGTTTTCCACAGAGTGGGGAAACTTAAAATGTCTGTTATTGACAGTCTGAGCTTTCAATTATGACGACACCTCAGGTAGACATACCTGAATGGGCTTAGGTCAGTGTGTAACTATGCATAGGATGCTGTGGCTGCACTGGCAGAAGGAGTACCAAACTATAGAAACTGGTGTAGGGATCTGCTGCTCTCCACTGTTGTGTTGTGAATGATCTAACTATCACAGCTTTATGCAGGGGCGTGGCTAGGTCTACAAAAGATCTGGGGCTAGAGCCCATAGCAGCGAAGTAAAGAAAGTCATAAGCTTGGGTGGGCATACACATGTATATAATATACGTGTGTGTGTGTGTGTGTATATATATATATATATATATATATATATATATATATAATATACCATATTTATTGGTGTATAACATGCACAAGCATATAACACACACCCCAATTTTAAGAGGGAATTTTAAGGATTTTTTTTTCAGAGCCCCCTTAACAATACACACTCCCCCTCCCCCTGCACAGTACACTGCCCCCCTTCCAGTACACAGCCCCCCTCCCCCTGCACAGTACACAGCCCCCCATCCAGTATACAGCCCCCTCCCAGTACACAGCCCCTCATCCAGTACACAGCCCCCATCCAGTATACAGCCCCCTCCCCAGTACATAGCCCCTCACCCAGTACACAGCCCCCCATCCAATATACAGCCCCCTGCATAGTACACTGCCCCCATCCAGTATACAGGCCCCTGCACAGTACACAACCCCCCATCCAGTACACATCCCCCTGCACAGTACCCAGCCCCATCCAGTATACATCCCCCTGCATAGTACACAGCCCCCATCCAGTATAGAGGCCCCTGCACAGTACACAGCCCCCCATCCAGTACACAGCCCCCTGCACAGTACACAGCCCCCCATCCAGTATACATCCCCCTGCACAATACACAGCTCCCCATCCAGTATACAGCCCCCTGCACAGTACACAGCCCCCCATTCCGTACACAGCCCCCTGCACAGTACACAGCCCCCCATCCAGTACACAGCCCCTCATCTAGTATACTGCCCCCTGCACAGTACACAGCCCCCATCCAGTTTAAAGCCCCCTGCACAATACACAGCCCCCATCCAGTACACAGTCCCCGCACAGCACACAGCCCCCTATCCAGTATACAGCCCCCTGCACTGTACACAGCCCCCCATCCAGTATATAGCCACCTGCACAGTACACAGCCCCCCATCCCGTATACAGCCACCTGCACAGTACACAGCCCCCCATCCAGTACACAGCCCCCTGCACAGTACACAGCCCCCCATCCAGGCCCGGATTTACTCCCTTTGCCGCCCCAAGGCCGGGTCCTTCAATATCCCCCCCCCAGCAAGCAAGCGGTTGCTTTTCTCAAAGGGGCGGATATGGGCGGATATGGTTAGAAATAGCATGATGGCCAGTGATTTATGATGGGCGGATGCTTTTCTCAATACAGCAAGGGGCTCTTCTAACCATATCCGCCCCTATCAAATGCAGCCACTGTGCCCATCAAACGCAGCCACTGTGCCCATCAAACGCAGCTAATGTACCCATCAAACGCAGCTAATGTACCCATCAATAGCCCCTGCTCATTAAACAGTCCACATTCAGTGAAAGTTAATGCACTGCAAAGTTTGTAGTAGATGAACTTTCACTGAATGTGGACTGTTTAATGAACTTGTTGCACAAATCACTTTATTACACTTTATTAATGATATCTATGGCTATGCATATTTATAATTTATTTAATCCATATTGAGCACTATATTTGATGCCTGGCACACATGCACAATCGCACATGATGATGACTTAAAAAACTTTTAAGCCATCATCATGTGCGATTGTGCGTGTGTGCCAGGCATCAAATATAGTGCTCAATATGGATTAAATAAATTATAAATAGGCATAGCCATAGATATCATTAATAAAGTGTAATACAGTGATTTGTGCAACAGCTGTTCACAAATCACTTTATTACAGTTTATTTATGCTATGGCTATTAGGGATGAGCTTCGTGTTCGAGTCGAACATACGTTCGACTCGAACATTGGCTGTTCGATCGTTCGACGAAGATCGAACGATTTGGGCCGTTCGCGCCAAATTCGAGTGACGCGAACGGCCCACAATGCACTACGCCATCGCAGTGTCATCCAGGCGCTGTGATTGGCCAAGCATGCACTGTGACCCCGCATGCTTGGCCAATCACAGCGCCGGCAGCGAGGAGAGCAATGATTGGCCACAGGCAGGATGCCTGTGGCCAATTATTGCTGAGGGTGTTTAGTACACGCCCCACACTATAAAAGGCCGCCAGCACGGCGGCCTAGTGTAGTGTGTTCCGGAGCAGGGATAGAGTAGCATAGGCAGGGACAGTGACTGTTATTTCTTTCTTGCTTAACCTGGATTCCTTTAGTTTAGGGAAAGAGAAGGATAGGTAGGGAGAGTGTCAGTGTGTTTTGTGCTTCTGCTATAGTGTGCTTAAAAAAAAACATTTATTCTAGGGACAGAAAACTCTAGGTAGGGACAGTGTCAGTTTCTTTCACTCTGCAAGTCCTTGTTTCCAGGGACCTGGAAGGACAGTGAGTGAATTGTCCTTTTGCTATATTGTGATTAAAAAAAACATTTATTCTAGGGACAGAAAACTCTAGGTAGGGACAGTGTCAGTTTCTTTCACTCTGCAAGTCCTTGTTTCCAGGGACCTGGAAGGACAGTGAGTGAATTGTCCTTTTGCTATATTGTGATTAAAAAAAACATTTATTCTAGGGACAGAAAACTCTAGGTAGGGACAGTGTCAGTTTCTTTCACTCTGCAAGTCCTTGTTTCCAGGGACCTGGAAGGACAGTGAGTGAATTGTCCTTTTGCTATATTGTGATTAAAAAAAACATTTATTCTAGGGACAGAAAACTCTAGGTAGGGACAGTGTCAGTTTCTTTCACTCTGCAAGTCCTTGTTTCCAGGGACCTGGAAGGACAGTGAGTGAATTGTCCTTTTGCTATATTGTGATTAAAAAAAACATTTTTTTCTAGGGACAGAAAACTGTAGGTAGGGAGAGTATTTTTTTTCTTTCACTCTGCAAGTCCTTGTTTCCAGGGACCTGTAAGGACAGTGAGTTAATTGTCCTTGTGCTATATTGTGCTGAAAAAAACATTTATTCCAGGGACAGAAAACTCTAGGTAGGGACAGTGTCAGTTTCTTTCACTCTGCAAGTCCTTGTTTCCAGGGACCTGGAAGGACAGTGAGTGAATTGTCCTTTTGCTATATTGTGATTAAAAAAAACATTTTTTTCTAGGGACAGAAAACTGTAGGTAGGGAGAGTGTTTTTTTTCTTTCACTCTGCAAGTCCTTGTTTCCAGGGACCTGTAAGGACAGTGAGTTAATTTTCCTTGTGCTATATTGTGATTAAAAAAAACATTTATTCTAGGGACAGAAAACTCTAGGAAGGGACAGTGTCAGTTTCTTTCACTCTGCAAGTCCTTGTTTCCAGGGACCTGGAAGGACAGTGAGTGAATTGTCCTTTTGCTATATTGTGATTAAAAAAAACATTTATTCTAGGGACAGAAAACTCTAGGTAGGGACAGTGTCAGTTTCTTTCACTCTGCAAGTCCTTGTTTCCAGGGACCTGGAAGGACAGTGAGTGAATTGTCCTTTTGCTATATTGTGATTAAAAAAAACATTTTTTTCTAGGGACAGAAAACTGTAGGTAGGGAGAGTATTTTTTTTCTTTCACTCTGCAAGTCCTTGTTTCCAGGGACCTGTAAGGACAGTGAGTTAATTGTCCTTGTGCTATATTGTGCTGAAAAAAACATTTATTCCAGGGACAGAAAACTCTAGGTAGGGACAGTGTCAGTTTCTTTCACTCTGCAAGTCCTTGTTTCCAGGGACCTGGAAGGACAGTGAGTGAATTGTCCTTTTGCTATATTGTGATTAAAAAAAACATTTTTTTCTAGGGACAGAAAACTGTAGGTAGGGAGAGTATTTTTTTTCTTTCACTCTGCAAGTCCTTGTTTCCAGGGACCTGTAAGGACAGTGAGTTAATTGTCCTTGTGCTATATTGTGCTGAAAAAAACATTTATTCCAGGGACAGAAAACTCTAGGTAGGGACAGTGTCAGTTTCTTTCACTCTGCAAGTCCTTGTTTCCAGGGACCTGGAAGGACAGTGAGTGAATTGTCCTTTTGCTATATTGTGATTAAAAAAAACATTTTTTTCTAGGGACAGAAAACTGTAGGTAGGGAGAGTATTTTTTTTCTTTCACTCTGCAAGTCCTTGTTTCCAGGGACCTGTAAGGACAGTGAGTTAATTGTCCTTGTGCTATATTGTGCTGAAAAAAACATTTATTCCAGGGACAGAAAACTCTAGGTAGGGACAGTGTCAGTTTCTTTCACTCTGCAAGTCCTTGTTTCCAGGGACCTGGAAGGACAGTGAGTGAATTGTCCTTTTGCTATATTGTGATAAAAAAAAACATTTTTTTCTAGGGACAGAAAACTGTAGGTAGGGAGAGTGTTTTTTTTCTTTCACTCTGCAAGTCCTTGTTTCCAGGGACCTGTAAGGACAGTGAGTTAATTGTCCTTGTGCTATATTGTGCTGAAAAAAACATTTATTCCAGGGACAGAAAACTCTAGGTAGGGACAGTGTCAGTTTCTTTCACTCTGCAAGTCCTTGTTTCCAGGGACCTGGAAGGACAGTGAGTGAATTGTCCTTTTGCTATATTGTGATAAAAAAAAACATTTTTTTCTAGGGACAGAAAACTGTAGGTAGGGAGAGTGTTTTTTTTCTTTCACTCTGCAAGTCCTTGTTTCCAGGGACCTGTAAGGACAGTGAGTTAATTTTCCTTGTGCTATATTGTGATTAAAAAAAACATTTATTCTAGGGACAGAAAACTCTAGGTAGGGACAGTGTCAGTTTCTTTCACTCTGCAAGTCCTTGTTTCCAGGGACCTGGAAGGACAGTGAGTGAATTGTCCTTTTGCTATATTGTGATTAAAAAAAACATTTTTTTCTAGGGACAGAAAACTGTAGGTAGGGAGAGTGTGTTTTTTCTTTCACTCTGCAAGTCCTTGTTTCCAGGGACCTGTAAGGACAGTGAGTTAATTTTCCTTGTGCTATATTGTGATTAAAAAAAACATTTATTCTAGGGACAGAAAACTCTAGGTAGGGACAGTGTCAGTTTCTTTCACTCTGCAAGTCCTTGTTTCCAGGGACCTGGAAGGACAGTGAGTGAATTGTCCTTTTGCTATATTGTGATTAAAAAAAACATTTATTCTAGGGACAGAAAACTCTAGGTAGGGACAGTGTCAGTTTCTTTCACTCTGCAAGTCCTTGTTTCCAGGGACCTGGAAGGACAGTGAGTGAATTGTCCTTTTGCTATATTGTGATTAAAAAAAACATTTTTTTCTAGGGACAGAAAACTGTAGGTAGGGAGAGTATTTTTTTTCTTTCACTCTGCAAGTCCTTGTTTCCAGGGACCTGTAAGGACAGTGAGTTAATTGTCCTTGTGCTATATTGTGCTGAAAAAAACATTTATTCCAGGGACAGAAAACTCTAGGTAGGGACAGTGTCAGTTTCTTTCACTCTGCAAGTCCTTGTTTCCAGGGACCTGGAAGGACAGTGAGTGAATTGTCCTTTTGCTATATTGTGATTAAAAAAAACATTTATTCTAGGGACAGAAAACTCTAGGTAGGGACAGTGTCAGTTTCTTTCACTCTGCAAGTCCTTGTTTCCAGGGACCTGGAAGGACAGTGAGTGAATTGTCCTTTTGCTATATTGTGATTAAAAAAAACATTTTTTTCTAGGGACAGAAAACTGTAGGTAGGGAGAGTATTTTTTTTCTTTCACTCTGCAAGTCCTTGTTTCCAGGGACCTGTAAGGACAGTGAGTTAATTGTCCTTGTGCTATATTGTGCTGAAAAAAACATTTATTCCAGGGACAGAAAACTCTAGGTAGGGACAGTGTCAGTTTCTTTCACTCTGCAAGTCCTTGTTTCCAGGGACCTGGAAGGACAGTGAGTGAATTGTCCTTTTGCTATATTGTGATAAAAAAAAACATTTTTTTCTAGGGACAGAAAACTGTAGGTAGGGAGAGTGTTTTTTTTCTTTCACTCTGCAAGTCCTTGTTTCCAGGGACCTGTAAGGACAGTGAGTTAATTGTCCTTGTGCTATATTGTGCTGAAAAAAACATTTATTCCAGGGACAGAAAACTCTAGGTAGGGACAGTGTCAGTTTCTTTCACTCTGCAAGTCCTTGTTTCCAGGGACCTGGAAGGACAGTGAGTGAATTGTCCTTTTGCTATATTGTGATTAAAAAAAACATTTTTTTCTAGGGACAGAAAACTGTAGGTAGGGAGAGTATTTTTTTTCTTTCACTCTGCAAGTCCTTGTTTCCAGGGACCTGTAAGGACAGTGAGTTAATTGTCCTTGTGCTATATTGTGCTGAAAAAAACATTTATTCCAGGGACAGAAAACTCTAGGTAGGGACAGTGTCAGTTTCTTTCACTCTGCAAGTCCTTGTTTCCAGGGACCTGGAAGGACAGTGAGTGAATTGTCCTTTTGCTATATTGTGATTAAAAAAAACATTTTTTTCTAGGGACAGAAAACTGTAGGTAGGGAGAGTGTTTTTTTTCTTTCACTCTGCAAGTCCTTGTTTCCAGGGACCTGTAAGGACAGTGAGTTAATTTTCCTTGTGCTATATTGTGATTAAAAAAAACATTTATTCTAGGGACAGAAAACTCTAGGTAGGGACAGTGTCAGTTTCTTTCACTCTGCAAGTCCTTGTTTCCAGGGACCTGGAAGGACAGTGAGTGAATTGTCCTTTTGCTATATTGTGATTAAAAAAAACATTTTTTTCTAGGGACAGAAAACTGTAGGTAGGGAGAGTATTTTTTTTCTTTCACTCTGCAAGTCCTTGTTTCCAGGGACCTGTAAGGACAGTGAGTTAATTGTCCTTGTGCTATATTGTGCTGAAAAAAACATTTATTCCAGGGACAGAAAACTCTAGGTAGGGACAGTGTCAGTTTCTTTCACTCTGCAAGTCCTTGTTTCCAGGGACCTGGAAGGACAGTGAGTGAATTGTCCTTTTGCTATATTGTGATTAAAAAAAACATTTTTTTCTAGGGACAGAAAACTGTAGGTAGGGAGAGTGTTTTTTTTCTTTCACTCTGCAAGTCCTTGTTTCCAGGGACCTGTAAGGACAGTGAGTTAATTTTCCTTGTGCTATATTGTGATTAAAAAAAACATTTTTTCTAGGGACAGAAAACTGTAGGTAGGGAGAGTGTTTTTTTTCTTTCACTCTGCAAGTCCTTGTTTCCAGGGACAGAGAAGGACACCTGAAGGTAGCCCTTATTGCTTTTTTCCCATCTCCCTGCAGGCCATCTATTAGAATGTCTGGAAGGCAAACAAGGAGAGGCAGACAGTCAGGAGGCAATAAAAGAGGGCAAGCAGGCTCTGTGTCTGGGGGCAACAGTGCTGGTCGTGGACGCGGTGCATTGTCATCAGCACATGGCCATGGGACACGCTTGTCCTTCTTTTCGGCAGCTGGACATGTTGAGCCACATCATGCCGAAGACTTGGTAGAGTGGATGACCAAGCCCTCCTCCTCCTCCTCATCCTCTCTCACCCAGGCTCAGGGTACTGGAAAAGCAGCTGCCAAAGCGTCGTCTTCCCTGGTATCAATGTCAGACAAATCATCAGTCACTCCTTCCCTAGACCCACCATGTCCTCCTCCTGAGGAGTCCCCCGAACTGTTTCAGCACAGTGTTGGGTACATGCTCCAGGAGGATGCCCAGCGTTTCGAAGGGTCTGATGATGAAACCCAGCTAGAGGAAGGCAGTAGCGTGAGAGCAGACAGAGGGGATGCTCAAGAAGGACACCAATCTGGCAGTCATGTTCCAGCAGCTGCAGCATACTGCCAGATTGGCTCCAGTGATGAGGAGGGAGGGGATGATGAGGTCAATGACTCCACGTGGGTGCCTAATAGGAGAGAGGAGGAGGAGGAGGATGAGGAGGAGGCACATCTCCAACGAGGCAGGATGCCCTTTGGTGGCCAGCGTAAGGGCAGTACACCGACGGAATCACACCGCAGAGCTCCGCCTGTGCAGGGCGCTGCCTCTGCCCGTCATTCAAAAAGTTCTTTGGTGTGGGCCTTTTTTGAGGCTAGTGCATCAGATCGCACAGCTGCTGTTTGCAACATATGTCTCAAGCGTATATCGCGTGGCCAAAACATCAGCCGCTTGGGTACCACATGCCTGACCAGACATATGTTGACCTGCCATGCAGCTCGTTGGCAAGCCTACCTCAAAGACCCACACCAAAGAACAAAGCGGACCTCTCCTTGCACCGCATCAGCTGGGATCTCCAACCCCACTATAACTTCAGTCCTCTCTGAAACATGCACTGAGAGGAATGAAGGTGTAGAATTAGGTGTGTCACAGCCAAGTACTTGCGCCCACTCTGCTAGCAGTACACCGACGTCCGATTCTAGCAGGCAAATTTCCCTGCCCCAGCTGCTGGACCGTCGAAAGAAGTTCACTCCCAGCCATCCACATGCCCAGCGGTTGAATGCTAGCTTGGCTAAATTGCTAGCGCTTCAACTGCTGCCTTTTCAGTTGGTAGACTCGGCCCCCTTCCGTGAGTTTGTGCAATGTGCGGTTCCTCAGTGGCAGGTTCCCAAACGCCACTTTTTCTCACGGAAGGCTATTCCGGCTCTCTACCGGCATGTGGAAGGCAATGTCTTGGCCTCGCTGGACAGGGCGGTCAGCGGTAAGGTGCATATTACCGCTGACTCATGGTCCAGCAGGCATGGACAGGGACGTTACCTTTCTTTCACGGCCCATTGGGTCACTCTTTTGGCAGCTGGGAAGGATTCAGGACAAGGTGCAGTAGTGTTGGAGGTTGTCCCACCGCCACGCCTCCAAAATGCTACTACTGGTTGTGACACACCTCTCTCCTCCACCCCCTCCTCTTCTTCTTCCTCCATGGCCTCTTCCTGTGGTTTGTCCTATGAACCAGCGGTGCTCCGTAGCCGTTCACGGGGCTACGCAAGTACGCAGGCAAAAAGATGCCATGCCGTGCTTGCGCTGGTGTGTTTGGGGGACAGAAGCCACACTGGGGCAGAGGTCCTGTCTGCTCTGCAGGGCCAGGCCGAGAGGTGGTTGACGCCACGCCAGCTTAAGCCAGGAATGGTGGTTTGCGACAATGGCACCAACCTCCTCTCCGCCCTCCGACAGGGACAACTGACCCATGTGCCCTGTGTGGCTCACGTCCTTAACCTGGTGGTGCAGCGGTTCTTGGGCAGGTACCCGGGCTTACAGGATGTCCTGAGGCAGGCCAGGAAAGTCTGTGTGCATTTCCGCAGATCTTATAATGCCAGTGCTCGCCTGGCTGAGCTGCAAAAGGAGTTGAACCTGCCCAAGAACCGCCTTATATGTGA
The DNA here is from genome assembly GCA_029206835.1 of Rana muscosa. Taxonomy (NCBI): domain Eukaryota; kingdom Metazoa; phylum Chordata; class Amphibia; order Anura; family Ranidae; genus Rana; species Rana muscosa. The sequence continues at coordinate 96,271,241 of CM055128.1, forward strand.
CATGCCCACCAGGTGGAACTCAACGTTGGCCATGCTGCAGCGGCTGCACACGCAGCAGAGGGCCATCAATGAGTACCTGTGCGACTACGGCACCAGGACAGGGTCAGGGGAGCTTGGTTTTTTTTCTCCACGCCAGTGGGGCATGATCAGGGATGCATGCACTGTCCTGGCACCATTTGAGGAGGCCACGAGGATGGTGAGCAGTGACAGTGCATGCATCAGTGACACTGTACCTCTTGTCCACCTGTTGGAGCACACGCTGCGTGGAATAATGGACAGGGCACTTGAGGCAGAACAGAGGCAGGAAGAGGAGGACTTCCTTGCCTCTCAAGGCCCCCTTTACCCAGACAGTGTTCCTTCTGTCCCACCCATCGCACAGGAAGAGGAGGAGGAGGAGGAGGAGGAGGAGGATTGTGTCAGCATGGAGGTGGAGGCTGGCACTCAGCATCATCAGCAGCAGTCTTTTAGGGATGATTTACAGTCCCAAGAAACCAGTGGACTTGTACGTGGCTGGGAGGAGGTGGCTGCGGATCATGTCGTCCTTAGTGACCCAGAGGACTCCGGAGCGAATGCCTCAGCAAACCTACGCTGCATGGCCTCCCTGATCCTGCAAAGTCTGCGGAAGGATCCTCGTATTCTTCGGATCAAGGAGAGGGACCATTACTGGCTGGCCACTCTCCTTGATCCACGGTACAAGGGTAAGGTTGCGGACCTTATGTTACCGTCGCAGAGGGAGCAGAGGATGAGACAACTCCGGGAGGCCTTGCAGAAAGGTCTGTGCAACGCGTTCCCAGAGACTGGGAGGTTGCAAACTCCTGGTCCTGGACAACGAGTTGCTGAGGCTTCGGCCAGTCAAAGAAGGAGCGGTGGGGAAGGTGGCCGTCTGACCGATGCGTTCAGACAATTCTTTAGTCCGCAGCCCCAAAGTATGATTGGTTCCAGCAACCATCGCCAGCGTCTGATAAACATGGTGCAGGAATATCTAGGGGCAAGGTCAGACTTGGACACCTTCCCCACCGAAAATCCTCTGGCTTACTGGGTCTTGAGGATGGATCACTGGCCAGAGCTTGCACAGTATGCAATTGAGCTACTGGCCTGTCCTGCATCCAGCGTTCTTTCGGAACGCACATTCAGTGCTGCTGGAGGATTTGTCACGGATCACAGGGTGCGCCTGTCCACCGACTCGGTTGATCGACTGACTTTCATCAAGATGAACCAGTCTTGGATCACCACCAGCTACCACACACCTGATGCTGATATAACAGACTAATTGATTTTAAAATGTCACATCCCTTCAAGACTGATGCTGATGCTGAGTGCCTGTGCTGTTATGTTGACTGGCTATCCTCCTCCTCCGAGTCCTCAATGATACGATTGATGATGATAGCTTGGAAGATCATTTTTGTTTATGGGTGCCGCCACCAGTGCCTAACGCCCAATTTTTCAGCCCCTGTTTAACAGGGGCGTGTAATTACAATTTTTGAAGCAATACTTTGCAACAGGGCTCATTGCTGTGCTCCAAGTACAGTATCTGTGAGGAGTTGCAGTGTTGTGCCACCAGTGCCTAAGGCCCAATTTTTCAGCCCCTGTTTAACAGGGGCGTGTCATTACAATTTTTGAAGCAATACTTTGCAACAGGGCTCATTGCTGTGCTCCAAGTACAGTATCTGTGAGGGGTTGCAGTGTTGTGCCACCAGTGCCTAAGGCCCAATTTTTCAGCCCCTGTTCAACAGGGGCATGTAATTACAATTCTTGATCTAATAATTCACAGCAGGGCCCATTGCTGCACCCACCAAGAGTAACTGTCAGGGCTTACAGTGTTGTGGCACCAGCACCACCATCAAAGGCCCAATTTTTACTACCACTGTTCAACAATTATATGTAATTAAAATTCCTGATATAATAGTTGACAGCAGGGCGTTCCAGCACCAACCAAGAGTAACTGTGAGTGCTTACAGTGTTGTGCCAACACCAACAACTAAGGGGCCTATTTCTGCAGAGTATATACGGCAGGTCCCTACTTTCAAACATCCAACTTACAAACGACTCCTACTTGCAAACGCAAGAAGACAACAGGAAGTGAGAGGAAATCTACCACTAGGAAGGAAAATTCTCTCCTGTAAGAATAAATATGGGAGAAAGGTGTCTCCTCTGTACTGATGCTTTATCAGCAATCCTTGTTTCAAGAAAAACACCACATTTCAAAAACAGTTGTCATTGGGACGGAAAGTGAGGTGAAATGTTCTGAACAGGGGCACAGACAGCAAAACAAATGTTACAGGGGTGATAACCCTTACCTATGTTTTCCAAAAAGTTTAAAAATAGATTTTTGGGCTGGAGCTACACTTCAACAATGTACCTGTTCAAAATTACAAACAGATTCTACATAAGAACAAACCTACAGTCCCTGTCTTGTATGCACCGCCTGTATACGGCTGTTCAGAGTATATAGGGCCTTTTTTATTTTATGTGCGGGGTTCCCCTTAATATCCATACAAGACCCAAAGGGGCTGGTAATGGGCTGGGGTAGGGGGGGGGGGTCATGGGGTAGCTATGCCATTTTTCTTAAAGAATTTCATCCATATTACCGGGACCAGACATTACATTAAAGCCGCAAGCAGTTTTAAATGGCTTTTTTTTCCTTTAGAAGTGTCATTTTGTGCAGGGACAGTTCTAAACACGGGAAACACGTGGCACTTCACAGGCATACTTTAGACACCCCCCAGGTACGATATTTAAAGGAATATTTGACTTTTTTTTTTTCACTTTATGCATCATTAAAATGACTGCTCCCGAAAAACGACCGTTTTTAAAACTTCTTTTTGCATTGATACATGTCCCCTGGTGCAGAACCCGGGTTCCCAAACCCTTTTTAGGACAATAACATGCATAATAGTTGTTATAATTAGCACTTTAGAATTCGAACGTTCGCATCCATTGTATTTAATAGGGTTCTAATGTTCGTTCGAACTTCCGGTCCGTTCGCGGGTTCTGGTGCGAACCGAACCCGGGGGTGTTCGGCTCATCACTAATGGCTATGAATATTTATTGAATCCACTGAGCATTATCAAGAAGTAGTACCTGGCTGGTGCTTTTCTTGGTGCTGCTGCTGGGGGTTCCCCATCGGGCTGCCATATATTCTTTCTCCCGTCCTCTCTTCTCCTCTTCACCTCACTTCATATTCCCCGCTCAGGGGGGGAGGAGGTGATGGCGCGCAGAGGAAAGGTAAGCGGAGCATTAGGCTCTGTTTCCGCCACTCTGGCCAGTCATCGGCCGTCATGGGGGTGCCTGTCACTCCCCTCCCCAGGCCAAGTAGGATCAGTAGCATTTGCTGTGCCAGCGCCGCGCTCCAGCAGGCCGGCCGCGGCGCCGGGAGCTACATTAGTGCGGGAGGCGGCCGCGGGAGGACGGGCGGCGCCGCCCCTTCACTCAGTGCCGCCCCGAGGCCTGGCCTCGGTGGCCTTGTGAGAAATCCGGCCCTGCCCCCATCCAGTATACAGCCCCCTGCACAGTACACAGCCCCCATCCAGTATACAGCCCCCTGAACAGTACACAGACCCCCATCAGGTATAAAGCCCCCTGCACAATACACAGCCCCCCTTCCAGTACATAGCCCCTGCACAGTACACAGCCCCCATCCAGTATACAGCCCCCTGCACAGTACAGCGCCCCCCATCCAGTATACAGCCCCCTGCACAGTACACAGCCCCCCATCCAGTATACAGCCCCCTGCACAGTACACAGCCCCCCATCCATTTTACAGCCCCCTGCACAGAGCACAGCCACCCATCTAGTATACAGCCCCCTGCACAGTACACAGCACCCCATCCAGTATACAGCCCCTGCACAGTACACAGCCCCCCTGCACTCCCAGGAGACCCCCAGTCTCCTGGGACAGCACTGCTAGCATACTCTACAGTTAAGAAAAAAATCACTGCCAGCCCCTTCGACACTCCTGTGTCACTCATATTGTAAAATTAAGCTTCCATATACCTCATTAGCTTTGTTTTTTTCACTGACCTGGTCACATGACTACTCTCCTCTGACGTTACATAGATGGTCATGTGACCGCTCTCTTCCTCCAATCTAAAGCTACACTCAAAGGAGGAGCTGGAGGAGTGAAGCAGCCAGAAAAAACTGAGCTATTGAGATACTTAGAAGCTCTGTTTTACAGTGACACTGACACAGGAGGAGCGGTGTATGAGAAGGGGCTGGCAAGTGATTTCTTTCTCAACTTTTTTTTTTACTTGGAAAAAATTCTTTCTCAACTTTAGACTATGCAGGCAGCGCTGGCTGACATCCCCGCAATGGGTGGCTCCCGGGTAGACCGCCCGATCCCTGCCCCCTGTTGGTAAAGCATATTATCGGCGTATAACACGCAGGCATTGTTTACTCTCTGTTTTCAGGGAGAAAAAGTGTGTGTTATACACCGATAAATGCGGTATTGTCAGGTCACCTGAAACCAGGTGACAGATGCACACCGTTGGGGTCAGGAGTGCACCGCTAAGGTAGTGAACCCTATAGCTGACTGCTGAGGATGGAACACTGGGTGATTAAGGAAGGTAGGTCCACTGGAGCAGGGATCCCACAGGGAGCTAGAGCCTAAAATTCCCCAGGGTGTGGAGTCTAATGCCCCGTACACACGATCCGACTATCGTACAAAAGATCGTACGACTTTTTTCGCTTAATAGTCGCAAGTAGAAATTGAATAGGGTAATAAAGTCCCGAAAATTCTCGTACGACAGAAAAAAAAATCGGAAGTGATGTCATGTGTTGTAATGTATTTGTATTGTATTTTCGGACGACAACTATACTGACTAAACAAAAATCGTACGATCGTGTTTGTCCGATCTATTAATATCGGATGAACTGTCGTGATCGGCTCTCGAAAGTAGTATACACACTGTAACGGGTCCCCAAGTATGAAAGGGGGTTAACGCCATTTAGGATATTCCCACTCCGAACACACATCAGCTACCGACACTCCACAGTCAGACGAGCTCTTCCCATAGGGATAATCCTTTCAGACATACGAGACAACGCTCTGTGTGCTTTCCAGCTAGTCTGACAATCTTTATTGAAAAACTCCCAATCTTATACACACAGAGAGGAGGTTCTTACATTCCTCATTTTTCTCTGACCATACACCTTTGATCAGACCGAATTTACATGAGCTAATTAACTACAGCTGATGACTCAGACACATGACCTTTAGGCTAGCCTTACTGTCTCTTAACTACAGTACCCATCATCAAAAGACTTCACACAATGGTTATATAACGAGCTCCCAATACCCATCTGACAGCTCTTAGCAGACACAGGTGAGTTCAATAGCTAATCCCTTTACATCTTAAATGGCTATGCATAACCTTTATGTTCAGCAGACTGTCTGTCTGCTATTTTCAATACACACAAGTACAGAGTTAATTATCACAATGAAAGATCCTCAGAAGCCATTCCAGATTCATTTACATCACAACAGGCAGGTAACACATCTCTCAATTAACTTGTTGAGTTCAGAATCAAACAACCAGTACATATTGTGAACTAATATTACTATCCCAATTTAGGTAGTCCAAGATATATTCTTAATGTCCATTATTTTCTTGCTCACCCTGTGCCCAAAGTGACCCCTGTCACACATCTCCCCTTTCGGCAGGAGACTAACACAGGAGGAGACCCCAGACGGGTTGACTCCGAAGTTAGTCCATAGTTCCATTCCTCTAATGCCTGGACAACCCATCAGCATGGCCATTTTGCTTATCGGGTCAGTAGCTGATGGTGACGTTGTAAGGTTGCAGGGCGAATAATGGAATTCAGTTCTGGAACAGTCACTTGCTTTGCTCTCTCAATGGCTCCCAAAACTTGTTGCTGCTGCTCTTGGGAGAGGTAAGGCAAAACCTGGGCGCAAATCCCATTTAACCTTTTGACAATTTCAGCTTGTTTGTGCATTTCAATGTTCAAGCCATGGGACATCTCATAATACATGACGTAGTGTCGTTGCATCTCCGATTTCTCCCTGGCCAGCTTGTCACATTCCAATTCTAGACTGTGATATTTTGCCTGATCTAAGGTACATGTCGGGGAAGATAGTCTTACCCAGTTCTCAGCCGCAAGCGGGCCGGTTCCAGCAGCATGGGTCTGGGCACAGGTAGTCACTGGGTTGGCTTCAGCGGGGCCCATCGGGGCGTAAGCAGAAACGAGGGGGGCCAAATCATTCCCCAGTAGTACATCTGCTGGCAAATCCTTCATCGCCCCCACATTCACGTGTCCCGAACCAACCCCGCAATCCAGGTGAACACGGGCAACGGGTAGCCGGAAGACGGTGCCTCCCGCTACTCTTACGGCTACAGTGTCTCCGGTATGTTGGCTCTCTGGGAGGAGGTTCTTCTGTAGTAGGGTCGTGGTGGCACCAGTATCACGTAGGCCATTGGCTACCTTTCCATTGACCCAGACAGTCTGCCTGTTGTCCCGGTTAGCTGCTTGTATTGGATCAGCCTCGTGCAGGACGCTCCAATGTTCTTCCTCCTCAACGCAGTGGGCTGCAGGCATGGATGTGTGGCGGTTCCCCCTTGCTGGCTGTCTCCATGACTGGGACTGCCTGGCTGGATTCAACGGACAGTCTGACTTTTTGTGCCCTAGCTGTTTACACCCGAAACACCTGATGGGTTGAGAGTAGTCCTGGGAGTTGAACCTGGGCTGCTGAGGATAAGTGGCCGCTGGAGGTGGTGCTGTAGGGCGGTACGACTGTGGTTGGTAGGTGATAGCCGGAGGGGGTGCCGCTGATCGATAATCCACCTGAGCTGTTGTCTTGACCACAGGGTTATCCAGTTTGCGGGCATCTGTGTATTCGTCCACCAGGTGAGCTGCTTCAGGCAAGGTGAAAGGTTTTCGGTCCCGGACCCACTCTCTGACTTCCAGGGACAGTTTGTCAAAGAAGTGCTCCAGCAGGAACACCTGCAGCACCTCTTCCCTGGATTCTGCTTGGCATCCAGCGACCCAGTGGGATGCAGTACGGTGTAGGCGGATGCCCACTCGGTATATGAGTCTTCAGTCTGCTTGCTCGCCACTCGGATCCGCCTCCGGTATGCCTCCGGTGTGACGGCATACCTGGCCAAAAGTGCTTCTTTTACCAGTCCATAGTTCATAATATCCTCATCTGGGATGGCCCTGAACGCTTCACTGGCCCGGCCGGACAGTTTCCCAGACAAAATGGTAACCCATTCCTCTGTGGGCACCCGGTGTAGGGCACATTGCCGTTCAAAATCAACAAGGTACCCATCAATCTCCCCTTCAGTTTCAATGAAAATTTTAAAAGCAGCAAAATGTATCTTTCTCCTTTCAGTTGGTGCTGCTCTGACTTCTGCTGCTGCAGCACCTCTTTTCTGTAGCCAATTTGCATCCACAGCCGCTATAACTCGGTCTATGGTCTCCGCTGTAGGGTTAGGACCATAATGTGCCAGTCTTATGTTAACAGCCCGATCAAAACTTGCCTCTTCGGGTGTCCTGTCTGTTACGCTGGGCCTTTCTGTTATGTTGGGTCTTTCAGCTCCATCCATTTTGACTCATTCTGCGATTAATGTCCCTCTTTTTACGGTTGTTAGCCGGTCTGCCCCGGTTTTCCAGTAAGTCCTTGAGGGAAGAGAGCTTTAGCCATCCCTACTGTGCTTCCATTGTCCTGTGTCCTCTTGTTGCTGTCCTTCCGGCTGTGGGAATCAATCCCACTGCTTGCCAACAATGTAACGGGTCCCCAAGTATGAAAGGGTGTTAACGCCGTTTAGGATATTCCCACTCCGAACACACATCAGCTACCGACACTCCACAGTCAGGCGAGCTCTTCCCATAGGGATAATCCTTTCAGACATACGAGACAACGCTCCGTCTGCTTTCCAGCTGGTCTGACAATCTTTATTGAAAAACTCCCAATTTTATACACACAGAGAGGAGGTTCTTACATTCCTCATTTTCCTCTGACCATACACCTTTGATCAGACCGAATTTACATGAGCTAATTAACTACAGCTGATGACTCGACACATGCCCTTTAGGCTAGCCTTACTGTCTCTTAACTACAGTACCCATCATCAAAAGACTTCACACAATGGTTATATAACGAGCTCCCAATACCCATCTGACAGCTCTTAGCAGACACAGATGAGTTCAATAGCTAATCCCTTTACATCTTAAATGGCTATGCATAACCTTTATGTTCAGCAGACTGTCTGTCTGCTATTTTCAATACACACAAGTACAGAGTTAATTATCACAATGAAAGATCCTCAGAAGCCATTCTAGATTCATTTACATCACAACAGGCAGGTAACACATCTCTCAATTAACTTGTTGAGTTCAGAATCAAACAACCAGTACATATTGTGAACTAATATTACTATCCCAATTTAGGTAGTCCAAGATATATTCTTAATGTCCATTATTTTCTTGCTCACCCTGTGCCCAATGTGACCCCTGTCACACACACGATCCGAAAATCGTACGATTCTTCCTCGGACGACCATTTTCGTACGATATTCGGATCGTGTGTACGGGCCATAAGATCCAGCAGGTGTTCACCAGAGCCTCTAGTGGTGAGGATGGACTGGGCTGCAACTGGATTCAGGTCACGGCCCCCAGAGTCCCTCAGCTCACGCTCACAGTAGGCTATAGACAATAGAGGGGAAGCAGCAGCTCAGGATACAAGAGATAGTGAGGGGATAAGCCAAACGTTGGGGCGACTAGCAGACAAGGTGTCAGGAAAGGCTTCACCCGCTGGTGGTGCTGTTGGTCCTATGGACTGCAGTACTAGTGTCCGCCAACAGGTGTCCTCTTGCAGCCAATATCTTTGTTGGAGGATCTCACCTGCTGATGGTAATGCATGATCCATGGACTGTAGTACCAGCGTCCACCAGCGGGTGTATTCCGGCAGTGTGGGACAGGCAGCACTTCCTGCGCTCAGCTGTGACCTGAAGCCTGATTACAAGACTTCCTATAAATACCCGGCAAATACAAACACTCCTTGCCCTGGTATCTCTCTCCCTGATCTAGGACCTGTGATCTGGACTTGAACCTGCATCCTGCTTGACCCGATCCGACCTGATCCCTACCTTGAGCCCATCCTGCATCTGTTCCTCCTGTTACCTGGATCCCTGCTCTGCAGCCAATCCATCCGTCCCCTCCCTGTTCTTGTTTGATTCTCATCCATACCCATCTGCTTCGATCCCCTTGTGTATGACCTCGGCCTGGCTTTCACTACGATTCCGGTATTCCTCCTTATTGTATATATTTTCTATAAGTCACTGTTAATTGGTTAGGTTACTGCACTGTGTTCTGTTGGAGGTGTTTATTTGTCTGTTTACTTTCCTTAATAAATTGTTACACTTTCACCTACACCTGTTTGGTCTCCTCTGTGCAGTCACACAGTCTGGTTTGCAAACAACGTTGATCAGCACGGCTGGCTTGCAGTGCAAAGGTTAATATAGTGTTCCCTGGTAGGGCCTGGGGTGGAGCTATGCTTGGAGGAGAGATTATTTAAGCAGCCAGGTGAGAGTAGCTGGTCTCTAAGGTGAACACATGGAGAAAGGGGTAAGCTGAGAGACAAACATTACTGCATAACCATGACAGGTATATAAAATATTGTTACATATCTTAGTGCGGATCCTCCCTTACATCAGAGTCCCCAGAGAGCCCCCCCACTTACATTAGGGTCCCCAGAGTGCCCCCTTACATCAGGGTCCCCAGAGAGCCCCCCTTACATCAGGGTCCCCAGAGAGCCTCCCTACTTACATCAGGGTCCCCAGAGAGCCCCCTTAAATCAGGGTCCCACAGAGAGCCCCTTTCTTACATCAGTGTCCCCAGAGAGCCTCCCCCTTACATAAGGGCCCCCAGAGAGCCCCCCCCTTACATCAGGGTCCCCAGAGAGCCTCTCCTTACATCAGGGTCCCCAGAGAGCCCCCCTATTTCAGGGTCCCCAGAGAGCCGCCCCCCCTCTTACATCAGGGTCCCCTGAGCTGCTCCTCCTCTAGCATTAAATAAGAGCCTTCTAAAGTTTCTTACCTTCTTTAAATTCACAACGTGTGAAGGGGGAGGCGGGGCACTGGCAGCAGCCAGGACTAAATGAGAAGGTTCCACACTGGGAGGGAGTGGAGTTAGACAAACTGTGGTTGGTTGATAGCAAGCAACCACTGAGGAGACAGTGACCCGGGAGGTGTGGCAGCAACCAGCCCAGGACAGGACTGCAAGCATGGAAAGTTCCGCTCTCCGCTAAATGCCTGGGGGAGTCACATGGTTGGTTGCTAGACACCAACCACAGCTGGAATGTTAGTCAGTGGCAAGCAGGAATCAGGACTGCCACAGCGGAAGTACGGCACCGCTGCACCCAACAAGAGACTCGGAACTATGGGTCCCAGATTCGGGCTATAGCCCCAAAAGTCACCCCCTGGCGATGCCACTGGCATTATATTTATGTATCAGCACTTCCTGTCTCTGGGAGGCTGGGCTAAAGAAAAACAGAGGAAAAAAGTCGATGGAGAGGTTATTGGAAACTGCATGTCTACACACAGGAGCTACATATATTTTCACCCATGCCAGAAGCAGAGACTATTAGGCAAGAATTCCTATGTTCTAATAGTTTAACTGCAGCTGCCCATAGCTGCTTGAGTGTGTATGTAAATCCTTGTGACAGAGGTATTTTGGTCTAATTGGTTTTATCTCATATGCACAGTGTCAGATAGCTACTGTATGTTTAATGTGATCACTTTCCAGTATATTAGTAGATGTATCTGTTTATTGTAATAGAGTTTATATGCAGCTCAGGTTCGGTTAACCCTGGGATTCGATAGCTAGGATTAGCTCAGGGCTCAATATCCAGCATAGGCTAGAGCCAGGTTAATGCATTCAACACCAGTTTTGGTAGTTAGAGGTCTGGTAGCATGACAGATTAAAAATTACTAGGGACTAATACAGAGTAGATAAGTTAACTCTGCACTCCAGTGGTGAGACTCTGTGTTCCAGGCTAGTTAGACAGTTGGAGCAGGGGCGGATCCAGAGTCTAGGTTTGGGCGGGGCACTGCCAGAAAAATATGTTTTTTTGGGGGCAATTTATCAGGGCAATGGCTGATGTTGGACTTCAATCATCATGCACCATGGTTGATATGGTGGCAGGAATGATTGAAACACATTATTTCTATTATTACATTGTTATATAAAATGAAATAGTTCAACTCACCATAATGCCGAATCAGTGGGAGCCCTGAGCGTGTCACTTGCCACCGTCGCCTGCCACCAGATACAGCTTGTCACTTGCCACTAGTGATGAGCCGAACACCCCCGGGTTCGGTTCGCACCAGAACCCGCGAACGGACCGAAAGTTCGTACGAACAATAGAACCCTATTAAATACAATGGATGCGAACGTTCGAATTCTAAAGTGCTAATTATAACAACTATTATGCATGTTATTGTCCTAAAAAGGGTTTGGGAACCCGGGTTCTGCACCAGGGGACATGTATCAATGCAAAAAGAAGTTTTAAAAACGGTCGTTTTTCGGGAGCAGTCATTTTAATGATGCATAAAGTGAAAAAAAAAAGTCAAATATTCCTTTAAATATCGTACCTGGGGGGTGTCTAAAGTATGCCTGTGAAGTGCCACGTGTTTCCCGTGTTTAGAACTGTCCCTGCACAAAATGACACTTCTTTTTGTTTACAAACGTTTTTTATTTGGGTTAAAAGGTGGTACAAAACCGACATGACAAAAGTAAAAAAATCAATTCCATAGCGTCAGATATACATATGGACTGTATAAAGTAGAAACGTAGAAATACAATTTGCATCATATATATACATGTAAGAAGGAAGACTGGCTCTATAAACGAAGTTACAGTGATGTGCATATATGTTTGAACCAAAAATTAAGGAGAGGCATGTTGATCTGGGTTAAGGAACTCCTTGCTATGTGCGACCCAGGGGTCCCATTTTTGTTTATAAACCTGATTTGTGTTCCGAACAGTATGATAGATTTTTTCTATCAAAATTATATTATTGATTCTAGTTTTGAGTTGTGTTAAAGGAACTGATGGGGATTTCCAATGGAAAGCAATTAACCAGTGGACTGCTACGCATATAGTATGTATTAGTCTAATACCTTGAGTAGAGAGTCCTATAATGGGTGAGAATAGAAGGCAATTATGTAAGGTCAAGGTGATGTTCTTATCTGCAAACATGATGAAATGGGAACAGGAGGTAGGCTTCACATATCCTTCTGTGAACTGGGACAACTGCATCAACAATTTGCACAAAAGTACCAAGTCTATAGCCATTAAAGAGACAGCGTTGAAGCTATTCACTAGATGGTACTATACCCCTATTAAACTTCACACCATTTTTCCTACCGTCTCCCCTTTGTGCTTCAGAGGATGCAACTCCACCGGCTCTTTTACACACATCTTTTGGAGCTGTGAAAAAATCACTCATATCTGGAAACAAAATGACACTTCTAAAGGAAAAAAAAGCCATTTAAAACTTCTTGCGGCTTTAATGTAATGTCTGGTCCCGGTAATATGGATGAAAATCTTTAAGAAAAATGGCATAGCTACCCCATGACCCCCCCCCCCTACCCCAGCCCATTACCAGCCCCTTTGGGTCTTGTATGGATATTAAGGGGAACCCCGCACATAAAATAAAAAAGGCCCTATATACTCTGAACAGCCGTATACAGGCGGTGCATACAAGACAGGGACTGTAGGTTTGTTCTTATGTAGAATGTGTTTGTAATTTTGAACAGGTACATTGTTGAACTGTAGCTCCAGCCCAAAAATCTATTTTTAAACTTTTTGGGAAACATAGGTAAGGGTTATCACCCCTGTAACATTTGTTTTGCTGTCTGTGCCCCTGTTCAGAACATTTCACCTCACTTTCCGTCCCAATGACAACTGTTTTTGAAATGTGGTGTTTTTCTTGAAACAAGGATTGCTGATAAAGCATCAGTACAGAGGAGACACCTTTCTCCCATATTTATTCTTACAGGAGAGAATTTTCCTTCCTAGGGGTAGATTTCCTCTCACTTCCTGTTGTCTTCTTTCGTTTGCAAGTAGGAGTCGTTTGTAAGTTGGATGTTTGAAAGTAGGGACCTGCCGTATATACTCTGCAGAAATATGCCCCTTAGTTGTTGGTGTTGGCACAACACTGTAAGCACTCACAGTTACTCTTGGTTGGTGCTGGAACGCCCTGCTGTCAACTATTATATCAGGAATTTTAATTACATATAATTGTTGAACAGTGGTAGTAAAAATTGGGGCTTTGATGGTGGTGCTGGTGCCACAACACTGTAAGCCCTGACAGTTACTCTTGGTGGGTGCAGCAATGGGACCTGCTGTGAATTATTAGATCAAGAATTGTAATTGCATGCCCCTGTTGAACAGGGGCTGAAAAATTGGGCTTTTCGTGGTGGTGGTGGTGGTGGTGGTGTTGCCACAACACTGTAAGCCCTCAGAGTTACTCTTGGTGGGTGCAGGAATGGGCCCTGCTGTGAATTATTAGATCAAGAATTGTAATTACATGCCCCTTTTGAACAGTGGCTGAAAAATTGGGCCTTTCGTGGTGGTGGTGGTGGTGGCGTTGCCACAACACTGTAAGCCCTCAGACTTACTCTTGGTGGGTGCAGGAATGGGCCCTGCTGTGAATTATTACATCAAGAATTGTAATTGCATGCCCCTGTTGAACAGGGGCTGAAAAATTGGGCCTTAGGCACTGGTGGCACAACACTACAACCCCTCACAGATACTGTACTTGGAGCACAGCAATGAGCCCTGTTGCAAAGTATTGCTTCAAAAATTGTAATGACACGCCCCTGTTAAACAGGGGCTGAAAAATTGGGCCTTAGGCACTGGTGGCACAACACTACAACCCCTCACAGATACTGTACTTGGAGCACAGCAATGAGCCCTATGGCAAATTATTGCTAAAAAAATTGTAAGTACACGCCCCTGTAAAACAGGGGCTGAAAAATTGGGCCTTAGCCACTGGTGGCGGCACCCATAAACAAAAATGATCTTCCAAGCTATCATCATCAATCGTATCATTGAGGACTCGGAGGAGGAGGATAGCCAGTCAACATAACAGCACAGGCACTCAGCATCAGCATCAGTCTTGAAGGGACGTGACATGTTAAAATCAATTAGTCTGTTATATCAGCATCAGGTGTGTGGTAGCTGGTGGTGATCCAAGACTGGTTCATCTTGATGAAAGTCAGTCGATCAACCGAGTCGGTGGACAGGCGCACCCTGTGATCCGTGACAAATCCTCCAGCAGCACTGAATGTGCGTTCCGAAAGAACGCTGGATGCAGGACAGGCCAGTAGCTCAATTGCATACTGTGCAAGCTCTGGCCAGTGATCCATCCTCAAGACCCAGTAAGCCAGAGGATTTTCGGTGGGGAAGGTGTCCAAGTCTGACCTTGCCCCTAGATATTCCTGCACCATGTTTATCAGACGCTGGCGATGGTTGCTGGAACCAATCATACTTTGGGGCTGCGGACTAAAGAATTGTCTGAACGCATCGGTCAGACGGCCACCTTCCCCACCGCTCCTTCTTTGACTGGCCGAAGCCTCAGCAACTCGTTGTCCTGGACCAGGAGTTTGTAACCTCCCAGTCTCTGGGAACGCGTTGCACAGACCTTTCTGCAAGGCCTCCCGGAGTTGTCTCATCCTCTGCTCCCTCTGCGACGGTAACATAAGGTCCGCAACCTTACCCTTGTACCGTGGATCAAGGAGAGTGGCCAGCCAGTAATGGTCCCTCTCCTTGATCCGAAGAATACGAGGATCCTTCCGCAGACTTTGCAGGATCAGGGAGGCCATGCAGCGTAGGTTTGCTGAGGCATTCGCTCCGGAGTCCTCTGGGTCACTAAGGACGACATGATCCGCAGTCACCTCCTCCCAGCCACGTACAAGTCCACTGGTTTCTTGGGACTGTAAATCATCCCTAAAAGACTGCTGCTGATGATGCTGAGTGCCAGCCTCCACCTCCATGCTGACACAATCCTCCTCCTCCTCCTCCTCCTCCTCCTCTTCCTCTTCCTGTGCGATGGGTGGGACAGAAGGAACACTGTCTGTGTAAAGGGGGCCTTGAGAGGCAAGGAAGTCCTCCTCTTCCTGCCTCTGTTCTGCCTCAAGTGCCCTGTCCATTATTCCACGCAGCGTGTGTTCCAACAGGTGGACAAGAGGTACAGTGTCACTGATGCATGCACTGTCACTGCTCACCATCCTCGTGGCCTCCTCAAATACCTCACTGTCCTTCCAGGTCCCTGGAAACAAGGATTATCACAGTGAAAGAAACTGACACTCTCCCTACCTACAGTTTTCTGTCCCTAGAAAAAATGTTTTTTTTAAGCACAATATAGCACAAGGAGAATTCACTCACTGTCCTTCCAGGTCCCTAGAAACAAGGACTTGCACAGTGAAAGAAACTGACACTCTCCCTACCTACAGTTTTCTGTCCCTAGAAAAAATGTTTTTTTTAAGCACACTATAGCACAAGGAGAATTCACTCACTGTCCTTCCCAGTCCCTAGAAACAAGGACTTGCACAGTGAAAGAAACTGACACTCTCCCTACCTACAGTTTTCTGTCCCTAGAAAAAATGTTTTTTTTAAGCACACTATAGCACAAGGAGAATTCACTCACTGTCCTTCCCAGTCCCTAGAAACAAGGACTTGCACAGTGAAAGAAACTGACACTCTCCCTACCTAGAGTTTTCTGTTCCTAGAAAAAATGTTTTTTTTAAGCACACTATAGCACAAGGAGCATTCACTCACTGTCCTTCCAGGTCCCTGGAAACAAGGACTTGCACAGTGAAAGAAACTGACACTCTCCCTACCTACAGTTTTCTGTCCCTAGAAAAAATGTTTTTTTTAAGCACAATATAGCACAAGGAGAATTCACTCACTGTCCTTCCAGGTCCCTAGAAACAAGGACTTGCACAGTGAAAGAAACTGACACTCTCCCTACCTACAGTTTTCTGTCCCTAGAAAAAATGTTTTTTTTAAGCACAATATAGCACAAGGAGAATTCACTCACTGTCCTTCCAGGTCCCTGGAAACAAGGACTTGCACAGTGAAAGAAACTGACACTCTCCCTACCTACAGTTTTCTGTCCCTAGAAAAAATGTTTTTTTTAAGCACAGTATAGCACAAGGAGAATTCACTCACTGTCCTTCCAGGTCCCTAGAAACAAGGACTTGCACAGTGAAAGAAACTGACACTCTCCCTACCTACAGTTTTCTGTCCCTAGAAAAAATGTTTTTTTTAAGCACAATATAGCACAAGGAGAATTCACTCACTGTCCTTCCAGGTCCCTAGAAACAAGGACTTGCACAGTGAAAGAAACTGACACTCTCCCTACCTACAGTTTTCTGTCCCTAGAAAAAATGTTTTTTTTAAGCACAATATAGCACAAGGAGAATTCACTCACTGTCCTTCCAGGTCCCTGGAAACAAGGACTTGCACAGTGAAAGAAACTGACACTCTCCCTACCTACAGTTTTCTGTCCCTAGAAAAAATGTTTTTTTTAAGCACAATATAGCACAAGGAGAATTCACTCACTGTCCTTCCAGGTCCCTAGAAACAAGGACTTGCACAGTGAAAGAAACTGACACTCTCCCTACCTACAGTTTTCTGTCCCTAGAAAAAATGTTTTTTTTAAGCACACTATAGCACAAGGAGAATTCACTCACTGTCCTTCCCAGTCCCTAGAAACAAGGACTTGCACAGTGAAAGAAACTGACACTCTCCCTACCTACAGTTTTCTGTCCCTAGAAAAAATGTTTTTTTTAAGCACACTATAGCACAAGGAGAATTCACTCACTGTCCTTCCCAGTCCCTAGAAACAAGGACTTGCACAGTGAAAGAAACGGACACTCTCCCTACCTACAGTTTTCTGTCCCTAGAAAAAATGTTTTTTTTAAGCACAATATAGCACAAGGAGAATTCACTCACTGTCCTTCCAGGTCCCTGGAAACAAGGACTTGCACAGTGAAAGAAACTGACACTCTCCCTACCTACAGTTTTCTGTCCCTAGAAAAAATGTTTTTTTTAAGCACACTATAGCACAAGGAGAATTCACTCACTGTCCTTCCAGGTCCCTGGAAACAAGGACTTGCACAGTGAAAGAAACTGACACTCTCCCTACCTAGAGTTTTCTGTCCCTAGAAAAAATGTTTTTTTTAAGCACACTATAGCACAAGGAGCATTCACTCACTGTCCTTCCAGGTCCCTGGAAACAAGGACTTGCACAGTGAAAGAAACTGACACTCTCCCTACCTACAGTTTTCTGTCCCTAGAAAAAATGTTTTTTTTAAGCACAATATAGCACAAGGAGAATTCACTCACTGTCCTTCCAGGTCCCTGGAAACAAGGACTTGCACAGTGAAAGAAACTGACACTCTCCCTACCTACAGTTTTCTGTCCCTAGAAAAAATGTTTTTTTTAAGCACAATATAGCACAAGGAGAATTCACTCACTGTCCTTCCAGGTCCCTGGAAACAAGGACTTGCACAGTGAAAGAAACTGACACTCTCCCTACCTACAGTTTTCTGTCCCTAGAAAAAATGTTTTTTTTAAGCACAATATAGCACAAGGAGAATTCACTCACTGTCCTTCCAGGTCCCTAGAAACAAGGACTTGCACAGTGAAAGAAACTGACACTCTCCCTACCTACAGTTTTCTGTCCCTAGAAAAAATGTTTTTTTTAAGCACACTATAGCACAAGGAGAATTCACTCACTGTCCTTCCCAGTCCCTAGAAACAAGGACTTGCACAGTGAAAGAAACTGACACTCTCCCTATCTACAGTTTTCTGTCCCTAGAAAAAATGTTTTTTTTAAGCACACTATAGCACAAGGAGAATTCACTCACTGTCCTTCCCAGTCCCTAGAAACAAGGACTTGCACAGTGAAAGAAACTGACACTCTCCCTACCTACAATTTTCTGTCCCTAGAAAAAATGTTTTTTTTAAGCACAATATAGCACAAGGAGAATTCACTCACTGTCCTTCCAGGTCCCTGGAAACAAGGACTTGCACAGTGAAAGAAACTGACACTCTCCCTACCTACAGTTTTCTGTCCCTAGAAAAAATGTTTTTTTTAAGCACACTATAGCACAAGGAGAATTCACTCACTGTCCTTCCAGGTCCCTGGAAACAAGGACTTGCACAGTGAAAGAAACTGACACTCTCCCTACCTAGAGTTTTCTGTCCCTAGAAAAAATGTTTTTTTTAAGCACACTATAGCACAGGGAGCATTCACTCACTGTCCTTCCAGGTCCCTGGAAACAAGGACTTGCACAGTGAAAGAAACTGACACTCTCCCTACCTACAGTTTTCTGTCCCTAGAAAAAATGTTTTTTTTAAGCACAATATAGCACAAGGAGAATTCACTCACTGTCCTTCCAGGTCCCTGGAAACAAGGACTTGCACAGTGAAAGAAACTGACACTCTCCCTACCTACAGTTTTCTGTCCCTAGAAAAAATGTTTTTTTTAAGCACAATATAGCACAAGGAGAATTCACTCACTGTCCTTCCAGGTCCCTAGAAACAAGGACTTGCACAGTGAAAGAAACTGACACTCTCCCTACCTACAGTTTTCTGTCCCTAGAAAAAATGTTTTTTTTAAGCACAATATAGCACAAGGAGAATTCACTCACTGTCCTTCCAGGTCCCTGGAAACAAGGACTTGCCCAGTGAAAGAAACTAAGGCCTCGTACACACGGCCGAGATTCTCGTTGAGAAAAACATGTCGTTTTTTTCGACGAGATTCTTGGACAAGAAACTTGTCCCGGCCGAGTGTACACACGCTCGTTTCAAAGAACCCGTGGTTCTTTGAAAGGAGTGTACGCGGTGACGTCATCGACTACGTCGAGCATGCGCTCGTCATATTCGATGCCGTCGCCGCCATCTTGGTATACCCTACGTATGCCTAGGAAGCTACCGCGCATGCGTCAAATTCATTTCGAACATGCGCGGGCTTCCGGGCGGACAGGTAAGTGTACACACACTCACTTTTCTCGTCGAGAAACACGCCGAGGAGAATCTCGACGAGAAAATAGAGAGCAGGTTCTCTATTTTCTCGTCGAGGTTTCTTGTCGGTTTTCTCGACGAGAAACACGCTAGCAGCGTACACACGACCGATTTACTCGGCAAGACCTCTCTGCCAGCAAGTTTCTTGCTGGTTCTTGCCGAGAAAATCGGTCGTGTGTACGAGGCCTGACACTCTCCCTACCTACAGTTTTCTGTCCCTAGAAAAAATGTTTTTTTTAAGCACAATATAGCACAAGGAGAATTCACTCACTGTCCTTCCAGGTCCCTAGAAACAAGGACTTGCACAGTGAAAGAAACTGACACTCTCCCTACCTACAGTTTTCTGTCCCTAGAAAAAATGTTTTTTTTAAGCACACTATAGCACAAGCACAAAACACACTGACACTCTCCCTACCTATCCTTCTCTTTCCCTAAACTAAAGGAATCCAGGTTAAGCAAGAAAGAAATAAAAGTCACTGTCCCTGCCTATGCTGCTCTATCCCTGCTCCGGAACACACTACACTAGGCCGCCGTGCTGGCGGCCTTTTATAGTGTGGGGCGTGTACTAAACACCCTCAGCAATAATTGGCCACAGGCATCCTGCCTGTGGCCAATCATTGCTCTCCTCGCTGCCGGCGCTGTGATTGGCCAAGCATGCGGGGTCACAGTGCATGCTTGGCCAATCACAGCGCCTGGATGACACTGCAATGGCGTAGTGCATTGTGGGCCGTTCGCGTCACTCGAATTTGGCGCGAACGGCCCAAATCGTTCGATCTTCGTCGAACGATCGAACAGCCGATGTTCGAGTCGAACGTATGTTCGACTCAAACACGAAGCTCATCCCTACTTGCCACATCACCTGCCACATGTTGCAGATTGTCCGCTTGCCACGTCACCT
Source organism: Rana muscosa (assembly GCA_029206835.1). NCBI lineage: Eukaryota > Metazoa > Chordata > Amphibia > Anura > Ranidae > Rana > Rana muscosa. The sequence goes on from CM055128.1 coordinate 96,291,192, forward strand.
GTCACCAGATGCGGATTGCCACTTGTCACATCCCCTGTCACCAGATGCAGATTGTCACCTGCCACACGTTGCGGATTGTCACTTGCCACATCACAGATTGTCATTTGCCACACGTTGCGGATTGTCCAGTTGCCACGTCGCTTGTCACCAGATGCAGATTGTCACCTGCCACACGTTGTGGATTGTCACTTGCCATGTCACCTGCCATACATTGCGGATTGCCACTTGCCACGTCGCCTGTCACCAGATGCAGATTGTCACCTGCCACACGTTGCGGATTGTCACTTGCCATGTCATGGATTGTCACTTGCCACGTCACCTGCCACACATTACGGATTGTCACTTGCTACGTCGCCTGCCGCATGTTACGCATTGTCACTTGCCACTTCGCCTGCCACACGTTACGAATTGTCACTTGCTGTGTCACTTTACTGCTGTGTCCCAGGGTCAGGCAGCAGATTATCAGTCAGGCAGCAGAGAGATAATATCATCTCTCTGCTTCCCGCGACTGCCTGTACAGTAAGGGGGGAACTGCACTGCAGGGATGCAGGGCGGGCACCGGGCCGGTGAGAGATGATGTCATCTCTCTTCTCCCCTGCCCGCCGGCTCCCTGATTGGCCAGCCGCCCGCTCACCCACGAGCCGCCCAGCTGTTCGCTCGCTCTCTCACCAACTGAGCCGCCTGACAGCCATCCGCGGATCCGCAAAGCTGCCCGCTCTCACCCGCGGATCCGCCCGCTCTCACCCACGGATCCACAGAGCCGCCCGCTCACTCACCCGCATTCCTCAGGGGGGGCAATTGCCACGTTGCCCCCCTGGATCCGCCCCTGGATTGGAAGTTCTCCCCATCACCACTTCTTCACTTGCCTACGCTGCATCGCAATAATCCTTATGGGCTCCTGCAACTGAACTTTGTGCTACAACATTCATTTGGAGGTATCTTTATTAAAGTAGAGCTCCACCCAAAAGGCGAAGTTCCGCTTTAAAGACCCGTCCCACGCTCCTTTTGAGGAATTGCCACTGGGGGGGGGGGGGGTTGGGGAGCTGATACCAGATTTTGACAGATACCAGCTCCCACTTCAGTTCCGACAGTTTCACTTCAGTTCTGAAGCTGCAAGCTGTCACAGCCGGGTGCCCATAGTTAAGATGCTGGCGCTGAGGAAAGAAGAAAGCAGGTGAAACCGACTGGGGTGAGCACACCTAGGGATCATGAGACAGGTGAGTGCCTGTTTTCTAAAAAAAAGTCAGCAGCTACAGTTTTTGTAGCTGCTGACTTTTATTTTTTTCACAGGAGACTGGAACTCCTCTTTAATAACTATACCCTGTATACCTCGGTGTATATGCACAATTCCTCCAGGACTCTTGTTGGCCCTTTGTTGATAGTACCTATTTTTACTTTGGATGGTAGTACTATTTTTTATCTTTTCTTATATAAATCTTGTAATTTTTCCATACTAGCATGCATCTATATATTTATTGTTAATGTTATATGCTGGTTGCAGCAGTTCCTCTGCTCCCAATTACTTACTTAATTACTGATTGGGATACTGGTAAATTTCCCAAATTTTTAAAAACCCTGCAAGAGAAAGGCATAATGCGCCAGTATGCATATCATACTAGCTCATTATGAATGACTTACCTTAGATCGATGCCCCTGAAGCGCTCCTCGTTCCCCTCCGCCGCCATCTTGCTTTCGAGTCCTTTCCGTTGTTCGCCGCTCCGGCGCTGTGACTGGCCAGAGTGGCGATGACGTCACTCCCACGCATGCACGCGGGACCGGCATTACATTATCCCGTCATGTCCCATTCAGAAAACCGGGATGCTTAGTGCGCCTGCGCCATTGTCTACGGCGCGCATGCGCCGTAGACATCAGTGCAGTGTTTTCTGCAAATATCTCCTTAACCGTTAAGTAGATATTTCTTGCACCTACAGGTAAGCCTTAATCTAGGCTTACCTGTAGGTGCAAGTTGTCAGAGTGGGTTTACAACCACTTTAATGAAGGTTCTGGTTCTCTTTTTTACCTACAGGTTTAGCGCACTATCCTGTTTGTAGAGTAAATTTTCATAACCCCTCAAAAGGGGGCTACACCTGTTTTTATGATAGTAATGAACATCGCTGTCAGGCAGCAAAAAATTTAATAGTAACAGCATATACTGTAGATATTACATGTTGAAATATAGCCTCCTTGTGTCACCTCTGTTCAAAGAAGATGAGCTATATAAGGCTGAATATTAATATTGATATATATGATATTAATCAATTTCACATGGTTGTGGGTGTAGAAGAAAAATGCATGTGTCAATACAAATTTGCCACGGTCATGATATTAATATCTGTTTTAGTGAATAATTCCAATGATAATGCCGCGTACACACGATCGATTTTTTCGACGGTGAAAACACCGTCGAAAAAAATCGACGTTAAAAACGAGGAACAGCTTGTTCCCCTCACACACGGCCGTTTTAAATGTCATTTTTTTTTGGTCGAAAAAAACGACCGTGTGTGGGCTCCGCGGCAGTGTTTCCCTATGGGAAACACTGCCGCGGAAAACATGTCGAAAAAAACGACGAGAAAAATTAGAACATGTTCTAATTTTTCTCGTCGTTTTTAATGCCGTTTTTCTCGTCGAAAAAAACGACATAAAGCCCACAGACGATCGTTTTTCTCGGCGAAAAAAAAAAATTTCATTTTTCCCGACGGGAAAAATGATCGTGTGTACGCGGCATAAGTCTAACAAAGATGAAATAGGCACAATTCAGTTTGTCACACATCAAAATTGGGATATTTTTGTCTCTTTTCATCAAGCTATTCTGCAAGCAAATACCTACAAACTGTTCCAGATTCACAAGAAAGGTCACCTTTTTAAATGTGTGCCTTTAGCAATTCAAAAACGTGTAAATGTCTATGATTTTTAGTCCTGGACAACTTTACCACTTGCCGACCGGCTCACAGGGATATACGTCGGCAAAATGGCAGGACTGGGCATATTAACGTACCTGTACGTTGCCCTTTAAGGCGCGGAATTGTGGGCACGTGTGCGCCCGCTGCGAGCTCCGTGAGTGTGACCGTGGGTCCCGCGGACTCGTGTGCCTGGAGTCCCACGATCGTCTCACGGAGAGGAAGAACGGGGAAATGCTGATGTAAACAAGCATTTCCCTGTTCTGCCTAGTGACAGGACACTGATCACAGCTCCCTGTGATCGGGAGTGGTGATCAGTGTCGTGTCACATGTAGCCCATCCCCTCCACGGTTAGAATACATCCTTAGGACACACTTAACCCCTTCAGTGCCCCTACTGGTTAACCCCTTCACTGCCAGTGTAATTTTTACAGTAATCAGTGCATTTTTATAGCACTGATTGCTGTATAAATGACAATGGTCCCAAAATGGTGTCAAAAGTGTCTGATGTGTCCGCCATAATGTCACGATAAAAATCGCTGATCGCCGCCATTACTGGTAAAAAAAAAAAATATATTAATAAAAATGCCTTAAAACTATCTCCTATTTTGTAGACGCTATAACTTTTGTGCAAACCAATCAATAAACGCTTATTGAGGTTTTTTTACCAAAAATATGTAGAAGAATACGTATCGGCCTAAACTGAGGAAATAAAAAAAATTATATATATTTTTGGGGGATATTTATTATAGCAATAAGTAAAAAATATTGCTATTTTTTCAAAATTGTCGCTCTTTTTTTGTTTATAGCGCAAAAAATAAAAGCCGCAGAGGTGATCAAATACCACCAAAAGAAAGCTCTATTTGTGGAAAAAAATGGACGTCAATTTAATTTGGGAGCCACGTCGCACGACCACGCAATTGTCAGTTAAAGCGGCGCAGTGCCGAATCGCAAAAAGTGCTCTGGTCTTTGGGCAGCCAAATGGTCCGGGGCTGAAGTGTTTAATGTAAAATCACCTGACAGCAGGGACATGCGGTGAGGTCAGTGGCTGGTGAGGCACTGGCTAATATCAGAGCCAGATACACACAGGTTACATACGCCGTGATAGTTAGAGCAAGAGCAATAATTCCAGCACTAGACCCCCTCTGTAATTCTAAAAATGTAACCTGTAAAAATGTTTAAAGCGTTGACTATGGAGATGTTTAACCACTTAAGCCCCGGACCATTTGGTAGCTAAAGGACCAGAGGTGAATTCAGAATTTTGCACTGCGCTGCTTTAACTGTAAATTGTGCGGACATGCAATGTTGTACCCAAACGAAATTTGCGTCCTTTTCTTCCCACAAATAGAGCTTTCTTTTAATGGTATTTGATTGCCTCTGCGATTTTTATTTTTTGCGATATAAATGGAAAAAGACCGAAATTTTTTTAAAAAAATTATATTTTCTACTTTTTGTTATAAGAAAAATCGAATAAACTCAATTTTAGTCATACATTTAGGCCAAAATGTATTCAGCCACATGTCTTTAGTAAAAAAAATGTCAATAAGCGTATATTTATCGGTTTGCGCAAAAGTTATAGCGTTTACAAACTAGGGTACATTTTCTGGAATTTACACAGCTTTTAATTTATGACTGCCGATCTCATTTCTTGAGGTGCTAAAATTACAGGGCAGTACAAAACCCCCCCAAATGACCCCATTTTAGAAAGTAGACACCCCAAGGAAATTGCTGAGAGGCCTGTTGAGCCCATTGAATATTTTTTTTTTTTTGTCCCAAGTGATTGAATAATGACAAAAAAAATAAATAAAAAAAAAATTACAAAAAGTTGTCACTAAATGATATATTGCTCACACATGCCATGGTTATATGTGGAATTGCACCCCAAAATACATTCTGCTGCTTCTCCTGAGTACGGGGATACCACATGTGTGGGACTTTTTAGGAGCCTAGCCACGTACGGGACCCCGGAAACCAAGCACCGCCTCCAGGATTTCTAAGGGCGCAAATTTTTGATTTCACTCCTCACTACCTATCACAGTTTTGAAGGCCATAAAATGCCAAAATAGCACAAAACCCCCTCAAATGACCCCATTTTGGAAAGTAGACACCCCAAGCTGTTTGCTGAGAGGCATGGTGACTATTTTACAGCTCTCATTTGTTTTTGAAAATGAAGAAAGAACATTTTTTTTTTTTCTTTTTTGTTTCAATTTTCAAAACTTTGTGACAAAAAGCGAGATCTGCAAAATACTCACAATACCTCTCAGCAAATAGCTTGGGGTGTCTACTTTCCAAAATGGGGTCATTTGGGGGGGTTTTGTGCCATCTGGGCATTCCATGGCCTCCGAAACTGTGATAGGCAGTGAGAAGTGAAATCAAAAATTGACACCCTTAGAAAGCCTGAAGGCGGTGCTTGGTTTTTGGGGTCCCGTACGCGGCTAGGCTCCCAAAAAGTCTCACACATGTGGTATCCCCATACTCAGGAGAAGCAACAGAATGTATTTTGGGGTGTAATTCCACATATGCCCATGGCATGTTTGAGCAATATATCATTTAGTGACAACTTTGTGCAAAAAAAAAAAAAAAAAAAAATTGTATTTTTTCCGCAACTTGTGTCAACATATAAAATATTCCATGGACTCGACATGCCTCTCAGTATATAGCTTGGGGTGTCTACTTTCCAAAATGGGGTCATTTGGGGGGGTTTTGAACTGTTCTGGCATTTTATACACAACATTAGGAAGCTTACATCCACTCTTCTAACCACTTGAAGACAAAGCCCTTTTTGACACTTTTTGTTTACATGAAAACATATTTTTTTTTGCAAGAAAATTATGTTGAACCCCCAAACATTATATATATTTTTAAAGCAAAGGCCCTACAGAATAAAATGGTGGGTGTTGCATTTTTTTTTTCCACACAGTATTTGTGCAGCGATTTTTCAAACGCATTTTTTTGGGAAAAAATACACTTTTTTTAATTTTAATGCACTAAAACACACTATATTGCCCAAATGTTTGATGAAATAAAAAAGATGATCTTAGGCCGAGTACATAGATACCAAACACGACATGCTTTAAAATTTCGCACAAACGCGCATTGGCGACAAACTACATACATTTTTAAAAGCCTTTAAAAGCATTTACAGGTTACCCCGTTAGATTTACAGAGGAGGTCTACTGCTAAAATTACTGCCCTCGATCTGACCTTTGCGGTGATACCTCACATGCATGGTGCAATTGCTGTTTACATATGACGCCAGACCGACGCTTGCATTCGCCATTGGGCAAGAGCAGGGCAGGACAGGGGTGCTTTTTTTTTTATTATTATTAATTTTGCTTTTTTATTTTATTTTTAAACTGTTGCTTCCATATTTATTTATTTTTATCACTTTTATTGTTATCTCAGGGAATGTAAATATCCCCTATGATAGCAATAGGTAATGACAGGTACTCTTTTTTGAAAAAACTGGGGTCTATTGGACCCTAGATCTTTCCTCTGCCCTCAAAGCATCTGACCACACCAAGATCGGTGTGATAAAATGCTTTCCCAATTTCCCAATGGCGCTTTTTATATCCGGGGGGGGACATTCCCTCCCACTGCTTGTAAAAGCAGTCCAGAGACTAATTAGCCACTAGGATTGCTTTTACATGAAAGCCGGCCGCTGGCTGAAAAGAATGATACCAAGATGATACCTAAACCCGCAGGCATCATTCTGGTATAAACATTCAAAGTCCAGCAACATACCAGTACGTTGCTGGTCCTTGTTGGACATGTATTGTAATCTTTTTTTTCATGCAGCCTGTTGGCTGAACGAAAAAAAAAGATTGATCGGTGGGTATGCCCACCATTAGAATACCGCCCTTCATCCACCCACTTCTAATGATGGGCATACATGCACCATTTATATATGCCGAAGCATGGGGGCATCTTCTCGCAAAAGTTATGCCGCGTACACATGGTCAGACTTTTCCACGGGCAAGCCTCTGTCGGAATTTCGACCGTATATACGCGGCATTAGGAGCAAAATCGCTCCTCCGCTCCTGCTGCCCCAATGCTTCGGCATATATGCTTTTTTTTTTTTAACTGTGGTGGTGAAATCACCTCCTACAGCACTGGAGTCGCAGGGATCAGGCCTGTCTCTGCGAACGCTGCAGTTATGTGTGTTGTGTTTTGCAAGTGACAGTGATCGATCGATACTGCACTTCGGTGGCCTGGGCTGGACGGAGGGGCAAAACGCAGGTGCTAGCAGGTATCTGGGCTGATCCCGCTAACACTGCGTTTTTGGGAACCCTAAACTGCTGGGGACGCTAGTATAGATCTGATCAGATCAGATATTGATCTGTTCAGATACTATACCACTAAGGGGGGTGTATGCTTCATGTGTGGGTGTTAGCGCTACTGGCACTAACCTGACGCTGCCTGGGGTGTGACGCAGACCCTCTCTGACACTAAAACCTAATTGATATCACCCGCCGGGTGATCAGGGGGTTAAACCTTTATTGGGTTATATACGGCGGGTGCCCTGACACTATAAAAAGCAAACTAACTAACCAGAGTCACCCGTAACACTTATATGATGATCACTGGTGAAAGGGTTAACTAGGGGCAATTAGGGGGTTAAAACCTTTATTAGGTAATATATGGGGGTACCTGACGCTATATAAAAACCTGACGGCGAACCTAAAAAAAAATTACTGGCTACCTATCGGCATCACCGACACTAAGACAACGATCATAAAAACGATTGCTTAGCGACAGTGGTGATAGGGGGTGAAAGGGTTACCTGGGGGGCGATCAGGGGGTTAAACCTTTATTAGATAATATATGGGGGTACCTGACGCTATAAAAACCTGCGGCGAACCTAAAAAAAATTACTGGCTACCGATCAGCATCGCCGACGCTAAGACATCGATCAGAAAAATGATCGCATAGTGACGGCGGTGCTAGGGGGTGAAAGGGTTACCTGGGGGGTGATCAAGGGGGTTACACCTTTATTAGGTAATATATGGGGGTACCCGACGCTATAAAAACCTGCGGCGAACCTAAAAAAAATTACTGGCTACCGATCAGCATCGCCGACGCTAAGACATCGATCAGAAAAATTATCGCTTAGTGACAGTGGTGATAGGGGGTGAAAGGGTTACCTGGGGGGGCGATCAAGGGGGTTAAACCTTTATTAGGTAATATATGGGGGTACCCGACGCTATAAAAACCTGCGGCGAACCTAAAAAAAATTACTGGCTACCGATCAGCATCACCGACGCTAAGACATCGATCAGAAAAATGATCGCATAGCGACGGCGGTGCTAGGGGGTGAAAGGGTTACCTGGGGGGTGATCAAGGGGGTTAAACCTTTATTAGGTAATATATGGGGGTACCCGACGCTATAAAAACCTGCGGCGAACCTAAAAAAAATTACTGGCTACCGATCAGCATCGCCGACGCTAAGACATCGATCAGAAAAATTATAACTTAGTGACAGTGGTGATAGGGGGTGAAAGGGTTACCTGGGGGGCGATCAAGGGGGTTAAACCTTCATTAGGTAATATATGGGGGTACCCGACGCTATAAAAACCTGCGGCGAACCTAAAAAAAATTACTGGCTACCGATCAGCATCACCGACGCTAAGACATCGATCAGAAAAATTATTGCTTAGTGACGGCGGTGCTAGGGGGTGAAAGGGTTATCTGGGGGGTGATCAGGGGGTTAAACCTTTATTAGGGGGGGGTTAGGGGGCTACACTGGACCTAAAACTAAATGTAGTGACACTTTTACAGTCACAAATGTCACTGATTGCAGTGATCACTAAATAAATGGTCACTGCAATCAGTGACACTGTGACTGGGGGCTGGGGGGCTGGGGGCTGGGGGGTGATCTGGGGGTGTCTGGGGGGGCGATTTATGTGCCTATGTGTCCTGGTGTCAGTGTAGTGTTGTGTGTACTAACCTGGCATCTTCTCCTGTACGGCGCTCGGTATATGTGAGCGCCCCAGGAGAGATGACATCACTTCCTCCTTCCTGGCAGGCAGGGGAAGCTCTCTCATTCGCCGGGAGCGATCGAGAGGGGGTGGCCGGAATCGAACGGCCGTCCCCTCATGCCGGATCGCTCCCGAAGGTAAAACGACCACCCACTGTAAAGAAGGGGGGTCCGATCGGACCCCCCAACTATACAAAGGCAATCACGTATATGTACGTGATTCTGCCTGTCGGTGCCATTCTGCTGACGTATATTTACAGTGGGCGGTCGTTAAGTGGTTAAGTACTGAAGTTTGGCGCCATTCAACGAGTGTGCACAATTTTAAAGCGTGACATGTTAGGTATCTATATACTTGGCGTAACATTATCTTTCACATTATACAAAAAAATGTAAAATATTTTTCCCCAAATAAACGCGTTTGAAAAATTGCTGCACAAATACTGTGTAACATAAAAAGTTGCAATGACCACCATTTTATTCCCTAGGGTGTCTGCTAAAAAAATATATATAATCACTGGGGGTTCTAAATAATTTTCTAGCAAAAAAAATATGATTATTACATGTAGGAGAGAAGTGTCAGAACTGGCCTGGGTGGCAAGGGGTTAATTACCATAAGTAATATACAAATAGTTATTATATATTGTTTTTAAGGTAATTTAATATATTTTCAAAAAATATACTGAAACAGAAATATAGAAAAACTGAGAATTGATGGGTATACTAGATCTGCCAACATCCTATATATCATCGAAGAAAGTTTATGCACCAAGTGCATTGGAGGATGCCCCCATGGACTTTATATGGCAGAGATAGATAGTATCAAAAGTTAAATCGAGTAAAAAATTGGCACACAGGTGCCTACTTTATTAATATAGAGAGAATAAAAAAGTGCACTAAATAGAACACAGAGTATTTTGAATATACAATAGGACAATACATACATCATCATATATAGAACATATTCAAATAGCCCAAAATACTAAATCCAATTTGTTGCTCAAAGTGTATTTGAGATCAGCTGGTTGGATTCACATACAAATACCCAACATGTTTCGGAATTTTACTGCACTGATGTGCGTCTTTTCCTTCATCAGGGGTGGTATTGTAGTTTTAGGAGGCTAATGTTCATATCTGTAAATATAAGTACAATTGTATAATATGTGTGGGGAAAAACAACCTCATCACACTACAAACAAACTTATTTTTAACAATTGCAATAGTAACCAAGGATACTCACATATGTTAGATTCAGAGGAGATTAATTAAGGATAAAAGCAAAAATACAAAAATTCAGAGCATGTTGGCTGTATGGATCCGTGCACAGGCAGCTGGCTATGAAGGGTCCAGAAAGCTGTCTTCACTGCACATTCACAAGAAGCGCCCGGTGTAAAATACAACAGCAAACCAGCACTGTAAAAAGCGTAGTAATGGTGGAGGCATAGGCGTGCACAGCCTATCACATTAGGGTGTGCACCTCAAACCAAAGCTCAAAAACACGTGCATCTGTGTGTGTGTGTATATGTGTATATATATTGTAACCTGGGGGACAGGTAGTAGGTACAAAAGCTCCCTGGGATGAGCCGGCACAGATACCGAGTCCATTGGATCAGTGAAAACACAGTGTTATTTATTGGTGCTATATACAAAGTCAATGACAGGTGCTGTACAGTGTGCAGAAAATAAACAGAAGAAAAAATAGCTAAACAAAAGCCTAGCCGTGTCTCGGCTCTAACTACACAGTATTTACAAGCCCTCACTACCAGGCTGGACAAGCCTAGCGCTTGTCAGCTTCCACATCCAACAGAGTAACAAGTTTTACAAACCTTCTTGCTCTCACAGACCAATGCTGTCTGTGTTTCCCAGGCTGAGCAAAGGCTGTCTGCTCAGGTGAGCTTTTAATTAAGCTGGTGGAGAGAACCAACACCTGAAGTGGATCCTGGCTCAGAGATCCCTGAATGTATATGAGAGAAGCCTGGGAGATGTATAAACCCCGAGCAGGACTTTCCCAAGCTCTCTCTGGGATGCTCGGCCACACATCCTCCCCCCTTGTTTCAACCCCAGGGTTGGAACACCTGTAGCCCAACAGGAGTGAACACGGGACAGGGCATCTACATTTCCCATCTCCACACCTGGTCTGTGTTTTACCGTAAAGGCGTAATCTTGTAGGGCCAAAAACCACCGGTTCACCCGCCTATTAGTCTCCTTCTTTTGGGCCATCCATTTCAGGGGAGCATGGTCAGTTATCAGCTCAAACTGGCGCCCCAACAAGTAGTACCTGAGCGCGTCCACGGCCCACTTTATGGCCAGACACTCCTTTTCAATGACTGCGTACTTCTTTTCATGGTCATTGAGCTTTCTGCTCAAGTACACCACAGGGTGTTCTTCCCCATTGTGTACCTGTGAAAGTACCGCCCCGATACCAACATCAGACGCATCTGTCTGGACCAAAAAGTTTTTGGAGAAATCGGGGGAGTATAGGATTGGCTGTGCACAAAGAGCCTTCTTCAGGACTTGAAAAGACTCTTCTGCTACTGGAGACCATTTCACCATTACGGAGGCTTTCCCTTTCGTAAGGTCTGTCAGTGGGGCCGCTATAGTTGCGAAATTTGGGATAAATCTTCTATAGTACCCCGCAATGTCAAGAAAGGCCCTGACCTGCTTCTTGTTTGCAGGACGTGGCCACTCCTGGATGGCTTCTATTTTATTCACCTGGGGCTTTATGACACCCCAGCCAATAGTGTAGCCCAAATACCTGGCTTCCCCTAGCCCAATGGCACATTTTTTTGGATTTGCCGTTAACCCTTCTTTGAAGAGGGAATCCAGGACAGCCTGGACACGGGGCAAGTGAGACTCCCAGTCAGTGCTATGCACCACTATGTCGTCCAGATAGGCTGCAACATACTGTCGGTGAGGTCTTAGGGTCCTGTCCATAGCCCTCTGAAATGTTGCAGGGGCATTTTGCAACCCAAAAGGCATTTTCTTATACTGAAACGACCCCTCCGGGGTCACAAATGCAGTCTTTTCTTTGGCACTACCAGTCAGGGGTATTTGCCAATATCCTTTGGTCAAGTCCAAAGTGGTCAGATAACGGGCCTTGCCAAGTCGGTCTATAAGCTCGTCTACCCTGGGCATTGGGTATGTGTCAAACTTTGTTACCGCATTAAGCTTTCTGAAGTCGTTACAAAACCTGCAAGTGCCATCCGGTTTTGGGACCAATACAATGGGGCTAGACCAGTCACTATTGGATTCCTCAATAACATCTAGCTCCAACATCCTTTTAACTTCCTCACCGATTTCCTTTCTTCTAGCTTCGGGAATTCGGTATGGTTTGAGCTTGACACGGACCCCAGGTTCAGTAACAATATCATGCTGAACTGCTGAAGTCGTGCCCAGCAACTCTGAAAATTTCTCTTTATTCCTTATCAGGAACTCTCTAGCTTCCTGTTTCTGGGAACATGACAGGGTGTCTGGAATTGTGACCTCAGGGATCAGAGGGGATTCAGTACCCTTAAGGGTTACCGGGAGAGACCTGGCAGTTAATGCCAGTCTATCCTTCCAGGGCTTTAACAGGTTTATGTGGTAAATCTGTTCGGGCTTCCTTTAACCTGGTTGATACACCTTGTAATTGACCTCCCCAACTCTTTCAATTACTTCAATGGGTCCCTGCCACTTAGCCAGGAATTTGCTCTCAACAGTGGGAACTAACACGAGGACCCTGTCCCCAGGTGAGAAAACACGAAGTTGGGCCCCCCTGTTGTATATCCTCTGTTGGGCTGCTTGGGCCTGCAGTAAATGTTCTTTTACTACCGGCATGATTGCTGCAATCCTATCCTGCATTTGAGCGATATGCTCAATAACACTTTTGTGAGGTGTCTGCTCCCCCTCCCAAGTTTCCTTGGCTATGTCTAAGAGACCCCGAGGGTGTCTCCCATAAAGCAGCTCAAATGGAGAGTACCCCGTAGAGGACTGGGGAACTTCCCTGATGGCGAACATCAAGTACGGTATCAGGAAGTCCCAGTTTTTCCCATCCTTGTCAACAACCTTTTTTAACATATTTTTTAATGTCTTATTGAAGCGTTCCACCAAGCCATCCGTTTGAGGATGGTACACTGAGGTACGCAACTGCGTCACCTTAAATAACTTGCACAGCTCCCTAGTTATTCGTGACATGAATGGGGTACCCTGGTCTGTAAGGACTTCTTTCGGGACGCCAACCCGACTGAACACCATAAACAGCTCTTTGGCAATGTTTTTAGCAGAAGCAGTGCGTAAGGGAACGGCCTCGGGGTAACGGGTAGCGTAATCCATGATCACGAGGATATGTTGATGACCGCGGGCAGATTTGGGGAGTGGACCCACAAGGTCCATGGCAATCCTCTCAAAGGGCACTTCAATAATGAGCAAGGGCACTAACGGACTTCAGAAGTGGGGTTGGGGGGCTGATATCTGACACATAGGACAGGATTGACAATAATTCTCGATATTTTTCCATATCACAGGCCAGTAAAACCTGCGCAACACCCTTTCAGTTGTTTTCTCAACCCCTAAATGGCCTCCTAGCAAGTGCCCATGGGCAAGTTCCAACACCACCCGTCTGTATAGCTTAGGGACTACCAACTGTTCAACCACTTCATCATTAGTTTTACATACACGATACAGTAAATCCTCATTGCTGCAGAAATATGGAAAACAGGGCCTGTCCCCTGGTTCGACAGGTACCTCATTAATCACCATTACATTTTCCCAGGCCCTGGCAAGGGTAGGGTCTTTTCTCTGCTCTGTACCAAAAATTTCCTTGTGCACATTAAGATCGGTAAACTCTAACGTAGGCTCAGATTCAGCAGACGGCTGTCCAGCTCTACTGGTTGTGGGGACTTCTTCAGGCTCCCCCAGCTCTCCTGCCATAACTGAGAAAGGATCACCCAGAGAGCCCTGAGAGGAGTCCCCTGAACTCACAAGGTCAGTAATGGCCATGAGTTCTGGCTCTGCGACTGAGTTAGGTACTGCGACTGGGTCGGGACAATCCCACAGTTCCCAAAACTTAGGGAAGTCCCTACCAATGATAGCCTCGTGCACCAAGTGGGGCACCAGTCCGACCGAATGGGTCACCGTACCTAAGCCAGTTTTAAACTGAACAGTGGCTATTGGATACTCGTGGGTATCCCCATGTACACAGATCACAGCAACTTTTTTTGCATGAAAATTCACAGTTTCAACCATTTCAGCTGTAACCAAAGTAACTAGACTTCCCGAGTCCAGCAAGGCCGTAATAGGCTTATTATTAACAGTCACTTGACACATGTGTTTTCCCACATTTGGCACTGCAGCGCATGAAACAGCAGCAAACATAGACTGCCTTCTAAAAGATAGATCACACTGCATTGGTTCATCTGTTAATGGACAGTTTGCTGCAACATGTCCCAGTTCTTGGCAACGAAAACATCTGATGTTTCCCCAATTTGGTTTGCTGACAGGCAGTGGCTTCCCTTGTTTGGGCCGCCAAACTTCAGTCCTGGCACCAAAAATCCTCCCCCCTATTTCCTTGCCATGCTTACTACCCACTTCCCCTGGAACAGTCTTACTGGTTGCCTGGGGAGACCGTGGCTTTGGGTGGAAAGTCCTTGCGGCTGTAGGGGTGGTGACCAGGTTCTCTGCAGCAAAGTACCTCTCCACGAGCTCCACCAGGTTGTCTGCCGACTTGGGGTCTCCTTGACTCACCCACTTCTGCAGGGGAATTGGTAGTGACCTCAGGAATTGGTCCATGACCACACGCTCCACTATTTGTGGCGCAGACAGGGACTCCGGCTGTAGCTATTTCCGTACCAGGTGGATCAGATCAAACATCTGCGATCTTGGCGGCCTCTTATCTTGGAAGAACCAGTTGTGGACCCGCTGAGCTCGAACAGCCAAGGTGACACCGAGTCGTGCCAGGATTTCCCGCTTGACCTTCTCATAATCTCCCGCTTCTGCTGACTCTAGATCATAGTAGGCCTTCTGTGCTTCTCCAGAAAGTAAGGGGGCGATCAGTCCTGCCCACTGGGTTTGGGGCCAACTTTCCCTCTCAGCGGTCCGTTCAAATGTTATTAGGAAAGCCTCTGGATCATCATCTGCCGTCATCTTTGAAAGAAAGCGACCCACATGGATGGCTGAGGGCTTGTCTCCAATATCCTTCATTATCGCAGGTGACCCCTGTGCTAGCGTCTCCACAACCTCAGTAAGGGTTTTTCTATCCGCTTTTGCAGCAGTGGCAAGCTGTTCAAACAGCCTCTGCGATTGCTCCTGTACAGCACCAATCTGTTGGAACAGCACCTTGGTTTGCTCCTGTGCGATAGCGTTGGCTTGCTGTAATGCAGCGTTAGTTTGCTGTTGTCCAATATTTTCTTGCTGCAATGTAGCGTTAGTTTGCTGTTGTGCAGCGTTTGCTTGCTGCAATGTAGCGTTAGTTTGCTGTTGTGCAGCGTTTGCTTGCTGCTGTGCAGCGTTTGCTAACACCATTTGTTTGAGGATGTCCTCCTTGTTGTCACTTTAGGTACTGGCCTTTTAAGTAGTAACTTACTACAGCTGCCCGCATTCTCCACCATATGTAACCTGGGGGGCAGGTAGCGGGTACAAAAGCTCCCTGGGATGAGCAGGCACAGATACCAAGTCCATTGGATCAGTGAAAACACAGTGTTGTTTATTGGTGCTATATACAAAGTCTAATGACAGGTGCTGTACAGTGTGCTGAAAACAAACAGAAGAAAAAATAGCTAAACAAAAGCCTAGCCGTGTCTCGGCTCTAACTATACGGTATTTACAAGCCCTTACTACTAGGCTGAACAAGCCTAACGCTTGTCAGCTTCCACATTCACAGAGTAACAAGTTTTTACCAACCTTCTTGCTCTCACAGACCAAGGCTGTCTGTGTTTCCCAGGCTGAGCCAAGGCTGTCTGCTCAGGTGAGCTTTTAATTAAGCTGGTGGAGAGAACCAACACCTGAAGTGGATCCTGGCTCAGAGATCCCTGAATGTATATGAGAGGAGCCTGGGAGATGTATAAACCCCGAACAGGACTTTCCCAAGCTCTCTCTGGGACGCTCTGCCACACTATATATATATATATATATATATATATATATATATATATATATACACACACACACACACACACACACACTCTTATAAATAAATGTTAACAAACATTTTAACCACTTGCCGACTGCTCACGGTATATATACATCGGCAGAATGGCTCGTTCAGGCACAATCTTACGTACCTGTACGTGGCCCTTTAACTGCCGACGTCAGGGTCGCGCGCGTGCTGCCGCCGGCGCACTCGCGACCCCCCTGCCTTCCCCGTGAGTGGGACCGCGGGTCCCGCGGACTCGATCGCCGCGGGGATCCCCGCGATCGTCTCACGGAGGCTCGGATGTAAACACAACATCTCCCCGCTCCTCTACTGACAATGTCAGCGATCTCCGCTCTGTGTAATCAGAGCGGAGATCGGTGATGTGTCAGTCGTAGCCACGCCCCCCTCAGTTAGTAACACGCCCCTAGGCACACTTAACCCCTTCAGCGCCCCTATTGGTTAACCCCTTCACTGCCAGTGTCATTTTCACAGTAACCAGTGCATTTTTATTGCACTGATCGCTGTGAAAATGACAATGGTCCCAAAAATGTGTCAAAAGTGTCCGATGTGTCCGCCATAATGTCGCAGTCATGAAAAAAATCGCTGATCGCCGCCATTACTAGTAAAAAAAGTATATATATAAAAATGCCTTAAAACTATACCCTATTTTGTAAACGCTATAATTTTTGCGCAAACCAATCAATAAACACCGATTTTACCAAAAATATGTAGAAGAATACGTATCGGCCTAAACTGAGGAAAATTATTTTTTTTATATATTTTTGGGGGATATTTATTATAGAAAAAAGTAAAAAATATGTAATTTTTTTCAAAATTTTCGCTCTATTTTTGTTTATAGCGCAAAAAATAAAAACCGCAGAGGTGATCAAATACCACCAAAAGAAAGCTCTATTCGTGGGAAAAAAAGGACGCCAATTTTGTTTGGGAGCCACATCGCACGACCGCGCAATTGTCAGTTAAAGCGACGCAGTGCCGAATCGCAAAAAGGGGCCTGGTCATAATGGCCCGTATTGGTCCGGGGCTTAAGTGGTTAAAATGTATTAAAACATTTTTAATTAAAAAAACATTTATGAATGTAAACAAACATAATTTTTTTAACTTATTAATTAAATAATATTTTAACATAAACAAAGATTTTAAATAAATCTCTAAATCAAATAAGCAATTTTAAAAACTGAACGGTAAGTAGGATTTTTTTTTTAATAAGTGTCATGTTTTAATATCCTGAATTGTATTTACTGCTTTAAATAAATTTGTTAGATTCCCCCAGCAACAATAGATTCCCTCAGCAACAATAGATCCCCCTAGAACAAGACATCTCCCCAGCAACAATAGATCCCTCACGGCAACTATAGCTTTACCAGCAACAATAGATCCCTCTCAGCAACAATAGACACCCCCAGCAACAATAGATCCCTCCCATTAACAATAGATCTCCCCCGCAATAATAGATCACCCCCAGCAATAACAGATCTCCCAGCATCCAGTATCAATATACTCTCCAGCAGCCAAAAACATAAGCCCCCTCCCTCAACAGTAGTATTCTCCCATCAACAATTGACCCCCCAGAAACAATAGATCCCACCAGCAGTAATAGACTTCCCCAGCATCAATAGATCACCCAGTGACAATAGAGACCCCATCAGCCAACATCAATAGACACTGCAGCAAATCCCACCACCACTTGGCATATACATTCAGTGCTGAGGTGCCGGAACCGCCTCTCAGCCAATCTGGTGCTCGGGTCTGTTACCTGTCACCTGATTGGCTGAAAAATGCCGGGCGGGTGGGGAATGCACACTGGCAGCATTTAATAGGCAATGTAGTGGCAATTGATGGGCACAGTGTCAGCAATTGATGGGCACACTGGCAGCAATTGATGGGCACAGTGTCAGCAATTGATGGGCACAGTGTCAGCAATTGATGGGCACACTGGCAGCAATTAATAAGCACACTGGCAGCAACTGATGGGCACAGTAGCGGCAATTGATGGATACACTGGCGGCAATTGATGGACACAGTGGCAGCAATTGATGGGCACACTGGCAGCAATTGATGGGTACAGTAGCTGCGTTTGATGGCACAGTGGCCGCAATTGATGGGGTTTTTTTTTCAGCTTGTTTGCGCCCCCCCAAAAAATTTTGAGCACCATTTGAGCACCATACTTTTTCGCTGACAGTCCAATTGTATATGTGAAATTATATATATATATATATATATATATATATATATATGTAGCGGCCTCACCTCTCTCCCTTGCTTTATCGGTTATATGGCTGTTGTCTAAGGGTACCTGGGAGAGAGAGATGATACACACCACGGCCCATGTCCTCCCGTAACTAAGAGGTGAAGGCCAGAGATTGGGCTTTTGTGTAGGTGTCCTAGAGCCGAGTCCTGTCCTTCGTCCCTGATTCCTTTGCTTAGTAGGAGAGAATATTATTTAAACTAAAAAATGGACTTTAAACGGCACATAGATAGTTATTGTAAAAATTCTAAGGGTTTTATTGTTGGTAGAAAAATATAATTGAATTTAGGTAAAAAGTACGTTAATACAAAACAATGACATTATGTAACAGTCATCAATAATTAGTATAGGGTCCCATTTACAAGACTCAACACATCTCCCAGAAATTACATTAACATGTAAAATACACAAAGTAGAATAGGATAATGTATAGCCAACAAACACAAATGAGGAGTTGGACGGTATGCACGAGAGATGACTGGTCTTATTGATAGGTCCGGTAAATTCAAAGATAAAGATCTTGCTTTCGCTCGACTAGTTTCGCGTTCCAAAACGCTTAGTCGGGAGCATAGTATTGAACAGGGCCGTGTTAAGTAGTGAAACCGGCCTAGGTATTTTGACCTGGCAGTCCGTGTATCACAGGGTGCCAGTATTATATAAACACATTCATGGTAAACAATCATGCGTGATTTAAGTAAAAGAGTAACTATGCACAGGCTACTGATAGGTAGGGAACGTGAATCCAGGTGTAACAAACCATACAATACTGTAGAGGAGTGTGTCAGTCAGAAACACTTGCTCGGGCCACACAGTGGTAGTCTGTTTGGGTGACCCCTAGTGATGGACTGACCCAGCTTATAGCTTGACACGGATTATGTGCTGGTGGACCTGGATGGAACCTCTCCTGTGGACCACAGGAGAGGTTCCATCCAGGTCCACCAGCACATAATCCGTGTCAAGCTATAAGCTGGGTCAGTCCATCACTAGGGGTCACCCAAACAGACTACCACTGTGTGGCCCGAGCAAGTGTTTCTGACTGACACACTCCTCTACAGTATTGTATGGTTTGTTACACCTGGATTCACGTTCCCTACCTATCAGTAGCCTGTGCATAGTTACTCTTTTACTTAAATCACGCATGATTGTTTACCATGAATGTGTTTATATAATACTGGCACCCTGTGATACACGGACTGCCAGGTCAAAATACCTAGGCCGGTTTCACTACTTAACACGGCCCTGTTCAATACTATGCTCCCGACGAAGCGTTTTGGAACGCGAAACTAGTCGAGCGAAAGCAAGATCTTTATCTTTGAATTTACCGGACCTATCAATAAGACCAGTCATCTCTCGTGCATACCGTCCAACTCCTCATTTGTGTTTGTTGGCTATACATTATCCTATTCTACTTTGTGTATTTTACATGTTAATGTAATTTCTGGGAGATGTGTTGAGTCTTGTAAATGGGACCCTATACTAATTATTGATGACTGTTACATAATGTCATTGTTTTGTATTAACGTACTTTTTACCTAAATTCAATTATATTTTTCTACCAACAATAAAACCCTTAGAATTTTTACAATAACTATCTATGTGCCGTTTAAAGTCCATTTTTTAGTTTAAATAATATTCTCCCATTGATTATCGGGACGTTGGCGCATTTATACTAGGTGCATCCACAGTGTCACCCTGTGGTGATGCACAATTTAGCAATTTCCTTCTAAATCCTTTGCTTAGTAAGCCAAGTTCCACACAGTGAATAGGTACAACTCAGTTTTATTCTTCTTGCCAAGCAATAAAACAGTCTTTCTCCTTTTGAATAATGGGGGGACAGATCGAGGCACAATCCTTTCCCTTTTTGATGCTACCCACTGTGCTGTCACCAGTGGTGAATAGTCACTGCCACTGACTAGGTGATATAGAACGTGAATTTACCTTCGCTCACTTTGCCCCTGTCAGAGGAAGAAATCCGTCCAAGGGAGAAGTGGAGGCCTCTCCGTTACCAGCGATGCTGCGCCGGACTCTTCGGAGAAGTTACTGCGCACCAGTCCTCATGAACTCAGAGACGGGCACCCAAGGAGTTAGGGCCCCCTCGGATTCCTCCACCCTCGCGGAACTCAGTCGAAGGTACTGAGCCCCAGGCATCCGCCATAGTACCTCACCCCAGGCTAAAGGTGCCTGAGATGGACTCCATCTCCGCTCCAGCTAGGCCAAGGGCTTCTAGGCCTGGAACACCGGAACGCCAGCAACCAAGCTGAAGGTGCCTGGGTGCGGCCACGTCCTCCGACTCTCTCCCTAAGGTCAGGGCGTCCGCCCCTTTTATGACCTCTCCCTTTGCGTCACAGCGGGTTCCCTGCCCCGCCGTACCAGCTCCAGGGGAGGACAAAAAGGCACGGTTCGCAGTGTGAGTTCAACTTCGGCCCCGGGCAACAGCGCCACCCAGGGACCCCAAGGAACTTCACACCACCAGAGTCCTCACGTAATTCAAATACCCGCTACACTTATATCTATATTTACACAATATATATCTATAATATATAGATATATATATAATATATAGATATATATTGTGTAAACATATATATATATATATATATATATATCACATATACAATTGGCTTGTCAGCAAAAAAGTATGTAATATATATATATATATATATATATATATATATATATATATTACATACTTTTTTGCTGACAAGACAATTGTATATGTGATATATATATATATATATATATATATATATATATTGTACAGGACGCCAAGGTTGGGTCCTGGATGGGTGCTATATAGCACCAATATTTGGGTTGTGGTCCCTTTAAGGAGTTGTGATGGTGTTTAGGAGGTCACCCAGAATGGGTGAGGAATTCCTGGCAAAAGAAGTAGTCAAGAGAGGACTGGCTCGCAGTCCTCTTTGTCTTAATAAAGAGTTATTTGGGGCCCGGAATTTCAATGGCTCTAAAGTGATATTCGGGTGGGATAGAGCCTCAACTCCTGACCACTGGGAGTCAGCACACAGGGGGTTAAAGGCTTCCAGGAAACAGCTCATAAGACAGGAAGTGGTGCTAGAGGTGGAGAGGAGGAGTATGGGATTGCACCTGTTGTGATGAGCTGTGTGTCTGCTGGAAGCTGCCAAAGACTCAACAAGGACTCTTGAAGTTTTCTACAAAAACTGTATGTGCCTTTTCTTTGATTTGTTTTTGTGCTGAAGACAAGCAGGACTTTACTTTATGCTGGAAGATAAGTGGACTTTGTTTTATATTTTTTCCTGTGTGCTGAATCAAGCTTTATTTTTGGTTTATTTACAAATAAAAGCCTTTTGTTCAAGTTCAACGGTTTATGCACTTAGTCCCGTGTAGGGATGAGCTCGGTGTTCGAGTCGAACATAGGTTCGACTCGAACATCGGCTGTTCGCAGCGTTCGGCGAACAACGAACGATTTGGGACGTTTGCGCCAAATTTGAGTGACGCGAACGGCCCACAATACACTGCGCCATCGCAGTGTAATCCCGGCGCTGTGATTGGCCAAGCATACACTGTGACCCTGCATGCTTGGCCAATCACAGCGCCGGCAGCGAGGAGAGCAATGATTGGCCACAGGCAGGATGCCTGTGGCCAATTATAGCTGAGGGGGTTTAGTACACGCCCCACACTATAAAAGGCCGCCAGCGCGGCGGCCTTGTGTAGTGTGTTCCGGAGCAGGGAAAGTGAAGGATAGGCAGTGACAGTGTCAAATCTTGTCAAATCTATTCTTTGCTAAACCTTGTGTGTAGGGACAGAGAAGGATAGGCAGGGAGAGTGTCAGTGTCATATTCTTTGCTAAACCTTGTGTGTAGGGAGAGAGAAGGATAGGCAGGGAGAGTGTCAGTGTCATATACTTTGATAAACCTTGTGTGCAGGGAGAGAGAAGGATAGGCAGGGGACAGTGTCAGTGTCATATTCTTTGCTAAACCTTGTGTGCAGGGAGAGAGAAGGATAGGCAGGGAGAGTGTCAGTGTCATATACTTTGATAAACCTTGTGTGCAGGGAGAGAGAAAGATAGGCAGGGGACAGTGTCAGTGTCATTGTTGCTAAGCCTCCTGCACATTATACACCTTAACTTAGCCTGTATTGCTGCTTTTTCCTGGTGTGTTACACCAACAGGATTTTGCGGCACTTACAGCGGGCGGAGTGTGCCTCCTGACCATATTACACCTTAACTTAGCCTGTATTGCTGCTTTTTCCTGGTGTGTTACACCAACAGGATTTTGCGGCACTTACAGCGGGCGGAGTGTGCCTCCTGACCATATTACACCTTAACTTAGCCTGTATTGCTGCTTTTTCCTGGTGTGTTACACCAACAGGATTTTGCGGCACTTACAGTGGGCGGAGTGTACCTCCTGACCATATTACACCTTAACTTAGCCTGTATTGCTGCTTTTTCCTGGTGTGTTACACCAACAGGATTTTGCGGCACTTACAGCGGGCTAAGTGTGCCTCCTGACCATATTACACCTTAACTTAGCCTGTATTGCTGCTTTTTCCTGGTGTGTTACACCAACAGGATTTTGCGGCACTTACAGCGGGCGGAGTGTGCCTCCTGACCATATTACACCTTAACTTAGCCTGTATTGCTGCTTTTCCCATTTCCCTGCAGGCCATTAGAATGTCTGGAAGGCAAACAAGGAGAGGCAGACAGTCAGGAGCCAATAAAAGAGGGCAAGCAGGCTCTGTGTCTAGAGACAACAGTGCTGGTCGTGGACGCGGTGCATCGCCATCAGCACGTGGCCATGGGACACGCTTGTCCTTTTTTTCGGCAACTGGACGTGTGGAGCCGCATCATGCCGAAGACTTGGTAGAGTGGATGACCAAGCCCTCCTCATCCTCCTCATCCTCTCTCACCCAGGCTCAGGGTACTGGCAAAGCAGCTGCCAACGCGTCCTCTTCCCTGGTATCAATGTCATCATCAGTCACTCCTTCCCTAGACCAACCATGTCCTCCTGAGGAGTCCCCCGAACTGTTTGAGCACAGTGTTGGGTACATGCTCCAGGAGGATGCCCAGCGTTTCGAAGGGTCTGATGATGATACCCAGCTAGAGGAAGGCAGTAGCGTGAGAGCAGAGAGAGGGGATGCTCAAGAAGGACACCAATCTGGCAGTCATGTTCCAGCAGCTGCAGCATATTGCCAGATTGGCTCCAGTGATGAGGAGGGAGGGGATGATGAGGTCACTGACTCCACGTGGGTGCCTAATAGGAGAGAGGAGGAGGAGGATGAGGAGGAGGCACATCTCCAACGAGGCAGGATGCCCTCGGGGGCCAGCGTAAGGGCAGCACACCAACGGAATCACACCGCAGAGCTCCGCCTGTGCAGGGCGCTGCCTCTGCCCGTTATTCAAAAAGTTCTTTGGTGTGGGCCTTTTTTGAGTCGAGTGCATCAGATCGCACAGCTGCTGTTTGCAACATATGTCTCAAGCGTATATCGCGTGGCCAAAACATCACCCGCTTGGGCACCACATGCTTGACCAGACATATGTTGACATGCCATGCAGCTCGTTGGCAAGCCTACCTTAAAGACCCACACCAAAGAACAAAGCTGACCTCTTCTTGCACCGCATCAGCTGGGATCTCTAACCCCACTATACCTTCAGTCCTCTCTGAAACCTGCTCTGAGAGGAATGAAGGTGTAGAATTAGGTGTGTCACAGCCAAGTACTTGCGGGCACTCTGCTAGCAGTACACCGACGTCCAATTCTAGCAGGCAAATTTCCCTGCCCCAGCTGCTGGACCGTCGAAAGAAGTTCACTCCCAGCCATCCACATGCCCAGCGGTTGAATGCTAGCTTGGCTAAATTGCTAGCGCTTCAACTGCTGCCTTTTCAGTTGGTAGACTCGGCCCCCTTCCGTGAGTTTGTGCAATGTGCGATTCCTCAGTGGCAGGTTCCCAAACGCCACTTTTTCTCACGGAAGGCGATTCCGGCTCTCTACCGGCATGTAGAAGGCAATGTCTTGGCCTCGCTGGACAGGGCGGTCAGCGTTAAGGTGCATATTACCACTGACTCATGGTCCAGCAGGCATGGACAGGGACGTTACCTTTCTTTCACGGCCCATTGGGTCACTCTTTTGGCAGCTGGGAAGGATGCAGGACAAGGTGCAGTAGTGTTGGAGGTTGTTCCACCGCCACGCCTCCAAAATGCTACTACTGGTTGTGACACACCTCTGTCCTCCACCCCCTCCTCTTCTTCTTCCTCCGTGGCCTCTTCCTGTGCTTTGTCCTCGGAACCAGCGGTGCTCCGTAGGCGTTCAAGGGGCTACGCAAGTACGCAGGCAAAAAGATGCCATGCCGTGCTTGCGCTGGTGTGTTTGGGGGACAGGAGCCACACTGGGGCAGAGGTTCTGTCTGCTCTGCAGGGGCAGGCCGAGAGGTGGTTGACGCCACGCCAGCTTAAGCCAGGAATAGTAGTTTGCGACAATGGCACCAACCTCCTCTCCGCTCTCCGACAGGGACAACTGACCCATGTGCCCTGTGTGGCTCACGTCCTTAACCTGGTGGTGCAGCGGTTCTTGGGCAGGTACCCGGGCTTACAGGATGTCCTGAGGCAGGCCAGGAAAGTCTGTGTGCATTTCCGCAGATCTTATAATGCCAGTGCTCGCCTGGCTGAGCTGCAAAAGGAGTTGAACCTGCCCAAGAACCGCCTTATATGTGACATGCCCACCAGGTGGAACTCAATGTTGGCCATGCTGCAGCGGCTGCACACGCAGCAGAGGGCCATCAATGAGCACCTGTGTGACTACGGCACCAGGACAGGGTCAGGGGAGCTCGGGTTTTTTTCACCACGCCAGTGGGGCATGATCAGGGATGCATGCACTGTCCTGGCACCATTTGAGGAGGCCACGAGGATGGTGAGCAGTGACAGTGCATGCATCAGTGACACTGTACCTCTTGTCCACCTGTTGGAACATACGCTGCATGGAATAATGGACAGGGCACTTGAGGCAGAACAGAGGCAGGAAGAGGAGGACTTCCTTGCCTCTCAAGGCCCCCTTTACCCAAACAGTGTTCCTTCTGTCCCACCCATCGCACAGGAAGAAGAGGAGGAGGAGGAGGAGAAGGAGGAGGAGGATTGTGTCAGCATGGAGGTGGAGCCTGGCACTCAGCATCATCAGCAGCAGTCATTTAGGGATGATTTACAGTCCCAAGAAACCAGTGGACTTGTACGTGGCTGGGAGGAGGTGGCTGCGGATCATGTCGTCCTTAGTGACCCAGAGGACTCCAGACCGAATGCCTCAGCTAACCTACGCTGCATGGCCTCCCTGATCCTGCAAAGTCTGCGGAAGGATCCTCGTATTCTTCGGATCAAGGAGAGGGACCATTACTGGCTGGCCACTCTCCTTGATCCACGGTACAAGGGTAAGGTTGCGGACCTTATCTTACCGTCGCAGAGGGAGCAGAGGATGAGACAACTCCGGGAGGCCTTGCAGAAAGGTCTGTGCAACGCGTTCCCAGAGACTGGGAGGTTACAAACTCCTGGTCCTGGACAACGAGTTGCTGAGGCTTCGGTCAGTCAAAGAAGGAGCGGTGGGGAAGGTGGCCGTCTGACCGAAGCGTTCAGACAATTCTTTAGTCTGCAGCCCCAAGGTATGATCGGTTCCAGCAACCATCGCCAGAGTCTGATATACATGGTGCAGGAATACCTAGGGGCAAGGTCAGACTTGGACACCTTCCCCACCGAAAATCCTCTGGCTTACTGGGTCTTGAGGATGGATCACTGGCCAGAGCTTGCACAGTATGCAATTGAGCTACTGGCCTGTCCTGCATCCAGCGTTCTTCCAGAACGCACATTCAGTGCTGCTGGAGGATTTGTCACGGATGACAGGGTGCGCCTGTCCACCGACTCTGTTGATCGACTGATCTTCATAAAGATGAACCAGTCTTGGATCACCACCAGCTACCAAACACCTGAAGATGATATAACAGACTAATTTATTTTCAAATGTCACATCCCTTCAAGACTGATGCTGATGGTGAGAGACTGTCCTGTTATGTTGACTGACTATCCTCCTCCTCCTCAATGATCCGATTGATGATGATAGCTTGGAAGAACATTTTTGTTTGTGGGTGCCGCCACCAGTGGCTAAGGCCCAATTTTTCAGCCCCTCTTTAACAGGGGTGTGTTATTACAATTTTTTATGCAATGCTTTGCAGCAGGGCTCATTCCTGCACTCCAACTAGAGTATCTGGGAGTGGTTGCAGTGTCGTGGCACCAGCACCAGTGGCTAAGGCCCAATTTTTCAGCTCCTGTTTAACAGGGGCGTGTAATTACAATTTTTGATGCAATACTTTGCAACAGGGCTCATTGCTGTGCTCCAAGTACAGTATCTGTGAGGGGTTGCAGTGTTGTGTCAACACCACCACCACCACCACCACCAAAGGCCCAATTTTTCAGCCCCTGTTCAACAGGGGCATGCAATTACAATTCTTGATCTAATAATTCACAGCAGGGCCCATTCATGCGCCCACCAAGAGTAACTGTGAGGGCTCACAGTGTTGTGGCAACACCAACATGTAAGGAGCAAATTTCAGCTGAGTATATACGGCAGGCTCCTACTTTCAAACATCCAACTTACAAACGACTCCTCCTTGCAAACGGAAGGATACAACAGGAAGTGAGAGGAAATCTACCCCTAGGAAGGCAAATTCTCTCCTGTAAGAGTTAATATGGGAAAAAAAGTGTCTCCTCTCCACTGATGCTTTATCACCAATTCTTGTTTCAATAAAAACCCCAAATTTTCAAAAAACATTTGTCATTAGGACGGAAAGTGAGGTGAACTGTTCTGAACAGGTGCACACTGCACAAACAGCAAAACAAATGTTACAGGGGTGAAAACCCTTCCCTATGTTTTCCAAAAAGCTTAAAAATAGATTTTTTGCCTGGAGCTACACTTAAACAATGTACCTGTTCAAAATTACAAACAGATTCTACATAAGAACAAACCTACAGTCCCTGTCTTGTATGCACCGCCTGTATACGGCTGTTCAGAGTATATATGGCCTTTTTTATTTTGTGTGTGGGGTTCCCCTTAATATCCATACAAGACCCAAAGTGTTGTGGAATTTCAGGCTGCTGTTTACAGAGCACACAGCCTATAATTCCTGTGCTCTATAAGCACACACTTTAGATTCATCTTTTTGGAATAATGCTATCTTTATTTTAAGTTTGCTAAAGTCCACTCACCGTTCTTTCCATCATTCATCCAAGAAAGGCAGCACCACAAAAGCTTATCTTCTTATCAGGCCATTCCAGCAAAGACTGACTAGCCGACGCCTAATCATAGGCTTTTATTAAACTCAAAAGATCTCACACAGGAGGTGATTGGCTGCAGCAACCAATCCCCTCCCCCATGGGTGGGAACCTCACAGGATGTTCCCTCCTCACAGGAAAATGACAATACTTGGACATTCCTTCCAACAGGAGATGTCATACATGAATACAATAACGTAGGATGGCTAAAGTTACCGTTGATAGGAATTCTTATTCTGCGCTATTCCATAGAATAACGCATATTAAGATTATACTATTATTGAATGGGGGAGGGAGGCTATCTGCAGACACACGCTACGAATTCCAACCAATGTTGATCAGACATAGCAGAGACAAGAGCGCCCATCCGCCTATAACCAATGATGTCATTGCAGAGCGAGCATATCCCCTCCTTAACGATCGTCCATGCTAATGCACAGAGGGCCCCCGTTGGTGGACATATCCGCCCCCTGCAAACATCACACTCCAACCTCAAGACGTTTTCCCCTATCAGACGGGATTCAACCAGCCTCAGACTACCCCAATCAGCTCTTTTAGAGCGGGTTGCGGAAGTACTAACACTGGGTGACACTATGACAATACATAATAAATACATCTCCATAAAAATCTTCACAACAGTCCTCCTTTTTTGTCATATGCACCCTATGTGTCCCTCGATGAAAGTTGATATGCATCTTACACCTGGAAATGAATCAGTTCTTAGTCCATAAAAAGGAAAACACGGCTTGACATGTAGACTCTACTCTTCAGGGGCATGACTTATAAAGGAGGACACAACATGGTGAGCTGTAGTAATCGCCGATCCGTCTGTGCCTTGTATGTGGGTCCGGCTTCGGGGCGTCTCATCAAGGAAACTCTGGTCACGCGTCAAATCAGGCAACAGGAGCACCTCGTCACGACATAGAAAGAATAGAAATAAAACGACATGAGTATATATATTCCCACTTCCTTTAACCACGATCCGCTGTAAAATAAAAATTAGATCCCCAAAGATTCCCAGACCCTTAAAATAGACTCCCAACCTTCACTTAGCTACAGCTCTGGCTTCAACAATTACATGAAGAACCCTATCCTTAACGGATGAGAATTGTTCAATCGTATCCCAAGCCCGAGCCCCCCCCACCTTGTACATGCAGGACCCCATGCCCAGACCTGGTCAGGATTGGTGAACAAATCCCTTCTAGCTATCCCTGCCATTCTTAATTTCCTGCGCCATCAGATCCTCGCGATCGGCCGCGACCTAAAATGTTGGGACAGCTTCACCATCGCGCATGAACCTCTTGCTTTGGGGGAATTACCTTTATAAGCTGCAGATCCACATAAACACCAAACTAAAGTTCAAACACACTTGTGGGCTGCCTAGATACCCAAACCGACAAGAGACAGAGCCATTAAAACTAAAACCAATTTTACCCTCTAAAAATACATCGTTAGGTTCCATTGACAAGTGTCTGTCTGGAGTCTTCACTAGTTTGTCAAAAACTCCTCATACCCATAATAACATCATAAATGACATGTACCGCTGTCATCGCTGGGGACTAAAACTCCTCATACCCATAATAACATCATAAATGACATGTACCTCTGTCATCGCTGGGGACTAAAACTCCTCATACCCATAATAACATCATAAATGACATGTACCGCTGTCATCGCTGGGGACTAAAACTCGGTGAAGACTCAGAACAGACCATCGGTCCTGTTCGCTTTCTGAGCTAGTCAGGACATACACTTTAAATAATAACTTGGGATGCTTTTCACCGTTACCCTCGCTAAAATTTACTAAACAACAAAAATATAAATAAACAAAGATACTCCTCATTCTTTGGTGTGGTTGAGCCGCTTCTTGCAGTGGCTGGCGTGGTCTCATCCCTCAAGCTTCTTTACAACGACCCAGTCACCTGGTTGGAAAGAATGTAAACTGATTATTGAGTCGGGTCCAGGAGGGACTCGTGAAAACCTTTTGGTGGACATTTTGAAGTTCATGTCACAACGATCGCACCTCCCCCATCAGCCGAGAATATAAGTGACAGCTAATGAGGAGAGTACGACCCTGATTTTGATTGACCTCCAAACAACCCTCATATGACAATAACCCAGACATTGGAACTGTGGTCACTGCATAACCTGTGCGTGGCTTACAATACCTGGAGCCATTGACAAGGTTCTTAGCCTCTGGGATGGGAACCTACTTCACCAGACTGCTGCTTGCCGATTCAAATTCTATTAAAGAAAGACAGTCTTGGCACAAACTTGGTTAGAATTACAGAGGTTATTATTAGTTTGACAAAAAAAAAAAACTGTCACTCTTACATTTATCATTCTCCCCCCTTTTCTTCCTCATTACAGACTGAAGGAAGAAATGCGTGGTGCAGGAAAAAAGAAACAATGAAATAGCCCGTGATACTTTTACCGCCTTAGACTCATATTTATCCATATGTACCGCTGTCTACATACACCTGTTCTCTGTGTACAAACTCCTTGGACCTGAAAAATACTTATAAGCAAAATCATTACTCTATCCTTCATATTTAACCTGCAAAGAATGGTAAAACAATAATGACATTCCTGTACATTGGTAAATTGTCAATGACATTCTTTCAAAACTGATTCAAACAAAACCCTCTGTAACCCTTACTTTTCCCGTTCCTACAAAAATACAACAGCCGCGACGCATCGAAGGATCGCCGCGGTAAGTTCGAACATATTCACGTTACTACATACAAACATTCCGATACAAACGTGGGGGAAATACTTCCCAGTTTCCAAAACCACAAATGAAAAAAAACAAAAACAGCCAGAATTCTACCTTCACTCTTTCAGCAATAGGAAAAAATACAATGGGACAACCATGAGAGCAGCTTGAGAACCTTCATGGACCAGCCATACAAGGTTCAAACAAACGGGCATGAGCCACCGTTCCTCATCATTACAGATTTCTGAAGCCGCAGCTCAACTACATCCATTCCAGAGGGATACCCAAAATAGTATCCTTGGACCACCTATGTTAATCTTTTTGGGGTTCAAAGGCCTTTGCCCCAAAACTAGGCTTTGTGCACTTTGTGACCGTCTGACTATGGGAAGCCTCCATTCCTTCCCTTTGCACATACCTCCTTGTGTCCATGGCGATTCGAATCGGCTTATCGTCTTAAACCTGCGTCCAGGTTAAACCGCTGCACCCATTTTCGGAGATCACCGCCCGGTGTCTTCTTATACGGTGAATTGCAGAACTACAACCACTATATGGTCAAGTCCTCCAACTAGAAACCCTAACCGAGGCGTCAACTTTATGGCTTGTAACAACCACAGATCAACCCCCGAATTAGGCCTCTACCCCTCACAGTGCATGCATACACAAGCATTTTCCGCTATACACCCATACACTGCGTTGTCAGACTAAACCTCACAGAACACTTATGCCAGTTTACCACCTGCAGAACAATGTGGCTTCTCTCTGTATCTAGATGATAAAATAATGGTGATACCCCCTGTTTTTCTCTCTACCCAAAACTGTATTACAGTACAAAACTTCACAAAACTGGAACAAAATATAAAAGACTTAACGCAAAAATGCTTTCCATTTTCCTTCCAGACACAAATCTCATTGCTCACCTTTAAAAACCCCAAGCTCCTCCCACTAACTTTCTGCTGATATATAAATGCTGAAAAGAAACTTCCGGTTATGCTCAGCTCTTAAAAAAACCAAACCGGTTTATTTACATATCAATTGTTCAGGAAGAGGGAGGGGGGGAGGCCTTAGCCTTGTCTATCAAGACTCCAAAAAAATCTATGGCTACACATTATATATTTCAACCATTTAAAACCTTGTCAAGGAAATGGAGTAAAACCCCCCTTTGCAAATGGGAGGGAATCCCCCCTGACCCACATTCCCTGGAAGTCAGACCATAAGTTGGGACTCAAAATACAAACTCCTGCCAAAAGATGGCTATACAGTACAAGTTCCAAAAAAATGAATTGCTCTCTGGGAAACTCTCAAATATTTAAACATAAAAACACATCATTGCTCAAAAGGCGATGCTTAGAAAAACAATTTAAACCAGCGAATTCATTAAACAAAAACCAGTCTCTCAGTATGTCCCCCTGGTGTCTCACTACTCTTCCCAGCAGTGCACAGGTCAAACTGTAAACACATAAAACATAAGAAAACTGCGCCGATCAACAAATGCCAATACAGCATATTCAGGAGTTGTGTTTGCTAAACTGGAACTTCCTATCTCAAACTGTAAACGTCTCTCAAAATGGCAGACAAGCCAGGACTACAAAATGGTGGATGACCCACCACAGCACCTCATGGACAACAAAAATTGCGCCATTGACGCATGCAATTTTTTCCCGCCAATAACCCGCATGGGACGTCACAATGAACACCACATGGGTTCCCCCACACAAAGACAAACACAAATGGCCTCCAGCAGGTTAAAAAGGTCGCACTACCCAATTCGCACTAAACATCAAAAACTGAGAAATTCTATCAGCAACATAGCTGACGAATGCCACATGGTAAAGTGCCCAAAAGAAAGGTGGCTGCACCTTCCCTTATAGGATACTCACAGGCTAAAGAAAAACTGTGCCTCAAAATGGCAGACAAACCTGCAAGGCTAACAAAAGCCAAGAATGGCGCCATTACTTTTTCCCGCCAAAACCAGCATCTCTTTAAAAGAAAATCAAAAATGTTTTTCTCCATAAAGACTGACTACACCATTGAAACTTTTCTAAATTATCATCAAAATCCACTGAAAAAGGTGTCAGCTACACTCTACAAGGACCACATGTACACTTACAAACTTAGCCTCCCTTTTGCCAACTAAACAGCACATTCAATAAATGTGAGTTACATGACAATATTAAAAACATATTAATTTCTCTAAGTCCATATACTCTGAGATATTCACCACTTTTCTCTACCTAAAGTTCACACACAGTGGCCTCAGCTTCCATAACAAAGCCATTGCATTGATATACTATGTCTGCCTTCTAGCAATGCCTGGCCACTTGGATATGCGGCGGGAACTTTCAACTCAAAAACCAAACACTTTACTTAAAATATTTTTACACTTATGGGGACATGTGTCTTTGTCCCCTATAAAGGCAAAAATCACAATTTATCCATTTCTATTTTTCATAGAAATCACAAACACCACACACATACAGTATATTGTTGCTTGTAACATTTGCTTAGAGTGTCTTTCCCTCAGGGCACAGCCCCTGCCACACAAAACAGTGGGCAAGCCCTTCCCCCATTCAAGCACATGGCAGCCAAACAAACAATCTACTTACAAACTTCTCAGTGCACTAAATACCACAGCTATACCTTCATTTCATACACAATATACAGTTTATATTTCTCGCTTACACATGTCCTACATCACACAAACAATCTAATCACACAGGCACATGCAGGCATACCCACACACAATCAAATTCACAGGCATACGATCCATGACAAAATCACACACACACATGCACACGCTGCAAACTTAAAGCATGATTTCAAAAAGACCAAATTTTTTTTTTTTTCGTTTCAAAGTACAGCCTCTTTACGCATCAATCACATCGCAGGTCCACTCTCCTCCTCTGCTGATCTGATGCTCAAAGAGGCCACAATTGGTCCCAACCGTGAGTCGCCATTACTGTTGTGGAATTTCAGGCTGCTGTTTACAGAGCACACAGCCTATAATTCCTGTGCTCTATAAGCACACACTTTAGATTCATCTTTTTGGAATAATGCTATCTTTATGTTAAGTTTGCTAAAGTCCACTCACCGTTCATTCCATCATTCATCCAAGAAAGGCAGCACCACAAAAGCTTATCTTCTTATCAGGCCATTCCAGCAAAGACTGACTAGCCGACGCCTAATCATAGGCTTTTATTAAACTCAAAAGATCTCACACAGGAGGTGATTGGCTGCAGCAACCAATCCCCTCCCCCATGGGCGGGAACCTCACAGGATGTTCCCTCCTCACAGGAAAATGACAATACTTGGACATTCCTTCCAACAGGAGATGTCATACATGAATACAATAACGTAGGATGGCTAAAGTTACCGTTGATAGGAATTCTTATTCTGCGCTATTCCATAGAATAACGCATATTAAGATTATACTATTATTGAATGGGGGAGGGAGGCTATCTGCAGACGCACGCTACGAATTCCAACCAATGTTGATCAGACATAGCAGAGACAAGAGCGCCCATCCGCCTATAACCAATGATGTCATTGCAGAGCGAGCATATCCCCTCCTTAACGATCGTCCATGCTAATGCACAGAGGGCCCCCGTTGGTGGACATATCCGCCCCCTGCAAACATCACACTCCAACCTCAAGACGTTTTCCCCTATCAGATGGGATTCAACCAGCCTCAGACTACCCCAATCAGCTCTTTTAGAGCGGGTTGCGGAAGTACTAACACTGGGTGACACTATGACAATACATATTAAATACATCACCATAAAAATCTCCACAACAAAAGGGGCTGGTAATGGGCTGGGGTAGGGGGGGGGGGTGTGTGATGGGGTAGCTATGCCATTTTCCTTAAAGATTTTCATCCATATTACCGGGACCAGACATTACATTAAAGCCGCAAGCAGTTTTAAATGGCTTTTTTTCCTTTAGAAATTTAATTTTGTGCAGGGTCAGTTCTAAACACGGGAAACACGTGGCACTTCACAGGCATACTTTAGACACCCCCAGGTAAGATATTTAAAGGAATATTTGACTTTTTTTTTTCACTTTATGCATCATTAAAATGACTGCTCCAGAAAAACGGCCGTTTTTAAAACTTCTTTTTGCATTGATACATGTCCCCTGGTGCAGAACCCGGGTTCCCAAACCCTTTTTTAGGACAATAACATGCATAATAGTCGTTATAATTGGCACTTTAGATTTCGAACGTTCGCATCCATTGTATTTAATAGGGTTCTAAAGTTCGTGCAAACTTTCGGTCCGTTCGCGGGTTCTGGTGCGAACCGAACCCGGGGGTGTTCGGCTCATCACTAGTCCCGTGGAGCTATAATCCCCAAAAGTTTACTATATATATATATATATATATATATATATATATATATATATATATATATATATATTAATTAGTGACAAGCAACCAAGGTAAGGTTTATCGATTGGTTGGATGTTTCGGCAAAAAAAAAAATGTTCATTTGTGCACAGACCACAGTGCTGTCTCTCTCACACTCGCTCTCACCTTGATTAAACAGGCTGCCTGCCTAAAGCCACTCGTCTGCCGCTGCTGCTATCCAGGCTACTCCGCTGCTTCTGATGGAGTCAGGAGAGAAAGGCCGGAGGGGGCGGAGTGACCTGCAGCCGGAACTATAGAAGCTGCATCGGCTTATGCGGCTCCTGGCTGTGTTACTCCGCGGCTAGTTTCCCCCCCTGCTCCTTCCTCCCACTCGCAGCAAATAGCTGTATTTGCCAGCTGGTGGCAGGACATTACCCCAGGCAGTGACTGGTACACACAAGTCACAAGTGGGCACGCCTATGGGTGGAGGAACATAAGTATAAATCCACAAGAAAAGGTATCTGCAAAGCAAAACAGTGTATGGAAAAGAGATCTAAATTCTCAGCATTCCACATAGAGCATGGTTTTCTTTTCTTTTTTTTTTGTCATATGGGCAGCATAGGTGTTTACAGCTGGTCGGTGGCCAAGGAACTATACTATACTGTACTAAGACAGGTGGCTTAACCACTTCAGCCCCGGACCATTTCGCTGGTCAAAGACCAGGCCACTTTTTACGATTCGGCACTGCGTCGCTTTAACTGACAATTGCGAGGTTGTGCGACGTGGCTCCCAAACAAAATTGACGCCCTTTTTTTCCCACAAATGGAGCTTTCTTTTGGTGGTATTTGATCACCTCTGCGGTTTAAATTTTTTTGAGCTATAAACAAAAATTGAGCGACAATTTTGAAAACAATTCAATATTTTTTTACTTTTTGCTATAATAAATATCCCCAAAAAATATATTAAAAAAAACATATTTTTTTGCTCAGTTTTGGTCAATATGAATTCTTCTACATATTTTTGTTCAATAAACGCTTATTGCAATTTTTTTTTTTTATCGGTTTGCGCAAAAGTTATAGCGTCTACAAAATATGGGATAGTTTTATGGCATTTTTATTAATAATTATTTTTTTACTAGTAATGGTGGCGATCATCGATTATTATTTTTATTTTTTTTATTTTTTCCAAGGGGTTAATTATGTTATCTAAAGTGTGTTCTAACTGAAGGGGGGAATGGGACTGACTAGGGGAAATGACAGATCGCTGTCCATACTTTGAACATACGATCAGTCATTTCTCCCCCTGAAAGAACTGGGAGCTGTGTGTTTACACACACAGCTCCCGGTTCTCACTCTGTCACAAGCGATCGCGGGTGCCGGGGGCGAACAGGGGGCGCGTGCGCGCTCCCCTGGTGGCCACAATGCGAGATCACGTTTTATTACGTGATTTTGCGCAGCCGAGCCAACCTGCCGCATTAAAACTGCGTCAGTCGGTCGGCAACTGGTTAATTGACAAATTATTGAAGTTTGAAGTTATAACTTCAAACTAGTAAATTCACAGTAAATAGATATGTAGCGGGGTATTCCCCTTTAATACAGAGAGACAGGACTTTCCGGGTGAGAGGTGAGTCGGGAGGGAGTAGAGAAGAGACTTTACTGGAAGTGAAAGCAGAGGAGAGAGACTACCTTACCCAGAACCCCTTTCGGCAATGTTTCCACCCCAGAGACTCATGGGAGGGGTTATATAAGGAGGAGGCGAGGCGGAGCTCGGCCTCTTTGGGACACGAGACTTCAAGGAAGAGATCTTCCTGTGCGGATCCGCTGTAGTGCAAGGCCTGAAGCCTGGGGCCTTGCGCTGCTACCTAAAGAGCCTTCCACCCCATCTCGAGCCTGGGTGACATCTGACTCGGTTTCTTCAACGGCTGCTGAGCCGGAGACGATACCGCTGCAGACGCTGTGTGTGGAGACACAGCAGGTGGAAGTTCCCGGACTGGGATCGCGTCTGGAGGGGTGAGCGAGCACTTGCTCAATCCACAAATACTTTATACCATTGTTGGGCCTACAGACTGCCGTGGCCCACCAGTTCCTATTTTAGTTATTTTCCCCCACTTGAGATCCAAAGCAGAACTGAGCCAAACGGATCTCTAGTGGAGTGTACTGTGTTGGCATTTTTACCCCCCCCTTGGATTACAAATGTGTTCCTGAAATGTGCACCACCGTTTAAAGACTTGCATGCGAAGAATTTTACCCCCCTAGAGACTGAGTTATATGGTCAGGCCTGGCCATCTAGGTAGTTTATTAAGTTGCTGAGCCATAGGGTGCATAGTGAAGTACTGTTACACGTGGCGCGTGTGCGCCATATCTTAATAGTTATAGTGTGACTATTGCTGCAGGGCTCTGCAGATAGATTCATATGATCTGTTATCATTGTTGATTTTTATTACCATAGAAAGTAAATTCGTTATTCTTCTATCACTGCCTTGGTGTTTGAATTTAATCATAGAGCATAAGATATACACATTTTACCCTAGACTAACTGTGCCAGTAGGGGGTCGAGTAACTTGCCGGGGGTTGGCGGAGCTGTTTTCAGGGCCCAAACTAAATCTGTGGCCCTCTTAGCTGAGGGTATCGCTACAGATAAATAATAAATGATTTCCTAATAACAATCTTGATTATAACAGTACCTTTTCAACAGCAGCAGATTCTCATTCTCCCTCTTAACTGTGTGAGAAAAACATGGGATTGTGGGTAAATCTTATATACATGAACACTAGAGATGAGCTTCGTGTTTGAATCAAACCCATGTTCGACTCGAACATTGTCTGTTCGCCGAATTGCAAACATTATGGGGCGTTCGCGCCAAATTCGGGTGGCGCGTCACGGCCCATAATTCACTGCGGCATCGCAGTGCATTGGTGGCTGATGATTGGCCAAACATGCACTATGACCCGCTTGGCCAATCACAGCGCCGTCTGAACAGAGAGCCGTAATTGGCCAAAGCCAGGGTGGCTTTGGCCAATTATGGCTCAGGGGGTTTAGTACACGCCCCACGCTATATAAGGCTGCCGGCTTGGGGGCCTTGTGTAGTGTGTTGGAGTTGTTTAAAGAGAGAGATTACAGAGAGAGACAGTGTCATTTATATTGAGTTAGGCAGGCGAGTCAGTTAGCTGCAGTTACAGTATGTAGAGGATATATATGCATCCTAGGTGTTGTGTGTGTATATATATTTATACACTGTATTCAGTTTAGCTAGATCCGTTCCTGTTATTCTCTATACTGTGGCAGGCAGGCAGGTGATTGTGCTAGCTGCAGACAGTCAGTGTTTCACTTAGTGTACTGTGTGCTTTGCATAGCGTTCACCTAAAGCTTACCTGAATACAGTTAGTGACTAATAGTGGTGTTCTCATAATAAAACCACAGGCAGAGAGCTGCAAGTATTTTCAGTTAGTGTACTGTGTCCTCTGCACAGTTTTCACCTAAAACTAACTGAAGACAATTGCTGCTTTTCCCATACTTATACCACAGCAGGCAGTTGATTCTGATAGGAAGAGGAAAAAAGCAGCGCCTTCTAAGCGTAGTAGTATCAGAAATTTATTAGAGCAATATATAATACAGCGGCAAGAGATACACTCACAAACGAGTATAGTAAGAGTAAATAAAAAAGAAGAATCGCGCTAAAGAATCACAAATTATTGAATAAAGTCCAATTTGGCAGACTGGTGTGGAAGGAACACAAAAATCCCAATTACTGAATAAACCTGGAAGAATTCATGCTTACCAGATATGTAAGCCAATAGAGCATATGGCTTTTACCCAGCCAGGGCCTTTCCACAAGGTTGATTCGTCGGAAAATTATTGGGTATGGTCGCTTGGACTATGACTCCATATATGTATTACATTCGACCCAAAAAGGAGAGAGAAAAATACATAGCGTGATCCTGCCTCAATAATTGGTCAATAGAAATCAGCGTTGTGCACAACACACAATGTGGGAAGCATGCAAAAAGTGAACCACCACCTCACAGTCAATCTCCTTACCAGATTGCACTACATAAGGAGCTATAGGCCAAAAAACACCCCAAACACAGAAGGTTGTGATCCACCACCTCTCATGCAATCTTCTTACCAGATAGCTAGTGTAATACAGCCTGATGTATGTAGGTGACGATCCGTAACCGAAATCCTATAAATAGCTGCAGGCTCGAATGATAAGGGGGTGAAATCAGATTCTCCCCACTGGGACCGTAGATCCACGTATGCGGTATGATCATTTAATACCCAAGGAGAAAGAATGGAGGAGATCGATAGTGTAATACCTCACTCTCTTCATGGATGTTCTTTGAACATCCATGAAGAGAGTGAGGTATTACACTATCGATCTCCTCCATTCTTTCTCCTTGGGTATTAAATGATCATACCGCATACGTGGATCTACGGTCCCAGTGGGGAGAATCTGATTTCACCCCCTTATCATTCGAGCCTGCAGCTATTTATAGGATTTCGGTTACGGATCGTCACCTACATACATCAGGCTGTATTACACTAGCTATCTGGTAAGAAGATTGCATGAGAGGTGGTGGATCACAACCTTCTGTGTTTGGGGTGTTTTTTGGCCTATAGCTCCTTATGTAGTGCAATCTGGTAAGGAGATTGACTGTGAGGTGGTGGTTCACTTTTTGCATGCTTCCCACATTGTGTGTTGTGCACAACGCTGATTTCTATTGACCAATTATTGAGGCAGGATCACGCTATGTATTTTTCTCTCTCCTTTTTGGGTCGAATGTAATACATATATGGAGTCATAGTCCAAGCGACCATACCCAATAATTTTCCGACGAATCAACCTTGTGGAAAGGCCCTGGCTGGGTAAAAGCCATATGCTCTATTGGCTTACATATCTGGTAAGCATGAATTCTTCCAGGTTTATTCAGTAATTGGGATTTTTGTGTTCCTTCCACACCAGTCTGCCAAATTGGACTTTATTCAATAATTTGTGATTCTTTAGCGCGATTCTTCTTTTTTATTTCTATTTGTGTTTATCCCACTTTTATTGCTGCTGTAAAGGACCTTATTATTGTATTAATAATTTAATTTAATTTATTTATTGATTTATTTTTGTAGTAAGCGCGGTTTTTTCCCTTTGAGTATAGTAAGAGGCTTATCTTTAAAGGTTGTCATCCGCTCGACCCGGGAGCTGTGAATCCTGATGTTCACAAGCTGGAATCCCACGTAGTGGTTAGCGGTGGTAGAAGGAACTTCACTCTCGCGGCCGCAGAGATGGGGAAGAATCCTCACTGGAACACAGCTAGTGGAATCGTCACTTCCGGGTATGATGTCAGCGGGGGATGATCCCCCGCTGACATCATACCCGGAAGTGACGATTCCACTAGCTGTGTTCCAGTGAGGATTCTTCCCCATCTCTGCGGCCGCGAGAGTGAAGTTCCTTCTACCACCGCTAACTACTACGTGGGATTCCAGCTTGTGAACATCAGGATTCGCAGCTCCCGGGTCGAGCGGATGACAACCTTTAAAGATAAGCCTCTTACTATACTCGTTTGTGAGTGTATCTCTTGCCGCTGTATTATATATTGCTCTAATAAATTTCTGATACTACTACGCTTAGAAGGCGCTGCTTTTTTCCTCTTCCTGTCTTATTTCAGATCACTTCTATCTGTAAGCTGGCAGCCTTCCTTGCGGATAGTCTTCTAGCTATTCCACACATGGACTAATTGATATGGACTTTTAACGTGTGTTTTTATACAGCTTATTTTAGTTTCATTCCCATTCTGTCTGCCCCGTTTTATGTTTAGTTTTTCTTTTGTATTTCCTAATCCAGAGTGCGCTCAATTCATCTATTGTCTAAGTTGATTCTGATAGCTGCATTATAATCATATATATATATATATATCTCACCTTTGTGCAGCTACATCTCACTGCAGGCCATTAGTATGTCTGGAAGGCAAACGAGGAGAGGCAGACAGTCACGAGGCAATAAAAGAGGGCAAGCAGACTCTGTGCCTAGAGGCAACAGTGCTGGTCGTGGACACGGTGCATCCTCATCAGCACGTGGCCGTGGGACACGCTTTTCCTTCTTTTCGGCAGCTGGCCATGTTGAGCTGCAACATGCCCAAGACTTGGTAGAGTGGATGACCAAGCCGTCCTCCTCCTCCTCATCCTCTCTCACCCAGGCTCAGGGTACTTTGTCTGGCAAAGCGGCCTCTCCCCTTGGCTCAATGGCATCAGTCACTCCTTCCCTAGCCCCACCATGTCCTCCTGAGGAGTCCCCAAAACTGAGAACTGTTTGACCACAGTGTTGGGTACATGCTCCAGGAGGATGCCCAGCTTTTGAAGGCTCCGATGATGGAACCCAGCTGGAGGAAGGCAGTAACGTGAGCCCAGAGACCAGGTGCCCAACAAGGACAACGTCTCCAAAATGTTACTACTTGTGATTCTGACACACCTCTCCTCTTCTTCTTCCTCTATGGCCTCTACCTGTGCTTTGTCCGTGGAACCAGCGGTGCTCCGTAGGCATTCAAGGGACTACGCAGGCAAAAAGATGCCATGCAGTGCTTGAGCTGGTGTGCTTGGAGGACAGGAGCCACACTGGGGCAGAGATGTTGTCAGCTCTGCAGGGGCAGGCTCAGAGGTGGTTGACGCCACGCCAGCTTAAGCCAGGAAAGGTGGTTTGCGACAATGGCACCAACCTCCTCTCCACCCTCCGACAGGGACAACTGACCCATGTGCCCTGTTTGGCTCACGTCCTTAACTTGGTGGTGCAGCGGTTCCTGGGCAGGTACCCGGGTTAACAGGAGGTCCTGAAGAAGGCCAGGAAACTCTGGGCATTTCCTCCGGTCATATAATGCCAGTGCTCGGCTGGCTGACCTGCAAAAGGATTACAACCTGCCCAAGAACCGCCTAATCTGTGACATGCCCACCAGGTGGAACTCTACGTTGGCCATGCTGCAGCGGCTGCACACGCAGCAGAGGGCCATCAATGAGCATCTGTTGCAATATGGCACCAGGTCAGGGGAGCTTGGATTTTTTCCCCACGCCAGTGGGCCATGATCAGGGATGCATGCACTGTCCTGGCACCATTTGAGGAGGCCACGAGGATGGTGAGCAGTGACAGTGCATGCATCAGTGACACTGTCCCTCTTGTCCACCTGTTGGAGCACACGCTGCATGGAATAATGGACAGGGCACTTGAGGCAGAACAGAGGCAGGAAGAGGAGGACTTCCGGAGGAGGAGGACTTCCGGAGGAGGAGGACTTGAGGAGGAGGAGGATGAGGACTTGAGGAGGAGGAGGAGGAGGATGACTTGAGGAGGAGGACGAGGACTTGAGGAGGAGGAGGAGGAGGATGACTTGAGGAGGAGGACGAGGACTTGAGGAGGAGGAGGAGGACGAGGATTTGAGGAGGAGGACGAGGACTTGAGGAGGAGGACGAGGACTTGAGGAGGACTTGAGGAGGAGGACTTGAGGAGGAGGACTTGAGGAGGAGGAGGACTTGAGGAGGAGGAGGAGGAGGACTTGAGGAGGAGGAGGAGGACTTGAGGAGGAGGAGGAGGACTTGAGGAGGACTTGAGGAGGGGGACTTGAGGAGGAGGAGGAGGAGGACTTGAGGAGGAGGAGGAGGACTTGAGGAGGAGGAGGACTTGAGGAGGAGGAGGACTTGAGGAGGAGGAGGACTTGAGGAGGAGGACTTGAGGAGGAGGACTTGAGGAGGAGGAGGAGGACTTGAGGAGGAGGACTTGAGGAGGAGGAGGAGGACTTGAGGAGGAGGAGGACTTGAGGAGGAGGACTTGAGGAGGAGGAGGACTTGAGGAGGAGGAGGACTTGAGGAGGAGGGCTTGAGGAGGAGGAGGACTTGAGGAGGAGGACTTGAGGAGGAGGAGGACTTGAGGAGGAGGACTTGAGGAGGAGGAGGACTTGAGGAGGACTTGAGGAGGAGGAGGACTTGAGGAGGAGGAGGACTTGAGGAGGAGGGGGAGGACTTGAGGAGGAGGACTTGAGGAGGAGGAGGACTTGAGGAGGAGGACTTGAGGAGGAGGAGGAGGAGGAGGACTTGAGGAGGAGGAGGACTTGAGGAGGAGGAGGACTTGAGGAGGAGGACTTGAGGAGGAGGAGGAGGACTTGAGGAGGAGGAGGACTTGAGGAGGAGGACTTGAGGAGGACTTGAGGAGGACTTGAGGAGGAGGACTTGAGGAGGAGGACTTGAGGAGGAGGACTTGAGGAGGAGGAGGAGGACTTGAGGAGGACTTGAGGAGGAGGACTTGAGGAGGAGGACTTGAGGAGGAGGACTTGAGGAGGAGGAGGAGGACTTGAGGAGGAGGAGGAGGACTTGAGGAGGAGGACTTGAGGAGGAGGACTTGAGGAGGAGGAGGACTTGAGGAGGAGGACTTGAGGAGGAGGAGGACTTGAGGAGGAGGACTTGAGGAGGAGGAGGAGGACTTGAGGAGGAGGACTTGAGGAGGAGGAGGACTTGAGGAGGAGGAGGAGGAGGACTTGAGGAGGAGGACTTGAGGACTTGAGGAGGAGGACTTGAGGAGGAGGACTTGAGGAGGAGGAGGAGGACTTGAGGAGGAGGACTTGAGGAGGAGGAGGAGGAGGACTTGAGGAGGAGGACTTGAGGAGGAGGAGGAGGAGGAGGAGGACTTGAGGAGGAGGACTTGAGGAGGAGGACTTGAGGAGGAGGAGGACTTGAGGAGGAGGAGGAGGACTTGAGGAGGAGGACGAGGACTTGGAGGAGGAGGACTTGGAGGAGGAGGACTTGAGGAGGAGGACTTGAGGAGGAGGAGGAGGACTTGAGGAGGAGGACTTGAGGAGGAGGAGGAGGACTTGAGGAGGAGGACTTGAGGAGGAGGAGGACTTGAGGAGGAGGAGGAGGACTTGAGGAGGAGGACTTGAGGAGGAGGACTTGAGGAGGAGGAGGACTTGAGGAGGAGGAGGGGGACTTGAGGAGGAGGAGGAGGACTTGAGGAGGAGGACTTGAGGAGGACTTGAGGAGGAGGAGGACTTGAGGAGGACTTGAGGAGGAAGAGGACTTGAGGAGGAGGACTTGAGGAGGACTTGAGGAGGAGGAGGACTTGAGGAGGAGGAGGACAAGGAGGACTTGAGGAGGAGGACTTGAGGAGGAGGACTTGAGGAGGAGGAGGAGGACTTGAGGAGGAGGACTTGAGGAGGAGGACTTGAGGAGGAGGAGGACTTGAGGAGGAGGACTTGAGGAGGAGGAGGAGGACTTGAGGAGGAGGACTTGAGGAGGAGGACTTGAGGAGGAGGAGGACTTGAGGAGGAGGACTTGAGGAGGAGGAGGAGGACTTGAGGAGGAGGAGGACTTGAGGAGGAGGAGGAGGAGGACAGGAGGAGGACAGGAGGAGGACTTGAGGAGGACTTGAGGAGGAGGAGGAGGATCTCAGTGAACCTACGCTGCATGGCCTCCCTGATCCTGCAAAGCCTGCAGAAGGATCCTCGTATTTGTGCGATCAAGGAGAGGGATCTTTACTGGCTGGCAACCCTCCTTGATCCACGTTACAAGGGTAAGGTTGCAGGCCTTTTCTTGCCGTCGCAGAGGATGAAGCATCTTCGGGAGGCCTTGCAGAAATGTCTGTGCAACACGTTCCCAGAGACTGGGAGGTTACAAATTCCTGGACAACGTGTTGCTGAGGCTTCGGTCAGT
The DNA here is from genome assembly GCA_029206835.1 of Rana muscosa. Classification (NCBI taxonomy): domain Eukaryota; kingdom Metazoa; phylum Chordata; class Amphibia; order Anura; family Ranidae; genus Rana; species Rana muscosa. Next base: position 96,335,443 of record CM055128.1, read on the forward strand.
CAAAGACGGAGGGGTGGAGAAGGTGGCAGTCTGACCGATGCGTTCAGACAATTTTTTAGTACGCAGCCCCAAGGTATGATCGGTTCCAGCAACCATCGCCAGCATCTGGTTTACATGGTGCAGGAATACCTAGGGGCAAGATCAGACTTGGACACCTTTCCCACCAAAAATCCTCTGGGTTACTGGGTCTTGAGGATGGATCACTGGCCAGAGCTTGCACAGTATGCAATTGAGCTACTGGCCTGTCCTGCATCCAGCGTTCTTTTGGAACGCACATTCAGTGCTGCTGGAGGCTTTGCAACCGATCACAGGGTGCGCCTGTCCACCGACTCGGTCGATGGACTGACCTTCATAAAAATGGATCAGTCTTGGATCACCACCAGCTACCGAGCACCTGATGCTGATGTAACCGAATACTTTTTTGGAAATGTCAGATCCCTTCAAGACTGCCTATGCTGATGCTGAGTGACTATCCTGTTTTTTTTTGTTTAATATATTTTTATTGAAAAAGTTGTGTAGACATATCAAACAAATAAGATACATCAACAAGAGAAAAAAAAAAGAAATTAAATATTAAATACACTGGGTTAACGTGTGAAGAAAATCACTCGGGTATTCGGTAGAAATGGTAGGAGTAACCCAACTTATCGAAGCAAACCAGCAATAGAGCGAATACGTAGAGAAAAGAAAAAAGAAAGAGAAAAAAAAAAAAGAAAAAGGGGGGGGGGAGAAGAAAAGAAAGAAATACAAGAAAAGGATAGGGATGGGGAAGAAGGGAGCGAGGTGGCACACATGGCAGCAAAGATGAAAAGTTGGCTAGTACATTTAGTGAGGCTAAACCTTACAATGAAATTAAACCCATCAATAGCAAAATATATGAGAATGAGACATCAAGGTTACAGGAAACCTGAGTTGCTCAAGGAGACGAAGAGATTATGTCTTTAAAACATTGGGTAGAAAGGAAGGAGGACCACGGGGCCCAGGTTAAGGTATATTGTTTAGTAGTGTCTCTTGCAATGTGGGTGAGTTCTTCCATGAGGCTAACGTCAGAGACTCTTTGCAGCCAGTGCTTCATGGTTGGAGGTGTAGGTTGACCCCAAAAAGCAGGAATGATAGCCTTGGCCGCATTAAGAAGATGTGGTACGAGTGAGCGTTTATATCTACCTATTGACATTGAGGTAGCGTGGAAAAGCACTATCCAGGGGTCCAAGGGTAACTTGATGTCTGTGATCTGGTGAATCAGGTCAATTACTTCAGACCAGTAAGGGCGAATGATCGGACAGAACCACCAGATGTGGGCATGGGTGGCCTCCTGTCCACAGTTTCTCCAGCATAACGGAGAGTTAGTAGGAAACATACGGTGTAATTTAACAGGTGTATGATGCCATCTAGTGAGAAGTTTGAAGTTAGATTCAGCCACGGAAGAAGCCAGAGAGGAAACATGCGTAAGTAGTAGAACTTTATCTTTTTTCTTGTCTGTGATAGCAGCTCCCAGGTCGCGCTCCCAGCTGGTGAAATACTGTGGGTAGGTAAGGGTTTGTAGGTTAATAAGCGCTTTGTAGAATAGGGAGATACAGTGGAGAGGGGGATCCTTATGAAGGAACACGTGTTCAATGTCATTCAGTTCTTGGAGTCCCCGTAGTGGCTGAGGGAGATTTTGAATAAAGCCGTTCAGTTGGTTATATCTCCACTTATCCATAAACGTTGATGGTCTACGACCTAGGTGTTCAGACAAAGGTTTAGGCGTATTAGAGTTTAATACATGGTGCAAAAGGAGGGGGCCTCCAGGCGACCAGGACTGGAAACCCGGGTCTAAGGATCCTGGTACAAAGTAGTTATGGTTCAGGAGAGGGGTTAGTGGGGAGTTATAAGGCCAGATAAGTTTCTTATGTAGTCCATCCCAGACGTCCAGAGAGGATACGGTAAGAGGTGAGGTATTGTGGGTGAGGTTTCTAAAAGAGCGTGGTATCCAGGGAGCAGAGGAGAGGTCCGAATCACATAGAGAGTATTCCAGTTGTACACAAAGTTTAGTAGCAAAGGCATATCTCCAGTCTGCTATGCGTGATAAAATAACAGCATGGTAATAAGCTTTAAAATTGGGTAGGGATAATCCCCCAGAGCGCTTAGCCCGAAATAGGACCTCCCTAGAGACTCTGGGGTGACCATCCCTCCACACAAAGCGGGCAATCATGGTCTGCAACAGGGTGAAGAAACCTATAGGAATCTTTAAGGGAATCATTTGTAGGGTAAAGAGAACGCAGGGGAGTATGTTCATCTTGATTATGTTCACCTTACCTAGCCATGAATGTGAGAGGGAGGACCATTTCCTGAGATCATCTCTTATGTTGTTAAGAAGAGGAATGTAATTATGTCTAAAAAGGGAGTGGAGATTAGGGATGAGCCGAACACCCCCGGGTTCGGTTCGCACCAGAACCTTCGAACGGACCGAAAGTTCGCGCGAATTTTCGAACCCGATTCGTTATAATGGACGTGAACGTTCGAAATCAAAATTGCTAATTACAACGGCCAATATGCATGTTAATGTTATAAAACAGGTTTGGGGACCCGGGTCCTGCCCCAGGGGACATATATCAATGCAAAAAGAAATTTTAAAAACTAAAGTTTTTTCGGGAGCAGTCATTTTAATGATGCATAAAGTGAAAAAAAAAAAGTGAAATTTTCCTTTAAATATGGTACCTGGGGGGTGTCTAAAGTATGCCTGTGAAGTGGCATGTGTTTCCCGTGTTTAGAACTGTCCTTGCACAAAATGACATTTGTAAAGGAAAAAAAGAAGCCATTTAAAACCACTTGCGGCTTTAATGTCATGTCTTGTCCTGGCCGCCATATGGCTGAAAATCCTTGAGAAAAATGGCATGGCTACCCCATCACCCCCCCCCCACCCCAGCCCCTTTGGGTCTTGTATGGATACTAAGGGGGACCCCGCACCCAAAATAAAACCCTATACCTACAACCCTATATACTCTGAACAGCAGTATATAGGTGGTGCAAACAAGACATGGACTGTAGGTTTGTTCTTAAGTAGAATCTGAACAGGTACATTATGAAGTGTAGCTACATCCCAAAAAAATCAATTTTTAAGCTTTTTGGAGAACATAGGGAGGGGTTATCACCCCTGTAACATTTGCTGTCTTTGCACATCTGTTCAGAACATGTCACCTCACTTTCCGTCCCAATGACAAATGTTTTTGGAAAAGTGGGGTTTTAATTGAAACAAGGATTGGTGATAAAGCATCAGTAGAGAGGAGATACCTTTTTCCCAAATTAAATCTAACAGGATAGAATTTTCCTTCCTAGGGGTAGATTTCCTCTCACTTCCTGTTTTCTCTTGCCGTTTGCAAGTAGGAGTCGTTTGTAAGTTGGATGTTTGAAAGTAGGGGCCTGCCGTATATACTCTGCAGAAATTTGCCCTATTAGATGTTGGTGTAGCCACAAGACTGGTGGGCACAGGAATGGGCCCTGCTGTGAGTTAATAGATCAAGATTTGTACTTGCATGCACCTGTTGAACCGGGCAGAAAAATTGGGCCTTTGGTGGTGGTGGTGGTGGTGGTGGACGGTGTTGCCACAAGACTGTAAGCCCTCACAGTTACTCTTGGTGGGTGCAGGAATGGGCCCTGCTGTGAGTTATTAGATCAAGATTTGTAATTGCATGCACCTGTTGAACAGGGCAGAAAAATTGGGCCTTTGGTGGTGGTGGTGGTGGTGGACGGTGTTGCCACAAGACTGTAGGCCCTCATAGTTACTCTTGGTGGGCGCAGGAATGGGCCCTGCTGTGAACTATTAGATCAAGATTTGTAATTACACGCCCCTGTTAAACAGGGGCTGAAAAATTGTGCCTTAGGCACTGGTGCTGGTGCCACAACACTGCAACCCCTCACAGATACTGTACTCTGAGCACAGCAATGAGACCTGTTGCAAAGCATTGCCTAAAAATTGTAATTACACGCCCCAACAGGGGCTGAAAAATTGTGCCTTAGGCACTGGTGCTGGTGCCACAACACTGCAACCCCTCACAGATACTGTACTCTGAGCACAGCAGTCACACCTGTTGCGAAGCATCTTTTTAAAAAATTGTAATTACACGCCCCTGTTATACAGGGGCTGAAAAATTGTGCCTTAGGCACTGGTGTGGTGGCATGGATCATTGAGGAGGAGGAAGAGGATAGTCAGTGAACATAACAGGACAGTCACTCAGCATCAGCATAGGCAGTCTTGAAGGGATGTGACATTATAAATTATTCCGTTATATCCGCTTCAGGTGTCTGGTAGCTGGTGGTGATCCAAGACTGATTCATTTTTATGAAGGTCAGTCGATCAACCGAGTCGGTGGACAGGCGCACCCTATGATCGGTGACAAATCCTCCAGCAGCACTGAATGTGCGTTCGGAAAGAACGCTGGATGCAGGACAGGCCAGTAGCTCAATTGCATACTGTGCAAGCTCTGGCCAGTGATCCATCCTCAGGACCCAGTAAGCCAGAGGATTTTCGGTGGGAAAGGTGTCCAAGTCTGACCTTGCCCCTAGGTATTCCTGCACCATGTATATCAGACGCTGGCGATGGTTGCTGGAACCGATCATACCTTGGGGCTGCGGACTAAAAAATTGTCTGAACGCATCGGTCAGACGTCCACCTTCCCCACCGCTCCTTCTGCTACTGACCGAAGCCTCAGCAACTTGTCGTCCAGGACCAGGAGTTTGTAACCTCCCAGTTTCTGGGAACGCGTTGCACAGACCTTTCTGCAAGGCCTCCCTGAGATGTCTCATCCTCTGCTCCCTCTGCGACGGCAAGATAAGGTCCGCAACCTTACCCTTGTACCGTGGATCAAGGAGAGTGGCCAGCCAGTAATGGTCACTCTCCTTAATCCGAAGAACACGAGGATCCTTCCGCAGGCTTTGCAGGATCAGGGAGGCCATGCAGCGTAGGTTAGCTGAGGCATTCGGTCCGGAGTCTTCTGGGTCACTGAGGATGACATGATCGCCAGCCACCTCCTCCCAGCCACGTACAAGTCCACTGGTTTGTTGGGACTGTACATCATCCCTAAAAGACTGCTGCTGCTGATGCTGAGTGCCAGGCTCCACCTCCATGCTCACACAATCCTCCTCCTCCTCCTCCTCCTCTTCCTGTGTGATGGGTGGGACAGAAGGAACATTGTCTGGATAAAGGGGGCCTTGAGAGACAAGGAAGTCCTCCTCTTCCTGCCTCTGTTCTGCCTCAAGTGCCCTGTCCATTATCCCACGCAGCGTATGCTCCAACAGGTGGACAAGAGGTACAGTGTCACTGATGCATGCACTGTCACTGCTCACCATCCTCGTGGCCTCCTCAAATGGTGAGAGGACAGTGCATGCATCCCTGATCATGCTCCACTGGCGTGGGGAAAAAAAGCCAAGCTCCCCTGACCCTGTCCTGGTGCCGTAGTCGCAAAGGTACTCATTGATGGCCCTCTGCTGCGTGTGCAGTCGCTGCAGCATGGCCAACGTTGAGTTCCACCTGGTGGGCATGTCACATATTAGGCGGTTCTTGGGCAGGTTCAGCTCCTTTTGCAGCTCAGTCAGCCGAGCACTGGCATTATAAGATCGGCGGAAATGCACACAGACTTTCCTGGCCTGCCTCAGGACATCCTGTAAGCCTGGGAACCTGCCCAAGAACCGCTGCACCACCAGGTTGAGGACGTGAGCCATACAGGGCACATGGGTGAGCTGCCCCTGTCGCAGGGCGGAGAGGAGGTTGGTGCCATTATCAGAAACGACCATTCCTGGCTTAAGCTGGCGTGGCGTCAACCACCTCTCGGCCTGCCCCTGCAGAGCTGCCAGAACCTCTGGCCCAGTGTGGCTCCTGTCCCCCAAACACACCAGCGCAAGCACGGCATGGCATCTTTTTGCCTGCGTACTCGCGTAGCCCCTTGTACGCCTACGGAGCACCGCTGGTTCCGAGGACAGAGCACTCGAAGAGGACATGGAGGAAGAAGAAGAGGAGGGGGTGGAGGAGAGAGGTGTGTCACAACCAGTAGTAGCATTTTGGAGGCGTGGTGGCGGAACAACCTCCAACACTACTGCACCTTGTCCTGCATCCCTCCCAGCTACCAATAGAGTGACCCAATGGGCCGTGAAAGAAAGATAACGTCCCTGTCCATGCCTGCTGGACCATGAGTCAGCGGTAATATGCACCTTACCGCTGACCGCCCTGTCCAGCGAGGCATGGACATTGCCTTCCACATGCCAGTAGAGAGACGGAATCGCCTTCCGTGAGAAAAAGTGGCGTTTGGGAACCTGCCACTGAGGAACCGCACATTGAACAAACTCACGGAAGGGGGCCGAGTCTATCAACTGAAAAGGCAGCAGTTGAAGTGCTAGCAATTTAGCCAAGCTAGCATTCAACCGCTGGGCATGTGGATGGCTGGGAGTATACTTCTTTCGACGGTCCAGCAGCTGGGGCAGGGAAATTTGCCTGCTACAATCGGACGTCGGTGTACTGCAAGTACTTGGTTGTGACACACCTAATTCTACACCTTCAGTCCTCTCAGAGCAGCTTTCAGAGAGGACTGAAGATATAGTGGGGATGGAGATCCCAGCTGATGAGGAGCAAGGAGAGGTCCGCTTTGTTCTTTGGTGTGGGTCTTTTATGTGTGCTTGCCAACGAGCTGCATGGCAGGTCGACATATGTCTGCTCATGCTTGTGGTGCCCAAGCGGCTGATGTTTTGGCCACGCGAGATACGCTTGAGACAAATATTGCAAATAGCAGTGGTGCGATCTGATGCACTCGTCTCAAAAAAGGCCCACACCAAAGAACTTTTGTGATAACGTGCAGAGGCAGCGCCCTGCACAGGCGGAGCTCTGCGGTGTGGTACAGTTGCTGTGCTGGCCTCTAGCTGGCCTCCAGGGGGCATCCTGCCTCGTTGGACATGTGACGCTGCATCCTCCTCCTCCTCCTCCTCTCTCCCTTCAGGCACCCACGTGGAGTCAGTGACCTCATCATCCCCTCCCTCTTCACCACTAGAGCAAACCTGGCAGTAAGCTGCAGCTGGTGGAACACTACTGCCAGATTGCTGTCCTTCAGCATCCCCTCTCTCTGCGCGCACACTACTGACTTCCTCAAGCTGGGTATCATCATCCGAGCCTTCGAATCGTTGGGCATCCTCCTGGAGCATGTACCCAACACTGTGCTCAAACAGTTCGGGGGACTCCTCAGGAGGACATGGTGGGTCTAGGGAAGGGGTGGCTGATGATGCCATTGAGTACGCGTTGGCAGCTGCTCTGCCAGTACCCTGAGCCTGGGTGAGAGAGGATGAGGAGGATGAGGAGGGCTTGGTCATCCATTCTACCAAGCCTTCGGCATGATGCGGCTCCACATGTCCAGCTGCCGAAAACAAAGACAAGCGTGTCCCATGGCCACGTGCTGATGACGATGCACGACCACGTCCACGGCCAGCACTGTTGTCTCTAGAAACAGAGCCTGCCTGCCCTGTGTTCTTGCCTCGGCACGCTCTGCCTCTCCTTGGCGGTCTTCCAGCCATTGTAGTCGGTAGTGTATATAGTATAAAAAATAGAACTCCTATGTGTGCTCACAACACACTGTAGGTCCTATGGGTGCTGACACTAACACACTATAGGTACTATGTGTGCTGCTGACAAGAAAATATAGGAGCTCTGTTTGCTGCCACTAACACACTAGAAGTCCTATGGGTGCTGCTGAGAAGAAAATATAGGAGCTCTGTTTGCTGCCACTAACACACTAGAAGTCCTATGGGTGCTGCTGAGAAGAAAATATAGGAGCTCTGTGTGATGCCACTAACACACTAGAAGTCCTATGGGTGCTGCTGAGATGAAAATATAGGAACTCTGTGTGATGCCACTAACACATTAGAAGTCCTATGGGTGCTGCTGAGAAGAAAATATAGGAGCTCTGTTTGCTGCCACTAACACACTAGAAGTCCTATGGGTGCTGCTGAGAAGAAAATATAGGAGCTCTGTTTGCTGCCACTAACACACTAGAAGTCCTATGGGTGCTGCTGAGAAGAAAATATAGGAGCTCTGTTTGCTGCCACTAACACACTAGAAGTCCTATGGGTGCTGCTGAGAAGAAAATATAGGAGCTCTGTTTGCTGCCACTAACACACTAGAAGTCCTATGGGTGCTGCTGAGAAGAAAATATAGGAGCTCTGTTTGCTGCCACTAACACACTAGAAGTCCTATGGGTGCTGCTGAGAAGAAAATATAGGAGCTCTGTTTGCTGCCACTAACACACTAGAAGTCCTATGGGTGCTGCTGAGAAGAAAATATAGGAGCTCTGTTTGCTGCCACTAACACACTAGAAGTCCTATGGGTGCTGCTGAGAAGAAAATATAGGAGCTCTGTGTGATGCCACTAACACACTAGAAGTCCTATGGGTGCTGCTGAGAAGAAAATATAGGAGCTCTGTTTGCTGCCACTAACACACTAGAAGTCCTATGGGTGCTGCTGAGAAGAAAATATAGGAGCTCTGTGTGATGCCACTAACACACTAGAAGTCCTATGGGTACTGCTGAGAAGAAAATATAGGAGCTCTGTTTGCTGCCACTAACACACTAGAAGTCCTATGGGTGCTGCTGAGAAGAAAATATAGGAGCTCTGTTTGCTGCCACTAACACACTAGAAGTCCTATGGGTGCTGCTGAGAAGAAAATATAGGAGCTCTGTGTGATGCCACTAACACACTAGAAGTCCTATGGGTGCTGCTGAGAACAAAATATAGGAGCTCTGTTTGCTGCCACTAACACACTAGAAGTCCTATGGGTGCTGCTGAGAAGAAAATATAGGAGCTCTGTTTGCTGCCACTAACACACTAGAAGTCCTATGGGTGCTGCTGAGAAGAAAATATAGGAGCTCTGTTTGCTGCCACTAACACACTAGAAGTCCTATGGGTGCTGCTGAGAAGAAAATATAGGAGCTCTGTTTGCTGCCACTAACACACTAGAAGTCCTATGGGTGCTGCTGAGAAGAAAATATAGGAGCTCTGTTTGCTGCCACTAACACACTAGAAGTCCTATGGGTGCTGCTGAGAAGAAAATATAGGAGCTCTGTGTGATGCCACTAACACACTAGAAGTCCTATGGGTGCTGCTGAGAAGAAAATATAGGAGCTCTGTTTTCTGCCACTAACACACTAGAAGTCCTATGGGTGCTGCTGAGAAGAAAATATAGGAGCTCTGTGTGATGCCACTAACACACTAGAAGTCCTATGGGTGCTGCTGAGAAGAAAATATAGGAGCTCTGTTTGCTGCCACTAACACACTAGAAGTCCTATGGGTGCTGCTGAGAAGAAAATATAGGAGCTCTGTTTGCTGCCACTAACACACTAGAAGTCCTATGGGTGCTGTTGGGGTGCAATGCTGTGCTAACAGCACTGCGGTTGGTACTACTGCAATACTGTACTAACAGTAAGCACGCACCAGACTAATCCCCAGCAGCAGCTAATAACACACTAACTGTGCAATCAGCAGCAATGAACGATCAATGACTTAGGTAGCAATGGTTTAGCAAAGAAATAGCCAATGGTTTAGCAAAGAAGAGCAAATCTTTCAGTATCAATCAAAGACAGAATCAGCAGACTAATCTCTCCTAAAGCCGGAACTCATGTGACCGGGGCCGATGGCGTGGCGGCCTTTTAAATGGTGGGGCGTGTACTAAAGCCCCTGAGCTGTAATTGGCTACAGCCGTCCTGCCTGTAGCCAATTATTGCTCTCCGAGTTTCGGGCGCTGTGATTGGCCAAGCATGCGGGGTCACAGTGCATGCTTGGCCAATCATCAGCCAGCAATGCACTGCGCCGGCCGCGCCGGCCGCAATGCATTGCGGGGCCGCTCGCATCACACGAATGTGATGCGAACGGCCCAAATAGTTCTGGGCTCGACGAGCGAGCGAACGCCCGATGCTCGATTCGAACATGGGTTCGAATCGAGCACCGGGCCCATCCCTAGTGGAGATGAGGAGTTAGGTATATGCCGAGGTATTTCATGCGTGAGGTTTCCCAGCGAAAGGGGAATAGGGGCTTCAGCTGATCAACCACTGGTTGGGGTATCGAGATATTAAAAATTTCAGATTTTGACAGATTAATTTTAAAGTTGGACAGCGTCTGGAACGTAAAGAATTCCGACATCAAATTTGGTAGTGAAATGCGTGGTTGTTGAATAAAAAATAGAATGTCATCCGCATAGGCTGCGTATTTATGAGATCTAGAACCAACCTGAGTGCCATGGATATTTCTATTGTGTCTAATCGTGGCCAGAAAGGGTTCAAGAGAAATAGCAAAAAGGAGAGGAGATAAAGGACATCCTTGCCTTGTTCCGTTATGTAGTGTGAATGTGTCGCTTAAGGAGCCATTTATGCGTATTTGCGCCGTAGGGTTAGAATAGAGGGAAGAAATACAGTGAAACATTCTAGGACCTAGACCGAAATAGTGGAGAGTGGTTCTGAGGTAGTCCCAGTCCACCCTATCAAACGCCTTCTCAGCATCCGTGGAGAGAAGGAGGGTGGGCTGGGAGCACCTACGTACATAGTGGATCAGGGACAAAGCACAAAGTGAGTTGTCCCTGGCCTCTCTGTTAGGGATAAATCCAGTTTGATCAGCCGACACCCACTGGGGTAGAAAAGGGAGTAGCCTGCTAGCCAAAACTTTGGCATAGAGTTTGGTGTCGATGTTTAAAAGGGAAATAGGTCTATAACTACTACACAGAGTGGGGTCCTTGTCAGGTTTAGGAATCACAGTAATGTGGGCGGATAAAGATTCCGGACGAAGACCAGACTTAGGGGAGATGGAATTTGCATATGCAGTGAGATGGGGAAGTAAAATGTCACTGAAGGTTTTGTAGTATAGAACGGTGAAACCATCAGGGCCAGGGGCCTTTCCGGAGGGGGAGGATTTGAGAGCCTGTTTAAATTCCTCAATGGTAAAATCAGCTTCTAATCCATTAAGTGCTGACTTCGACAATTTTGGGAGGTTGGCCTCTCTGAGATAAGAGAGTATACGTTTACGTTTTTCCGACAACGGTAGAGAAGCTAGATCACCTTCCACATTGTACAAGTCGGCATAAAACTCCCGGAAGGCTTTTGAAATTTGGGGGGTGTTGTGGACTAGTTCTCCTGATGGCAGTTTTATTTTGGGAATGAAGGAAAGAGTTTTTTGGGCCGCGAGGGATCTAGCCAACTGTCTACCCGGTTTATTACCCCATGCGTAAACTTTCTGGGAAACGGAATGAAATTTCCGTTTAGTTTCAAGACTGAGGAGAATTTTAAGCTCCTCTCTCTTAAGGGTGAGGGCCTCGAGATGTGAGATGTGTAAGGAAAGTTTATGCTTTTTCTCTAGGTCAGCAATTTGTTGTAGGACCTGTTGAAGCTGTTGACCATGCTCTCTCTTTCTCCTCGCACCCAATTCAATAAGAGTACCCCTCATGGAAGCTTTATGCGCTTCCCACAAAACAGAGGGAGAGGTGTCCGAGGTTATGTTGTCTTTAAAGTATTGGGATAAGGTAGTAGATAGCATGGAGACCTCTGTTGCATTAGAAATGAGAGAGTCATTGAGCTTCCAATTACTGGAGCGAGGAGGCAGAGCGGGCACGTCCAAGCAGATGGAAACAGGAGCATGATCGGAAAGAGTAGCAACACCAATGTGAGCTGAGCGGAGAAAGGGCAGGTGAAAGTGATCAAGGAAGATGTTGTCAATTCTAGAGTAAGAGTTGTGTGTTTTAGAAAAGTGGGAGTAGTCCTTTTCTTTAGGGTGCATAAGACGCCAAGCATCCATTAGTTGAAGATCTAGGAGTTTTTTTTTTACTTGAGCCAATCTTTTGAATGGGATACCAGAGCGGCCCTGGGAGGTGTCCAGAGTGGGATCTAAGTGACTATCCTGTTATGCTGAGTGACTGACTATCCTCTTCCCCCTCAATGATCATGCTGATAGCTTGTAAGAACGTTTTTGGTTCTGGGCACCGCCACCAGTTACTAAGGCACAATTTTTCAGCCCCTGTTCAACAGGGGCATGCAATTACAATTCTTGATCTAATATTTCACAGCTGGGCCCATTCCTGCGCCCACCAAGAGTAATTGTGAAGACTTACAGTGTTGTGGCACCAGCACCACCACCAAAGGCCCAATTTTTCCTACCACTGTTCAACAATGGCATGTAATTACAATTCTTGATATAATAGTTCACAGAAGGGCCCGTTCCTGCGCCCACCAAGAGTAACTGTGAGGGCTTACAGTGTTGTGGCAACACCAACATGTAAGGGGAAAATTTCAGCAGAGTATATAGGGCAGGCCCCTACTTTCAAACATCTAACTTACAAAAGACTCCTACTTGCAAACGGAAGGAAACAACAGGAAGTGAGAGGAAATCTACCCATAGGAAGGGAAATTCTCCTATGCCTTTTTTTTCTTGCTTGTCTTCTATTCTGGCCGCTCCTGTCTCTGGGACTGCCATAGGCGTGCACAGCCTATTGCATTAGGGTGTGCACCCCACTTCCCATTCATTCACTATCCAGTACAGCTGAGGCTGCAAAGAGAGGCTCAAACACACATACCTTTCTCTGCAGCCTCAGCTGTACTGGACAGTGAATGAATGGTGCTGAGCGGCTTCCTGTTCACTTACAAATTGAAGAATAGTAAACACAGTTTACTATGGTTCAGTTATCAATGGACACAGTGAGCGAGTGTGTTCATTTAGAAAAGGAAGGGGCTGGTAAATTACATATTGACTAGCCCCTTGCACTGCTCTCCATCCTGAAACATCCCCCACAGCAGCCAGGGGAAGAGGAGAGGAGGGAATCCAGCAGCACTGCAGGTGAGGGGGGGGTCTTTGGCGCAACATGGGGGGAAACAGGACTGCATGTAGTGATTAGGATGTGCCCAGGCACACCCCCTGCGCATGCCTATGGTTACTGCTATGCGATTTTAATGTTAAAGCAAATGTAAACCCTAACTGGAAGGCATTCAGTTTGGTATAGCACTGTGTTTCATAAACAATTCATGTTTTTTTTATTTTCGAAAACACTGTTTTCACCTTTTTTATCCCGTCAGCTGCTGATCTCCAAAGGCCAACTTGCAGCCACATTCTGTCAAGGTATGTGCACTCCAGTATTGGTTGCATGTAATTTCTCAGGGCAGGTTTCTCCATGGTGGCAACGGTGGACCATGCCAGCAGAATGAACTTTGGCATGTCTGCATAAAATCTGCACCAGAGACAGCAACACTACCTTATAGGATGAAGTACCTGAACAAGGGCCTTCATGATAGGATCTCCCGGTATTATTTTATTGAGAGCTGCTTGTCAGCGGGACTGGGGGATGAGGAGGGGTCCTGTGTAAGTTCACCTTACAGATTTTTCTGTAAAGGTGAACTTACACTTTAAGGAGGAGGAAGTTCTGGAAGGAATATGAGGAGATATGTCCTAAAAACACAATGTAATTGCTCTTACAGTCTGAGCTATCATAACAGATAAAGTTATTTGGGTGTAGCACCCTCTAGTGTGTGCTAATAGGTAGTGTAGGTTTGTAGTGTGTTTTTTTAGTGGAGGAAAATGTAGTTTGGCTCAGGACTAAGCCTGAGCTGTGAATCTGGGTCAAGGTTCAGCGGGTCAGAGCTGGGTGACTCATCCTGACAGCTTCTATGGTGCCTCCCCCTGGTCTAGAAGGTTGTAGAAACTTCTAGAGCAAGTGAGTGGAGGCTTGAAGGAGCTGTTTGGAATATTTATGAGGGCCTCAGGAAATCTACAGTAAAGGGCTGGCAGGGGGCAGGTTCACCTCATGAACAGGCATGAGCCATGCCAGCAGGGGCAGTCAGGTGGAAGATGGAGATGTAGTGCTGTGGAAGCTGTTGGTGACCCTCAGGGGTGCCCCCTAGTGACCTTGGGCCGGGGCTCAGGTGCTGGAAGGATCCTGCCACAACAGCCTTTCCCAAATGCATGGGAGCAAGTGGAAGATAGTGTGAGTACAGCAGCACTACTTGTGACTAAGGATGAGCCTGATTTTCGAATAGAACGGAAGTTTGACTCGAATATCGGGTGTTTGCCCATTCGCCGAATTTAGAACATTATGGAGCGTTCACGGGGGAAATTCGAGCCCCCCGAGATGGCAGTGCATTGGCGGCTGCTGATTGGCCAAAGCATGCACCTGACCAGCATGCTTTGGCCAATCACAGCACGCTCTGGCCAATTATGGCTCAGGGGGCTAAGTCCACTCCCCACACTATGTAAGGCTGCTTACATAGTGGCCTTACATAGTGTAATGGATGAGAGCAGCAAAATTGCATTTCTAAAAATAAAAATGTCATTTAAAACTGCTCGCGTATGTAATGTATTGCTGGATCCTGGCAATATACATAAAAATCATTGCAAAAATGGCGTGAGTCCCCCCCCCCAGTCCATTACCCGGCCCTTTAGGTCTGGTATGGATATTAAGCGGAACCCAGCGCCTATTTTTTTTTTTTAAATGGCGTGGGGGTCCCCCTAAAATCCATACAGGAACCCCGCACCAAACTGTAAAAAAAAATAATGGTGTGGGTGTCCAAAATCCATACCAGGCCCTTCAGGTATGGTATGGATTTTAAGGGGAACCCCACGGCAAAAAAAAATAAAAAATTGTGTGGGTGTCTCATGCGACATGACAAGACAGACCTCCAGATTATATTCCCTATACACTGAATGACTGAGCAATTTGATTGGCCGTCTCCATTAGGTTTTTGATCTACCCCCTGTCTTTCAGAGCGACAGATAATGACCCCCAGCCGGAAACCGCTGCAGTCATCAACTGCCCTAATTTGCATTCTTGCATATTAACATAGCCCAGAGTCACTATCTGTCCCCTTTGATATGTGGAGTAAATATTGTTTGGCCACTTCCCTCTTTGATCAACAAGTCCCCTTTGATATGTGTAATTAGATAACAGATACTAATGTGGCCTGCACAACCTCTTTTGATGTGTAAAATGGACTTGTCCTGGAATGCCTACATCCCTAATTTGTATTCTTGCATATTAACATCAACAAGTCCCCTTTGATTTGTGTAACTAGATCAACAGGTGCAGGCCACAACCGACTTGTCCTAGAATGCCTACATATAACACCATATATAAAATACATACACATATATATTAATATTACAACAGTGTCCCCCCCCCCCGAATCCATACCAGACCCTAATCCGAGCATGCAACCTGGCAGGCTGCAGGAAAAAGGGGGGGGGTGAGAGAGCCACCCCTCCTTCTGCACTGTACCAGGCCACATGTCCTTAACATGGGGAGGGTGCTTTGGGGTCTTCCACCGGGTAAGGGTTGTGGGGTTGAGTGGGTCTGCGGGCGGGGGGGGGGGGGGCTTAACGAAATTTGGAAGCCCCCTTTTACAGACTAAGGAGACCCCCTAATGCATGATATTTATTTTGAACATTTCATTTTTATTATTTCACTTTAAAGTGGTTGTAAACCCACTTTGTAAACAAACACCTACAGGTAAGCCTACATTAAGGCTTACCTGTAGGTGCATGAAATATCTCCTTAACCTACACGGTTAAGGAGATATTTGCATTTAAAAGCGGCGCCGCTGACGTCACGTGCATGCGCATGGGGTTAATCCCATTCACAAATTCGGCTAGGTCGCAGCATTTGACGACGTAGCCGAATTCGACGGCGCATGCGCAGAGTAACGTCTTCACCGCTCCGGCCAATCACAGCGCCGGAGCGGCGCTGTGATTGGCTGGAGCGGCGATACCCGGAAGTAACCTTCTGGCTATCGCCGCAGCGATGGCTGAAGAGGGAGACGAGGACGGCTTCGGGGGCCCCGATCTGAGGTAAGTGATGCATAATGAGCTATTATGCTAGTCATATTAGCTCATTATGCCTTTCTCTTACAGGTCGTTAGGGAAAAAAAAAATAGTGGGTTTAAAACCACTTTAAGCATTATTAAAATAACTGCTCCTGAAAAAACTGCAATTTTTTTGCATTGATACATGTCCCATGGGGCAGGACCCAGGTCCCCATACACTTTTTATGGCATAGAAGCCTTTTAAAATGAGCACATGGGTGGATGCCGCTTGGGAAAAAAAAACACCAGCCGCCACTGCTGTATATAGACAAAGTGCATAGGAAGATGTCCCTAAAGACATTGTTAAAGTGTTTTTGTTGAAGTCAAGTGGGCATTCCATAATTTCCCATCACCATCCATGTTATTAACCTTTAAAAAAAACACAAAAACAAAGTCAAAAACTGTTCTTTGCCTCTGAAGTGCCTGTGAAAATTGTGTGCCTGGCTGTGCAGGGTGGGGGATCCCAGTTCAACTGCGGCTTCTTAGGGGGTGTGCCACATGGACAACCTAAATTAAACATTGGAGGAAGATAATATGCACAAATGGTAAAGCCACTTGCTCATTTAAAGAGATTCATACTTGGATGAAGGCACAATACATTTTTGCTTTTTGCGAGGGAATTTCTCCAGCTTTTCTGTAGATCTCTGCATTCATCAGAATAAAGACCTTCTCTTATTTTCTGTATTATTTTTCTATCCAGGATTGATCAGTGTAAGCCAAACACATCAGTCTCTGAGAGGGAGGTGATGGCTGAGCAATACTTTCAAGTGATAATAATATCACTGATTAATGCATTCCACATTTGACAATAAAGGGCTATCAATAGTTCAAACTATTGAAAAAAAAATGGTGCCTTCAGGTCTTAAACTGGTCAATCCTTTTCTATATTCTACCTATAATCTGCTTTACTGAGTAGAATTAGTGTTTATTACTCCAGCAAGCACATGAAGGGTAATACATATTAGTTCCACAATGCAATTCTTGGTTCATTTGTCAGCCATGCTGAGTAGTCATTGGCACCTGGTTCACAAATTGTGTATTGAACTGATAAGCTCACTACACATTCCTTCATCGCTATGTGAGCAGTGCTTCATGATGTGTTCCACCTAATTGACTGTTAACTGAATTATTGGCCAGGCCCACACTGATGCTATACTTTCAAAGTAATGTACAGGCCACACAATGTTTTTTGAACATTAAATGCATTAGCTTGTTGAGATATCTTGGTGTGTTGTATTCTGCCTTTCTGAATTATTTTCTGAAATGATGACTTTGTGAAAACTGCCTAATGATGTCATGGCACTATTGTGCTGATTATGGCTGTCCTTTCTGCTCACCTTCTCCATTTACAAAAGCTGTATGGTCTTTGAATGGAGGAGGCAGACTATTCATTTATCCACCCCTCATCCATTTAGAGATAATTTTTCATTCAGTCAAGGTGTGTAGAAAGGATGGGCATAGTTGGCACTATTGAAGAGTGCACATGACAGGTACCTGGGTCCTAATAACCCCTGCAGCACCAGAAAATTACAGTGGATCAGAGGAGGAGGAGGAAATTGTCAACTAAACAAGGAGCAAGCAGCACAAGAGACACATCTGATTGATAGTAAGTCATGTCCCTTGTGCTGATTTCGTTTTTTTTTTACCATACGTTGGCTTTTAGGCCCCATTCACATGGCTGTAATACTGATGTAAAAATGTACTGATCAGGAAAAAAAGTTCCTGCACAATGATCAGTAAATAGAATGCGTAAAAACTGTTTTTTTTGGGGATTCTGTGTTACCGATTTGAATGCAGTGAATGTTTACACATCTCTGTGTGAATGTCTTAATTCAAAACAATGCAACTGCATTCAGATCCGTAAATACAAAATGGTTGTTTCTTTTCTTCGCCCATGGATGGACACAGCTCGTTAATTCATGACCGTTGGGTTATGTTCCTGTTCATAGGAGAGGACTAGGCAGAACATGTAAGTTATCTTAAAACATGTAACTTTAACAGAGTTGAACAGCCCTGCCCAGGGGGCGGTCCCTCCGTACATAACCCTCCTACCTGCAGTCAGCAGCCTCAGTTTTTTTCTGCCTAGCAAAGGAGAGGATGTGGCTCCCTTCGGGCCCAGTATCCTGAAGAGATTTTTACTATTTTATTTTTGAAAATCTTCTATCAACTGCCGGCTGAGCATGACAGGCAGGATATTATAGATCCTTGTAGTCCCCTAGAGCGTGTTACCGTCCCCTCGCAAAGAAGCGTGGGGTCTGTCACGACATACCCCATGGCTCCAGGGGTGGCCGGTGAGCTATATGCTCCAGGGTTCATATATGACGAGCGGCTTGCTGTCTCAGTCACAGTGGACCGGGCCGACAGCTACTCCGTACTGCTCGGTTGTAGGTCTGTCAGGAACGCACCAACAGGTCCTTGCAGGGACGGGTAACAGCTGTGCATTCCTAAGGGGGTTGTTAGAGGGAGAGAGGGGAAGGTAGGAGAACCTGTCACCTGTTATGGATGATATGTTTCTTTAAATGCAACTCTATGGTGCATTTCTGTTGTACTTCTTCCTGTGTTGTGTTTCCTGTTCCTGTTGGGTCTTTCAGTAAACATGGCTTATGTACAGTAATGGTTTGTGCTGTCTCTCTACATGTATCACTTCAAACATGATGTCAGAAGTTTTTCTGGATCCATGCTCTTTCTACACATTTGATGCTGAGAGCCTGCCAGCCTTGATGTGAGTGTTCTTGGAACTGATTGTGCCTCCTGACAATTGCAGTCCTGTCCTGGATGCTGAGTTTTGCAGCAAGGAAAACCGCATCATGGCAGCTAACAGCATTCCACTGCCTGAGGCAATGAGGGTGAGTGGAGATGTTGGTAGTAACTGGGACAATTTCAGGGCTGAGTTTGAGGACTATTCACTAGCCACAGGGTTAAATGAGAAGCCTGCAGCAGTGCAAGCAGCCACACTGAGGAGGGTGATGAGCAGTGAATGCCTCCATGTTTACCAGCATAATCTGAACCTCACAGAGGAGCAAAAGAGTGACACCAAAACCATTCTGGATGCATTAGAAGCTTTCTTCAGACCCTCTAAATATGTCATCTATGAAAGATATATATTTGGCTGCTGTAAGCAAGAAGACTGAATCAATAGACAGGTTTGTCACACGGCTAAGAGAAAAAGCTGCAAGCTGTGAGTACGGCTCTCTGAGAGATGAACTTATTCGTGATAAAATAGTTTTGGGTATCACCAGTGAAAGCACACGCCGCCACCTATTGAGGAAACATGATTTAGATCTACAAACAGCAATTGAGATATGTCGCACTGCAGAACTTACTGACAAACATATGAAAGCTACGGAGCAGGATAAACTGATTGACAATATCAATGCAGCCTCTAAACAACAGCAAAGCTTCAAAAACCACCAGCATAAGTTTCTGCACAAGGGTCACCTACACAACTCACCTGAGAGGAAGCCTGCATCATGCAAGTATTGCGGCAATGTGCATGTACCAGAGAAAGAAAAGTGTCCTGCATATGGGGAAAATCTGTACTGCATGTGGTAAACCAAATCACTTTGCAAGAGTGTGTCTCTCCAGTAAAATGGAAGCAAGGAAGCTTCACACAATTGAGCAAATGTCAGATCCGGCGGATGCACACCTGCTTAGCACTGATATGGTGTACTCCTCAGAATGCATTGGTGCTGTAAACACAAAGGGAAAAAAATGGTTTGTAAACCTCAGATTAAACAATATAATCCAACCCTGCCAGCTGGACTCGGGTGCAACGTGTGATGTCATGAGTATAAAGGACAAAATGAAACTGGCACCCAGAGCACCCCTTCAGCCTAGTAGCACCAAACTAAAGTTGTATTCAGGGGAACTTATGGAATCATTGGGGCTATTCCAAACAGAATGCAGCATAGGTGATTGTATACACAAACTGAACTTTGAGATTGTTGATGCCGATCAGAAACCGCTATTATCAGGTTCAACATGTGAGCGCCTTGGACTGATGCTGTTCACCATTCCTGCTGAACTACATAATGTTGATAATCAGCCTGCAAAATCTCTGACTAGGCCACTGACAAAACAGCAAATTCTTCACACCTACAGTGATGTGTTTGAGGGCCCGATAGTCTGTTCCAGGAGAGGTTCGTTTTGAACTTGATCCTACCATTCAACCTGTACAATGTGCCTATCGCCATTAAGCCACAGGTTAAAGCTCAACTAGATAAATATGAAGCTGAAGGACATCTAACTTCAGTAACAGAGCCTACAGATTGGATCAGTAACATGGTTGTTATCAGAAAGCCTGAGAAGATCAGAATATGCATTGATCCCAAGTTTCTGAATATGGCCCTGAAACGGTCACACTACTTAATGCCAACACTCGATGATATTTTGCACAATCTACCTAAAGCACGTGTCTTCACACTTGTGGATGCTAGAGATGCCTTTTTACAGTGCAAACTGGATGAAAAGAGTAGCTACATGACCACGTTCTGGACTCCTTGGGGCAGAAAGAGATGGCTCAAACTACCATTTGGAGTCTCTGTAGCACTGGAGGTATACCAGCAAAAGCAGCATGAACTATTAGGTGGTCTTCAAGGAATTGAGCCAATAGCTGATGACATTCTTATAGTTGGCTGCGGTAATACAGATGAGGAAGCTGAGCAAAACCATGATGAAAAGTTAATAGCGCTACTGGATCGTTGTAGGCAGGTGATGCTGAGGCTTAGTGTGAAGAAATTGCAGTTCAAGGTGGAAGAAGTCCATTTCCATGGACATATCCTGTCTTCACAAGGCTTAAAAGCTGACCCGGATAAGATTAAAGCCATTGTGGACATGCCACAACCTGCTGATGCCAAAGCGGTACAGAGATTTATTGGCTTTGTTACATACCTAGCGAAATTCCTGCCACACTTATCTGAGGTGTGTGAGCCACTAAGGCGACTTCTGGACAAAGATGCAGTTTGGCACTGGCTTCCCAAGCATGACCGGGCAGTAGAGAATATAGAACACTTGGTCACCTCTGCCCCAGTGTTGAAATACTATGTCACAAAGCCTGTTACGATACAAAGTGACTCCTGTAAAAATGGTCTAGGCTGTTGCCTTTTGCAGAAAGGTCAGCCAGTTACATATGCGTCCAGAGCTCTTTCATCAGCTGAGCAAAATTATGCTCAAATTGAGAAGGAATGTTTAAGCATTGTATTTGCTTGCCAGCGTTTCCATCATTCTCTTTATGGACGGGATTCAATTACAGCTGAAACTGATCACAAACCTTTGATAGCCATATTCAAAAAGCCCCTTTTGTGTGCTCCCAAGCGTTTGCAGAGCATGATGCTTACATTGCAGCATTACAACCTCAATGTTGTCTACAAGCCAGGATGTGAAATGTATATCAGCGATACCCTGAGCAGAGCTAAATCAGATAATGTGGCACCTGGAGGTGAGCATGAGCATCGTATATTTTGTCTGCTGGAACAGGAACAACATTTCTTTGCCGATATCAATCAAGCGGACTATCTTAATGTCACAGATCAGCGACTACAGCAACTCATACAGCACACTTACAGTGATGCAACTTTACAAGCTTTGAAGTCTATTGTTTTGAGTGGGTGGCCAGATGAAAGAGGCAGTACCTGGAATTGTAAGGGAATACTGGTCCTTTAGAGATGAGATCAGCATACAAAATGGTATCTTGTACAAAGGTCCAAGGGTCATCGTGCCGAAGTCACTGAGAGCAGAGATGTTATTACACATACACTCCAGCCATATTGGTGGTGAAGCATGCTACAGACAAGCTCGTGATACTCTTTACTGGCCCAACATGCATGGTGAAATCAAAGACTTTGTCAGTAATTGTCCCACCTGCAATGAATATGCCCATTTGCAACAAAAATAAACCATGATGTCACATGAGATACCTACACGTCCGTGGCAGATTATCAGTATGGACTTATTCAACTACGCAGGCAAGGAATACCTGCTATTAGTCGATCATTATTCAGACTTCTGGGAAATAGACCTTCTTCCTGACTTATCCTCTAAAGCTGCAATAAAGAGGTGCAAGGCTCAGTTTGCGCGTCATGGCCAACCAGATACAGTGATCTCCGACAATGGCCCTCAGTTTTCAAGCCTACAATTCAGAAAATTTTCCACTGAATGGGAGTTTGAGCATGTTACTTCCTCACCACGTCAATCACAGGCTAATGGCAAAGCTGAATCAGCTGTAAAGATTGTTAAAAATGTATGCAAGAAAGCACAAAGTGATGGTAAAGACCCATGGAAGGCCATTTTACATTGGAGAAACACTCCGACTGAAGGCATGGATAGTAGCCCGGCACAAAGACTGATGTCAAGGAGATTAAAGACCTCCTTACCGGTAGCAAATAGGCTGCTTGAACCCTCTGTCATACAAGGTGTTCCAGAAAAGTAAAGGATTAAGAGACAAGTATCAAAGGCATGATATGATACATCGGCCAGAGATTTGCCAGAATTGAATATTGGAGAAAGAATCCGTATGAAACCATTACCTGGAGATCGAACAGGCCGTTGGAGAATAGGTACTTGTCTGCAAAAGGTTGCACCACGCTCCTATCTTGTGGATGTTGAAGGAACTCTCTATCGCCGCAATCAAGTGGATTTGAGAGTGGCAAAGCAGCCTGATTCTCAGTATCCCGTTGACAGATCAGACTCACTCAGTATCACAAGGACATACTCACTCACCCATTGACAGTGAGGCATGTACAGAAGCAATGCCTCATACCAACGGCAATGACGGTTATGGGCAAGCAAATATACCCGACAGCTGTCAAGTGCAGAGCATGCCAGTACGTGATGAGAGGAGTCCAGTAACTTCAGAGAGGGCTAAAGGAATCCTTGCACAAGGGCCAGTCTTCACCCGTAGTGGTAGATGTTCAAAACCACCTATGAGACTTTACCTGTAGAATGTGTTATTGCTGTGTCTCTTTTGAATTTCACAATGTTCATTTATTAACACTAAAAGGGGGAGATGTTATGGATGATATGTTTCTTTAAATGCAACTCTATGGTGCATTTCTGTTGTACTTCTGTTGTACTTCTTCCTGTGTTGTGTTTCCTGTTCCTGCTGGGTTTTTCAGTAAACATGGCTTATGTACAGTAATGGTTTGTGCTGTCTCTACATGTATCACTTCAAACATCACCCTTTACTCTCCTCCCCTCATGGGGCTACTGCGACCGGGGGATTGCCTTTAGGGGGGCTCCAGGTACCGGCGGGGGGCTGTGAGGGTGTCCAGGCCCGCTATCTGTGTGGGGGATGGTGTTTTTTTGGGAGCCTCCGCTGCTGGCCTTCTCGTCCACCTCGCTTGCTGGGCGCTAATTTTTGAAGAGCTGGCGCCATTTTCCTGGGGCCTATGCATTCAATTCCCCATTGGTGGCCATTTTGACGTAGCCGCACCATGCTGCAGGCGGGCGGCCATTTTCTTGTGGTCCGCGCTTTTTCTGGGCACCTGGCGGCCATTTTGAAATGGGTTTGGCCTCTAGTGCTGCACTGGCTTCCTGGGAATGGCGCCATTTACAACACACAGCTTCTCAGTCACACACGGTGTGAGGATGGAGAGCGGGCAGCGGCGCTTGGTGGTCCCTGGCTGGTAAGTCTCCTGGGTATTCCCTCCCCTCGGTCAGTGCAGCTAGGAGGGTGGACAAAGTTATGTGTCAGGTAACTGACTAGGTCCCTAAGGGTGGTCAATGGGCGTTCTGGAGCCAGAGGCTGGCGTTTTTTCCCTCAGACATTCCAGCGGCAGCATCCGGTGCTCTGCACCTGCGCTTCCCATGGGCACTGTTTAGGCAGTCCTGGAGTCCTTGTTGCCAAGGTGGAAGACGCGTGCGAGCGTAAAGAGGGTTGCTATGAGATCCCCCACCCCGCCATTGCCTGGGAAATTGCTCGGACTTGGGCCTGGCTGCGGCTGGTCCCTGGTTCTGAGATGTCAGAAGCGGCAGACAAGGACCTTCCCTGTTTGGAGGACCCCTCGCCTGGGCCACCTCAAGACAGCATTACTTCTGTCAGGGACACCTGCAAGCTGGATGATACAACTCTTCCACAGCGGAGTCTGCACTTTCTTTGGGTCGCACAAACTGACCCGCTATGTTTAAAGTTTTCCTTACATAGTTACAGACCGGTCGCAGAGGCCCCTTGCAGTCCCTCAGCGCACCCCGGTCTCTCGGTTATAATAAGTAACCTCTATCCCGGGGGAAGGGACCAACATGGAGTCAGTATCTGTAAGGCAACAGCAGAGCCCCTGCACCTGTGGTTTCCCGCCATTTCCTGGGGAATGCTCTGACAGGACCACCGGTCTGAGGTGTCAGAGGTTGCTTTTTACCTGCAGTTTGATGCTTGCTTCGGCAGCACATATACGCAGATTGGAACGATACAGAGAAGATTAAGCACTCTCGTCGCAATAGTTTAAACATACACAATATGTTTATACACAACACTGGATACATTCACAGTGTATGTATGTATTATTGCTCTCTGTGTCTACGTGGGTTTCCTCCCACGCTCCAATGACGTGCGCGCTTTCGGTGCCATACACAGTATAAATATACACAATATGTTTATACACGACACTAAATACATTCACAGTATATGTATGTATTATTACTCTGTGTCTGCGTGGGTTTCCTCCGGGTACTCCGGTTTCCTCCTAGGCTCCAATGGTATGCGCGCCTTCGGCGTTATGCACAGCATAAACATGTGCAATATGTTTATTCACACATACTAAAATACCTACACGATATGTGTATGCAGTCTGCGTGGGTTTCCTCCCACGCCCCAATGATGTGCGTGCCTTCGGCGCTTGCACAGTATAAACATGTTCAATATGTTTATTCACACATACTAGTATACATACACCGAATGTCTATGTACTATGGGTTTCTCCCATGCTCCAATTGCGCGTTTTGGTGCAATACACAGTATAAACTATGTGTTTGTACAATCAGCACTTATCAATGAAGTAGCTGCTGGAAGGTGTCAGTCCCTTTTTTGGGTCACACTCGACCCACTCTCTATTGAAGAAGCGTGCCGACTCTTCTTAGATGGAGACTGGGTTTGTCGCACAGGTCCTTTTTTTCCCTCAACGCACGTTATTCCTTGTGAAGCATTTTCATAAGGATGTGTTTTTTGCCTATGAAGTTGACCCCTGGTATCAGGGGTACCACTTTCCCGGCAGGGGGGGGTCACCTGCCTTTCAGAGGTGATCAGAAGTGATGGCTTGGACTGTGTTCGCCATGCTGAGGTCAGCGTTACGCCCGTTAGTGGCTGCGTCTCTGGTGTCTCTGACACTCGATGACTGGGCAAAGTTTTTGTACCAGGCAGTGGAGGAGCATCAGCTTCCTCTATCAGTCGACCAGCAGGTGCACTGCAACTGCTTTAGCCTCTAGGGCCTCTGTGTCCGGGGTGGTTTTGCGCCACCTGAAAAGGCTGATATACTGGTCCGCTGACTGAGTTTCTAGGGAAGCTCTGACAGATCTGCCTTTCTTTGGCTAACAGAGGCGCCCCGTAAGCTGGGACCTTCCTTCTCCAATATCTTGCAGTGTTTTTTTGGGGTTGTCATAGCCATACTGCTGCAGGACAGATTCAGATCTGTTCATGGCTCTTAGGGCCCTTAATGCCCTTGTGTAGCCGTCCGGTTTTTCCGACCACGGAGTTTGCGAAGTGGTCGCTTCATATAAGATCAATGTTTTCTTTCTTATTCACTAGATAGTTTATTTGTCCTACAGTCTCATTGGACTTCAGGGACGCGAGCTGGCATGTCCCCAGATGCGACAGGCACCAGAGGTTCCTGTGATTAGCATTCAGGGAGAACCACTATTAATTTATGACTCTCCTTTTTGAGCTAGCGGCACCAGGAGTTTTCACCAGGGTGCTTGCTTCAATTCTAGCCTTCCTGAGTCAACATGGCATTGTCGTCATTTGGTCTCTGCATGGTCTTCTTTCATAACCTGTTTTCAGTTTAGAATTAAAGGAAGACGTGTCTATAGTCAGTCACCATCCTGGGGCTGGTTCCGTGCTCATCAGAGGCGAGAATTTTTCTTCCGCCAGAAAGGTTGCGGATGCTCCAGGGGGCAGTGAAATGGGTCTTGGCCTCTTTCGAGGCAGCACCGTTTGTCCCGCAGGGTATGGTCATTACATCCTGGGTTTTTTCAACTCCTTTGTCAGAGATGGGACACGCCAGACGTGGATCTCCTAATCTCTCTACGCAATTGTCGAGGTTTGTGGCCAGGTCCAGAGATCCCTGGGCAGTCGCATCAAACGCATTGGTGGCCTCGTGGGGTCAGCTCGGCTAATTTATGCCTTTCAACCACTGAGGTTGCTTCCTTGTCTACTCCGCAGAGTAGAGTTCGAAGGAATTCTGGTGATTTTTGTCACCCCAGATTGGCCCAGGCGTCCCTGGTTCGCCGACCTTGTGTCTCTGGTGGCGGATATGCCTTGGCGTCTGCCAATGGGGCGGGACATTCCCTCGCATGGTCCCATTCTTCATTCTGCTTTGCAGTCACTGGCTTTAGCGGCATGGCTATTGGAAGCCAGGTACTGAGGGACCGAGACCTGTCGGTTTCTGTCATTTCAACCATGTTGAGAGCACGGAAATCTTCTTATAGGAAGATCTACTATCGCACATGGGGAGCCTACTTCTCTGTGGGAGGCGATGGATTGGCGTCCACGGACTTATTCGGTTTCCAGGATCCTGCTGTTGTGTTTTGTTTTTTTTTTGTTTGTTTTTTACAGCGTGGAGAGGATCGGAAACTTGCCTAATCACCATTCGGGGCAGTTTACAGCCTTGGCTGTTTTCTTTCTGCGACCCCTGGTGTCTCTTTAACAAGTAAGTATGTTTGTGCAAGGGGTTCAAAAGGTGGCTCCTCTGGTGCGACCGCCACTACCTCCGTGGGTTTTGAATCCGGTGCTCTCGGCGCTGCAGAAACCTCCCTTTAAGGACATTAGGGAAATTCCTCTTTTGTCACTTTCTCAGAAGGTGGCCTTCCGGGTAGCCATCACAGCTGTCAGGAGGGTTTCTGACTTGGCGGCCTTGTATTGCAAGTCCCCATATTTGGTCCGCCAATGGGACAAAGCGGTGCTACGACCGCAGCCTTCTTTTCTTCAGAAGGTGGTTTCGGCCTTTCACCTGAATGAGGACATGGTACTTCCACGTTGTGTCTTCATCCATGGCATTCCAAGGAGATTGCGCTACTTTCTTTAGATGTGGTACGTGCCCTGCGGGTGTACCTTTCTGTATCGGCTCCATTCCGGAGGTCTGACTCCCTGTTTCTGTCGGTGTCTGGTCCGCAGTAAGGCCTGGCGGGCTTGTCGGCCACCATTGTTCGGTGGGTCAGGCGGACCGTCATCCAGGCTTATGCCCTTGAAGGGCAGGCGCCTCTCTTTCCCGTTAAGACGCATTCGACCTTGGTTTTTGGTGCCTCTTGGGCTTTCCGACATCAAGCATCT
The DNA here is from genome assembly GCA_029206835.1 of Rana muscosa. NCBI lineage: Eukaryota > Metazoa > Chordata > Amphibia > Anura > Ranidae > Rana > Rana muscosa. The sequence goes on from CM055128.1 coordinate 96,362,750, forward strand.
GTATCACAAGTGTGTAAGGCGGCGACATGGTCGTCCGTTCACATTTCTTTCACACTTTTTCAAGGTTGATGTGCATGCATTTGAGCTCTGCTTCTTTGGGGTGAAAATGATTTTGTTTGCTGTGCCCACCCCTCATTTTTCTGACACTGCTTTGGGACGTCCCAACGGTCATGAATTAAGGAGCTGTGTCCGTCCATGGACGAAGAAGAGAAAATAGGATTTTTGTACTCACCGTAAAATCCTTTTCTTGATTCGTCCATGGATAGACACAGCACCCACCCCTCCTTTTTTAGTTTGTACTGCTTTTACTACGAACTGAGGCTGCTGACTGCAGGTAGGAGGGTTATGTATGGAGGGACCGCCCCCTGGGCGGGGCTGTTCAACTCTGTTAAAGTTACATGTTTTAAGATAACATGTTCTGCCTAGTCCTCTCCTATGAACAGGAACATAACCCAACGGTCATGAATTAAGGAGCTGTGTCCGTCCATGGACGAATCGAGAAAAGGATTTTACGGTGAGTACAACAATCCTATTTTTTTTATGGCCGTGTGAATGGGGCCTAAGTTTTCCTAATGTAGCACCCTGATGTTTAGGCAGGGTTGCTATTAAATTTATTTGCCAAGTGATAGTTGCCTTGGCCACTTAATAGGAGGTCAATTGATTTCACCCTAATTCTGGAATTGCTGCACTTCTCTCTTCTGTCACTAGATGGCTGGGTATCTGGTGGCATTAGATAAGACAAGGGCATCACAAAGACAGATCATGAATGAATGGGGTGTCTCAGCCAATGCTTAGTGCATATCAATAAGTCTTTTGTGGAGGATCGCTAGGAAAATTGCGTCGCTAAAGTTGTTTCCACTAAACCGATAGAAGCAACTAAGTCCAATTGCAAACCTGATGCTGTTGCAGGGTACCACTGGCCCTACCCGAGTATGGAGACCCTAAGACGCTACCCAGGCTGTCCAAAGTACAGCGCATCATCATTAAGAAAGTGGCTGAGGAATACGGATATCTGTATCCCTATATACCGGCCCATCTAGAGGAAGAGATCCAGGATAAAGAGACTCAACGGATAGAGGAAGCTGTGCAAAGTTGCCTTAGGATCCCTCTGCGGGTGGACTTCCCAAAGTTGTCCCCCAAGATAGCTGAGAAGTATCTGTCAGTGCTGCACACCTAGGGTTAGGGTCGCAAAATTAACTTGGGGCCAATTTACACCACATGCAGTCCAGTGCGTTTTTGTTTTTTTTTCTGCATCAAAAACACATGGAAAGTAGGTTATATGGTTTTCAATGGCATAGTTCACACTAGTGCTTTCAGTTCTAGTGCGTTAGAGTTCCAGAAAAAAAGTAGAACATGCTGCATTTTACCTGCACTGGACTGTACTGGAACGCTGTAAAACGCATCAAAACCACACTGGAATGCACCTAAATGCACCAAAAACGCACTTGAGCACAATTGTCATTATTTAAGTGTAGCGGGGTATCGTTTTCACCCACAAAACTACAGTTCCCAGCACAGTTTGAGGCACCCAGGGTGCATTTCCCCACGCAAGGACTGCTGGGGTGGACTTTAAAAGGGGAAGGAGGATCCTCGCTCTTTCTCTTGGAATGCCGCCCTCCCTGCAAGAGTATCCCTGCAATCACCTGCTGCGTATGCAAGGCCTAAAGCGTGGGCCTCGCACTTTGTTCCAGAGAGCCTTCCGTTCCACCGAGGAGCCTGCGGAGCATCCGATCCACCTGAGGTGCCACCATCTTCTGGAGGACCGAAGACCCGGTGCATCGCGGGCACGGTGAAGCAACTCACCGTAGCGGAGGTACCGGACAGGAGTTGGTCTGGTCTGGGTGAGAGAGCGCCAGCTCAGAACCACATCTAAGTAACTTTGTTGCCTATTAACTTTGCCTAGGCCCATCATTGACCACAGTTATACTTTGGAGAGACTGTCGGCTGAACTGAGTTTACCAGTCTCTCCCGTTTACTGGATTACAGTTTGTTTCTTTATGTGCACCACCGAGAGTTGCTAGCAAAGATTCCTCTACAAACTATACCCCAAGTTATAGTCAGGCCTGACTGGGTAGTATAGGACATTGCTGGGCGCCATTTTGGCTCACAAGGGAGGATAACTGCAGCGGGGATATTTTATTGTTACTGCATAATTGAATGTTATATTCTTTTAATGTGTGCACCTATACTGCAGGGATCTGCATAAGATATTGTGTACAAATTACCTTTTATACTTTTACCAATAGTAAAAAGTTATAGTTAAGTAATTTGGTGTTCAGTGTCAATTACTGTGCTGGGACCGGGAAAGGGGGTTGTACCATATAACAGTATAGATATATTACAGTTGTGTTATCTTTCCCCCTTTCCTAACTGTGCCACGAGAGGTTAGGGCCAATTGCCAGGGGTTGATAGCGGAGCATTACAAGGCTCAAAACAAACAAGCAGCCCTCTTAATCTGAGGGTATCGCTATACGTGGGGGCTTGGTTCCGGGATCCTTGTATATTGCACGCTGCAATCAAGGCGGTCTGAAATACCAGCTTGGACTCGCAGGCAGTGACACAATGGTGTGCAGAGGAGGCTGTGGATCCACTCCGGGTGGTAGCTATTGAACTCCTGGGAGGGATCCAGGGAATAGAATGGACAAGAGGAGTCCCAGAAGAGTTTAAAGGGCAGAGTGTAAAAGACATAGATGACAGAACGTATCGCTTAGTGCATACTGGGGCTGTGAAGAAAGTCTCCGTGGACCTCCCCGCAGTTATTTCCGTCACTTTTCCACAAAATGGGAGGCAGTAGTGAAACGAAAGCCCCAAAGTCACCCTTGACCGCCATAGGTCCGGAACTGCTGACTGCATTGGGAGACTTTGTTGTTAAGTGCCAGAAAAACAATACGGTGCATGTGGAAGCCGGGTACCGGAAACTCCGGGTGTTTTCAGGAACACAACCTGTGCCACCCGGGGAGGAAGATTTCGATACCTGGATTGAGCAGACAATGCAGGCAGCAGAAGGCTGGGAAGTCCTAGAAGCGCAGAAGAAGCAGCGCATCAGTGAAAGCTTGAAGGGTCCTGCTGCTGAGGCTGTGAAAAATCTTAGGTGCAGCAATACTGTGTGTACAGCAATGGATTATCTGTCTATGTTGCAGGAAGAATTTGGCCAGCTGGAGAAGGTGTCGAAGCTGATGTATCAATTTGAACACACCTTTCAACAGCCGAGGGAGAAGTTGTCCGAGTATGTCCGGAGACTGAATAGAATTCTGTGCAAGATTGTACTGAGAAAAGGAATGCAGCCACAGGTTATAGACGCTACCAGGATGAAGCAGATCCTAAGGGGAGCCTTACGGTTGGATCCAGTTTGGCTTCACCTGAAGACCTCTGACAGAGTCATGGCTCTGAATTACACAGACCTTGTGCGGATCATAAGGGACGAAGAGGCCTTGATGGATCAAGAGGGGGTTGAGAAGACCGCCCCACCTGTTTCAGTGGGAGTCAGAACGACAGTAGTTACCGAACGTGACTCAGAAGTGGAAACCTTGAAGTCTCAAATGGCCCAAGTACTGGACTTGTTGACCGCTTTATTGGCCAAGAATTCAGGAGCCAGGGAGAAGGAAGAGATCCGGAAGGAACCGGACCGGAATGTTCCTATTCCAGCATCCCCAAAAATAAGGAAGGAGGTTATCTGCTTCAATTGTGGAGGAATTTGTCACCCAGAAAGACAGTGTGTACCAGCCCAAGGAAGAACAGAGTCACTCAGTACCAGCCGACGGAAAACTTCAGAGGGTCCCGGAGAAGGAGTCAGCCGGGCGCCCGCTACCTACCGAAAGCTCCAAGAAGATCCAAAAACAATCGGAGCAAAAAGAGAAGGGAAACAATGCCCCTCATAAAACACCCCCGAGAGTTGACATTTGACAACCAGAAAAAGATCAATGCATACCAGGTCCAAAAAGGGTTGAGGTCCCGAGAAGTGGAAAAAGAAGAAAATACCATTGGAAAAATCAAGGAGTCCAAAGGAGAAAATATCTCCTAAGAAGTTCCCGGATAAATTAGTTGGTCCCTCCCCTCTAGTCTCCGTTCAATTGGAGGGAGTCTACACAAAGGCACTCCTAGACACAGGAGCCTAAGTGACTCTCTTATACAGAGACTTTTATCAAAAACATTTGAGCCACGTGCCTTTGCAGAAGCTGGAAGACCTGAAGATAGGGGGGGATTGGCACTCGCAGCTTCCCCTACGACGGTTATGCTTCAATCAGGCTGGCATTTGACCCCTCTGACCGGGAAGGCCGAAGTCTTTGGCACCCTGGCGGTGGTTTGCCCTCGCCCACCAGGAGCCAACACAATGTCCATGTTGATAGGGACCAAAACTGACTTGGTCCGGAGGCTGCTGACCCCGTTGGTGCAAGAGCAGAGTTCCCCCAAACAGAAGATTCACCCCATGCTGCAACAGGTCTACCAGAAGATGATCCTGGAGCAAAAGGCCCCGGAAGAGGGGGTGGGAAGAGTCTGGAGACTGTCTAGAAGAGAGAAGATACTGCAGCCTGGTGAGGTGACCTGTCTTCAGGCTACGGTAAAACTCTCCTGTTAGCAGCCGGGTCCCTTTTGTGGTCGTGGAACCAGACCCCTTCAACATTTACTAAGGATTGGAAGTACTCCCTGAAGTTGTCCCGTTGAGGGCACTGAAGATTCCAGTGAGTGTCAGAAATGTCACAAATTCCCCAGTGAAGATCCCAGCCCGGGTACTACTGGGCAAGGTGAACCCTGCTACCCCAGTGACCCTGTCTGAATTGAAGTCCAAAGAAGGAGAAGCCACCCTGGAGGAGCTCTGCCTTGAAGATACCGCCTTGCCACTGAAGTGGAAGGAGAGAGTCAAGGCTCAGCTGACACGATGGAGAAGAATATTCTCAGAAGATGAGTTTGATGTGGGGTGTGCGAGAAGTGCCACCCATAAAATCCGTCTTCAAGAAGACAAACCTTTTGGGGAGAGGGTCCGAAGAGTTCCACTGGCTAACCTGGAAGATTTGCGTGAGCAGTTGTCAGAGCTAAAGAGGACAGGGGTCATTCGAGAGTCCAGAAGTCCATATGCCTCACCCATCATGGTGGTAAGGAAGAAAAATGGGTCGCTCGCTGAGACTCTGCATAGACTATATAGGACTCTCAACAGGAGGACCATACCCGACCAGTACACTAACCCCAAGATAGAAGATGCTTTGCAGAGTCTGTCTGGGGCCAAGTGGTTCAGTGTCATGGATCTGAAGAGTGGGTATTATCAAATCCCAATGCACCCTGAAGATAAGGAGAAGACGGCCTTCATCACCCCAGTGGGATTCTATGAATTCAATAGGATGCCCCAAGGCCTGTCGGGAGCCCCCGCTACTGTCCAGTGGTTGATGGAGAAGACCATTGGGGACATGAATTTGATCGAAGTCCTGGTGTACCTAGACGACATCATTGTCTTCGGGAAGACTCTGGAGGAGCATGAAGAAAGATTGGAGAAAGTCCTGAAGAGACTCAGTGAAGAAAAATGCCAGTTCTACCAGTCCTCGGTCCACTATCTGGGGCACATAGTATCTGCAGAAGGAGTGTCTACAGACCCTGATAAACTGGATGCAGTCACCTCCTGGCCCAGACCAACTACAGTGACTGAGCTCAGATCCTTCCTGGGTTTCTGTTCCTACTACCGTAGATTTGTGGAAGGATTTGCAAAAATTGCCAAACCCCTAAATGAGCTACTGAAGACGGAAGGAGAGGAGGATGATACTGGCCCCAGGAAGCTTGGAGAGTCTCTGTGGAAGACCAGTGGACAGGGGAGTGCAAAGAAGCCTTCCAGATGTTAAAGAAGAGTCTTGCCACTGCACCGGTCCTGGCCTATGCTGATCCCAAGAAGCCATATGAACTGCATGTAGATGCCAGCCATGATGGTCTAGGAGGGGTGCTATACCAAGAATATGAAGGGCAGTTGCGCCCAGTTGCCTACGTTAGTAGAAGTCTGGCACCCGCAGAAAATAACTATCCCACCCACAAGTTGGAGTTCCTGGCCCTAAAATGGGCAGTCGTGGATAAACTCAGAGATTACTTGTATGGAGCTGACTTCACAGTAAAGACTGACAATAATCCACTCACTTTATCTCTTCACCACAGCCAAGCTGGATGCCACGGGTCACCGTTGGTTAGCAGCCCGAGCCGGATTCAACTTCAGCCTGAAGTATAGGCCCGGAGCTGGGAACCGTGATGCAGGCGCATTGTCCAGAAGAGGCCACGCACCCACCCACCATCCAGGAGATTGGAACCAGGAAACCCCAGATGGGGTACGGGCCTTGTGTCAAGGGGTACAACTTCAAGCTAGTGGTGGGTCAAGGGCTGAAGAGATCGGTGTTTCTGCGGTGGGGGTGCCAAAGTGTTACTGCAACGTGACCGAAGTTGGAGAGGATGACCTGCCAAAACTGTCTAAAAAGGACCTAAGGAGAGACCAGTTGGAAGATCCTTGGAAGATTAGCATTGGAGGACCAGGATCCAAGCAGACTCCCGAAGGACCACTCAAAGGTGGCCCGGTTGGTCCACAAGGAATGGCACAAGTTGCAGGTACATCAAGGGGTGGTCTACCGAAGGGGCCCCTCTGAAGACCTAGAAGAGAAGTGGCAGCTGTTTCTGCCAGAGAAATACAGAAGAACTGTTTTGGCTGCCTTACATGATGATCATGGCCACTTGGGGGCCGAACGAACATTCCAACTTGTAAGGGATAGGTTCTATCGGCCTTGTATGCGGGCTGAAGTGGAGGAGTACTGCCACTCCTGTGCACGCTGTATCCAGAGGAAGACATTGCCACGTCAAGCTGCCCCAATGGGCCATCTGTAGAGTCAAGGACCCTTGGACTTGGTGTGCATTGACTTTCCCTGTCTAGAACCTGACTTAAGTGGACAAGGAAATGTTCTGGTGATAACCGACCATTTCACCCGTTATGCCCAGGCTTTTCCAGCCAAAGACCAGAAGGCATCCACTGTAGCCAAAATCCTAGTGGAGAAATACTTTGTGCATTATGGGCTGCCACAGCGCCTGCGCTCTGACCAAGGGAGAGACTTTGAGAGTCGATTAATCAAGAAATTGCTGGACTCTTTGGGTATCAAGAAAACCCGCACCACCCCTTATCACCCTCAGGGTGATGCTCAGCCGGAGAGGTTCAACAGGACTCTGTTAAATATGTTGGGGACTCTGAGTAGCGAGCAGAAGCAGCATTGGAGCAAGCACATAGCAGCCATCGTGCATGCTTACAACAGTACCACTAGCGATGCCACAGGGTACTCTCTATATCGCCTTATGTTTGGCAGGGAAGCAAGACTGCCTGTGGATCTGGCATTCGGCATATCAATGGATTGCACTTCAGCCACCTCACATAAGGGATATGTAGACAGACTGAGGAAGAGTTTGAAGCTAGCTTTTGAACAGGCCCAAGTGGCCTCAGAGCAAAGAGGAGCCCGGAACAAGAGGAACTTTGACCTCAAAGTTCGAATCCAGGACCTACAGCCAGGAGACAGAGTGCTTCTGCGAAACCTAGGAGTTCCAGGGAAGCATAAATTAGCAGACAGATGGAGACCGGAACCATACGTGATCTGTAAGAAGTTGCCAGACCTGCCGGTGTATCAGCTAAAACCAGAAGGGAAGATAGGGCCGCTGAAGACATGGCACAGAAACCACTTACTTCCACTTTCAGAAGCAGTTCGGATACCTCCTGTAGAGGATTCCCCTGGATCGTCCTCAAGCTTGGAGACACCTAGGCCAAACACTCGGTCTCAGGTATCTCAGTCTGGAGAAATGGATGTCTCTGATCAGAGTGAAGAAGAAGAGCTTGGATGGTTGTGGCCTTCTCAGCCCCCAGAACCCATGTCTATAGATCTTCCACCCTCTGAAGGTACTGTGGATAGTACATTGAATGTGGAAGCCACTGAGTTTTTTCCGTCTAGCCCTCTGTCTGAACAGTGGGAAGATGCCATATGGTCACCTTCTGCTGATCATCAAGATTACTCCCAACATCTTCCTGCACCTGATCTGGATGTACCAGAAATGTTGGAGCCAAGTGTACCTACTCCAGAAGAGAATACAGTGAGGGATGAAACAGTCACCCCAAGAGAACAAAGACCCAAGAGAACCATTCGTCCTCCTCGGAAGTTAACCTATACCCAGATGGGGGAGAGTTCTGAGGATATAGTAACCACTGCTCGAAGGACATTACCAACATCTGATCCTTCTGCCGTGCATTTGGTGGAAGGCAACCCCAGCTCACTCTCTGGCACAGTTAGGCAGGTCAACCCCATTGATGTAACCAGTGGGCAGGACAAGCTCCCTTCCTCGTTTTTGGTGGGAGTTTCCTATGCCAACTTCTCAAGCTGCCCTTAATGAGTTTGTATTTTCCTACTGTTGATACTGTCTTTGGGGACCAAAGATTTCAAGTGGGGGGAGTGTGTAGCGGGGTATCGTTTTCACCCACAACTACAGTTCCCAGCACGCTTTGAGGCACCCAGGGTGCATTTCCCCGCGCAAGGACTGCTGGGGTGGACTTTAAAAGGGGAAGGAGGAGCCTCGCTCTTTCTCTTGGAAGAGGATCCCTGCAATCACCTGCTGCGCGTGCAAGGCCTAAAGCGTGGGCCTCGCACTTTGTTCCAGAGAGCCTTCCGTTCCACCGAGGAGCCTGCAGAGCATCCGATCCACCTGAGGTGCTACCATCTTCTGGAGGACCAAAGACCCGGTGCATCGTGGGCACGGTGAAGCAACTCACCGTAGCGGAGGTACCGGACAGGAGTCGGTCCGGTCTGGGTGAGAGAGCGCCAGCTCAGAACCACATCTAAGTAACTTTGTTGCCTATTAACTTTGCCTAGGCCCATCATTGACCACAGTTATACTTTGGAGAGACTGTCGGCTGAACTGAGTTTACCAGTCTCTCCCGTTTACTGGATTACAGTTTGTTTCTTTATGCGCACCACTAAGAGTTGCTAGCGAAGATTCCTCTACAAACTATACCCCAAGTTATGCCGCGTACACACGATCATTATTCACGGCGGTTAAAAAACCGCCGTGAATAATGTCATTAAAAACGAGGGAACGTCTTGTTCCCCACACACGGTCGTTTTTTCACGTCGTTTTTTCTCTTGTCGAAAAAAAAGGCCGTCTGTGGGCTCCGCGGCAGTGTTTCCCTATGGGAAAAACTGCCGCGGAAAAAATGTCGGACAAAAACGACGAGAAAAATTAGAACATGTTCTAATTTTTCTCGTCGTTTTTAATGCCGTTTTTCTCATCGAGAAAAACGACATAAAGCCCACAGACGATCGTTTTTCTCGTCGAAAGGAAAAAATGTTGTTTTTCTCGACGAGAAAAACGGCCGTGTGTACGCGGCATTATAGTCAGGCCTGACTGGGTAGTATAGGACATTGCTGGGCGCCATTTTGGCTCACGAGGGAGGATAACTGCAGCGGGGATATTTTATTGTTACTGCATAATTGAATGTTATATTCTTTTAATGTGTGCACCTATACTGCAGGGATCTGCATAAGATATTGTGTACAAATTACCTTTTATACTTTCACCAATAGTAAAAAGTTATAGTTAAGTAATTTGGTGTTCAGTGTCAATTACTGTGCTGGGACCGGGAAAGGGGGTTGTACCATATAACAGTATAGATATATTACAGTTGTTTTATCTTTCCCGCTTTCCTAACTGTGCCACGAGAGGTTAGGGCCGATTGCCAGGGGTTGATAGCGGAGCATTACAAGGCCCAAAACAAACAAGCAGCCCTCTTAATCTGAGGGTATCGCTATATAAGGTTAAGAAAAAAATGGGGTGAAAAAAAGCACTGGACTGCATCAATAAACGTACCAAAAACGTGCATGCAAAAAAGCACCTAGAACGCATCCGGATTGCGTTTCTATAGTGTGAACTGGCCCTTAGTGTGATCATCCGCAGGCCTAACAGGGCAGACGTTCGACACTACATTACCACGGTAAACGCTAAAGGATAGGCCTTGAAGTTTCCCGGATCCCAAGTATTACTGGTAAATGACGTCGGACTGTGTTTTCCTGACACTGTGGATTACAAATGTGTGCTATATGGAGTTAAGACCACTCCATCTTTTGTACAAGAATTGTTGCTAGTGGGGAACACTCCTGTTGGCTGTATTTCGAAAACTGTGCTGGACTGAATGCTGCCGGCAGATACAGGGAGTACCCACCTGAGTCACACTGGCTAGTGCTGTGAAGTTGCCAGTGTGCCTTCCTCTGAAAAGTAACCTGTTGATGTGACTTTCAACCTGTTTGTTCTTCAACCAATGAGGAAATCTTTCTCAGTCCCCGGGAGTCACGCCAACAGACTGAGATTACCATTGCAAGGGGACTTGTGTTCAAAAGTGCGGTCCCTTGCACCATGGCCTGGCTGCTTCTTGCCTGATTGCAGTCGTGCCTCCTGGCCCTGGAGTTGTCCCTGAGAAGAAGGGAGACTGCTGGGAAATATTGTTCTACCCTGAGTGAATTTTTTTTTGGGATGGACTGTGAAACGTCAAGAACACTGGGGTACTTAGGTAGTTAGATAGAATGAGCTGTGGCAAAGGGGCATATTCTCACCTTGCATTTGAATGATGGACTGTTCAATGTACCAGGATTGTTTCCTATGCTGGTCACTAGGGATGAGCTCGGTGTTCGAGTCGAACATAGGTTCGACTCGAACATCGGCTGTTCGCGCGTTCGGCGAACAACGAACGATTTGGGCCGTTCGCGCCAAATTCGAGTGACGCGAACGGCCCACAATACACTGCGCCATCACAGTGTAATCCCGGCGCTGTGATTGGCCAAGCATGCACTGTGACCCTGCATGCTTGGCCAATCACAGCGCCGGCAGCGAGGAGAGCAATGATTGGCCACAGGCAGGATGCCTGTGGCCAATTATAGCTGAGGGGGTTTAGTACACGCCCCACACTATAAAAGGCCGTCAGCGCGGCGGCCTCGTGTAGTGTGTTCCGGAGCAGGGAAAGTGAAGGATAGGCAGGGACAGTGTCAAATCCATTCTTTGCTAAACCTTGTGTGTAGGGACAGAGAAGGATAGGCAGGGAGAGTGTCAGTGTCATATTCTTTGCTAAACCTTGTGTGTAGGGAGAGAGAAGGATAGGCAGGGAGAGTGTCAGTGTCATATACTTTGATAAACCTTGTGTGCAGGGAGAGAGAAGGATAGGCAGGGGACAGTGTCAGTGTCATATTCTTTGCTAAACCTTGTGTGCAGGGAGAGAGAAAGATAGGCAGGGGACAGTGTCAGTGTCATTGTTGCTAAGCCTCCTGCACATTATACACCTGAAGTTAGCCCGTATTGCTGCTTTTTCCTGGTGTGTTACACCAACAGGATTTTGCGGCACTTACAGCGGGCGGAGTGTGCCTCCTGACCATATTACACCTGAACTTAGCCTGTATTGCTGGTTTTCCTTGTTGTGTTACACCAACAGGCATTTGCAGCACTTACAGCGGGCGGAGTGTGCCTCCTGACCATATTACACCTGAACTTAGCCTGTATTGCTGCTTTTTCCTGGTGTGTTACACCAACAGGATTTTGCGGCACTTACAGCGGGCGGAGTGTGCCTCCTGACCATATTACACCTAAACTTAGCCTGTATTGCTGCTTTTTCCTGGTGTGTTACACCAACAGGATTTTGCGGCACTTACAGTGGGCGGAGTGTGCCTCCTGACCATATTACCCCTGAACTTAGCCTGTATTGCTGGTTTTCCCATTTCCCTGCAGGCAATTAGAATGTCTGGAAGGCAAACAAGGAGAGGCAGACAGTCAGGAGCCAATAAAAGAGGGCAAGCAGGCTCTGTGTCTAGAGACAACAGTGCTGGTCGTGGACGCGGTGCATCGCCATCAGCACGTGGCCATGGGACACGCTTGTCCTTCTTTTCGGCAGCTGGACGTGTTGAGCCGCATCATGCCGAAGACTTGGTAGAGTGGATGACCAAGCCCTCCTCATCCTCCTCATCCTCTCTCACCCAGGCTCAGGGTACTGGCAAATCAGCTGCCAAAGCGTCCTCTTCCCTGGTATCAATGTCATCATCAGTCACTCCTTCCCTAGACCAACCATGTCCTCCTGAGGAGTCCCCCGAACTGTTTGAGCACAGTGTTGGGTACATGCTCCAGGAGGATACCCAGCGTTTCGAAGGGTCTGATGATGATACCCAGCTAGAGGAAGGCAGTAGCGTGAGAGCAGAGAGAGGGGATGCTCAAGAAGGACACCAATCTGGCAGTCATGTTCCAGCAGCTGCAGCACACTGCCAGATTGGCTCCAGTGATGAGGAGGGAGGGGATGATGAGGTCACTGACTCCACGTGGGTGCCTAATAGGAGAGAGGAGGAGGAGGCACATCTCCAACGAGGCAGGATGCCCTCGGGGGGCCAGCGTAAGGGCAGCACACCGACGGAATCACACCGCAGAGCTCCGCCTGTGCAGGGCGCTGCCTCTGCCCGTTATTCAAAAAGTTCTTTGGTGTGGGCCTTTTTTGGGTCGAGTGCATCAGATCGCACAGCTGCTGTTTGCAACATATGTCTCAAGCGTATATCGCGTGGCCAAAACATCACCCGCTTGGGCACCACATGCTTGACCAGACATATGTTGACCTGCCATGCAGCTCGTTGGCAAGCCTACCTTAAAGACCAACACCAAAGAACAAAGCTGACCTCTTCTTGCACCGCATCAGCTGGGATCTCCAACCCCACTATACCTTCAGTCCTCTCTGAAACCTGCACTGAGAGGAATGAAGGTGTAGAATTAGGTGTGTCACAGCCAAGTACTTGCGGGCACTCTGCTAGCAGTACACCGACGTCCGATTCTAGCAGGCAAATTTCCCTGCCCCAGCTGCTGGACCGTCGAAAGAAGTTCACTCCCAGCCATCCACATGCCCAGCGGTTGAATGCTAGCTTGGCTAAATTGCTAGCGCTTCAACTGCTGCCTTTTCAGTTGGTAGACTCGGCCCCCTTCTGTGAGTTTGTGCAATGTGCGGTTCCTCAGTGGCAGGTTCCCAAACGCCACTTTTTCTCACGGAAGGCGATTCCGGCTCTCTACCAGCATGTGGAAGGCAATGTCTTGGCCTCGCTGGACAGGACTAGGAGGAGGACTTGGAGGAGTAGGACTTGGAGGAGGTGGAGGAGTTGGAGGAGGTGGAGGACTTGGAGGAGGAGGATGAGGACTTGGAGGAGAAGGAGGACTTGGAGGAGGACTTGGAGGACTTGGAGGACTTGGAGGAGGAGGACTTGGAGGACTTGGAGGAGGAGGACTTGGAGGAGGAGGACTTGGAAGAGGAGGACGAGGAGGAGGTGGAGGACGAGGAGGAGGACTTGGAGGAGGAGGAGGAGGAGGAGGACTTGGAGGAGGAGGAGGACTTGGAGGAGGAGGAGGAGGAGGACTAGGACGAGGAGGAGGAGGAGGACTTGGAGGAGGAGGAGGAGGACTTGGAGGAGGAGGAGGACTTGGAGGAGGAGAAGGAGGACTTGGAGGAGGAGGACTTGGAGGAGGAGGAGGAGGACTTGGAGGAGGAGGACTTGGAGGAGGAGGACTTGGAGGAGGAGGAGGACTTGGAGGAGGAGGAGGAGGAGGACTTGGAGGAGGAGGACTTGGAGGAGGGGGACTTGGAGGAGGAGGACTTGGAGGAGGAGGACTTGGAGGACTTGGAGGAGGAGGAGGACTTGGAGGAGGAGGAGGACTTGGAGGAGGACTTGGAGGAGGACTTGGAGGAGGAGGAGGAGGAGGACTTGGAGGAGGACTTGGAGGAGGAGGAGGACTTGGAGGAGGACTTGGAGGAGGAGGAGGAGGACTTGGAGGAGGAGGACTTGGAGGACTTGGAGGACTTGGAGGAGGAGGACTTGGTGGAGGAGGAGGACTTGGAGGAGGAGGACTTGGAGGAGGAGGAGGAGGACTTGGAGGAGGAGGAGGAGGACTTGGAGGAGGACCTGGAGGACTTGGAGGAGGAGGAGGAGGACTTGGAGGAGGAGGACGTGGAGGAGGAGGAGGACTTGGAGGAGGAGGAGGAGGAGGACTTGGAGGAGGAGGAGGACGTGGAGGAGGAGGAGGACTTGGAGGAGGAGGAGGACGTGGAGGAGGAGGAGGACTTGGAGGAGGAGGAGGAGGAGGACTTGGAGGAGGAGGAGGACTTGGAGGAGGACTTGGAGGAGGAGGACTTGGAGGAGGAGGAGGAGGACTTGAAGGAGGAGGACTTGGAGGAGGACTTGGAGGAGGAGGACTTGGAGGAGGAGGAGGACTTGGAGGAGGAGGACTTGGAGGAGGAGGAGGAGGACTTGGAGGAGAAGGAGGACGTGGAGGAGGAGGAGGACTTGGAGGAGGAGGACTTGGAGGAGGAGGAGGAAGAGGACTTGGAGGAGGACTTGGAGGAGGAGGAGGAAGACTTGGAGGTGGAGGACTTGGAGGAGGAGGAGGACTTGGAGGAGGAGGAGGACTTGGAGGAGGACTTGGAGGAGGAGGAGGACTTGGAGGAGGACTTGGAGGAGGAGGACTTGGAGGAGGAGGAGGAGGACTTGGAGGAGGAGGACTTGGAGGAGGAGGAGGAGGACTTGGAGGAGGAGGACTTGGAGGAGGAGGAGGAGGAGGACTTGGAGGAGGAGGAGGACTTGGAGGAGGAGGACTAGGAGGAGGAGGAGGAGGACTAGGAGGAGGAGGAGGACTTGGAGGAGGAGGAGGAGGACTTGGAGGAGGAGGAGGAGGAGGATTACTTGGAGGAGGAGGAGGAGGACTTGGAGGAGGAGGAGGAGGACTAGGAGGAGGAGGACTTGGAGGACTTGGAGGAGGAGGACTTGGAGGAGGAGGACTTGGAGGAGGAGGAGGACTTGGAGGAGGAGGAGGAGGAGGGCTTGGAGGAGGAGGAGGACTTGGAGGAGGAGGACTTGGAGGAGGAGGAGGAGGACTTGGAGGAGGAGGAGGAGGACGACGACTTGGAGGAGGAGGAGGATTTGGAGGACGAGGAGGAGGACTAGAAGGAGGAGGAGGACTTGGAGGAGGAGAAGGAGGACTTGGAGGAGGAGGAGGAGGGGGACTTGGAGGAGGAGGACTTGGAGGAGGAGGAGGAGGAGGAGGACTTGGAGGAGGAGGACTTGGAGGAGGACTTGGAGGAGGAGGACTTGGAGGAGGACTTGGAGGAGGACTTGGAGGGGGACTTGGAGGAGGACTTGGAGGAGGAGGACTTGGAGGACTTGGAGGAGGAGGAGGACTTGGAGGAGGACTTGGAGGACTTGGAGGAGGACTTGGAGGAGGAGGAGGAAGAGGAGGACTTGGAGGAGGAGGAGGACTTGGAGGAGGAGGAGGACGAGGAGGAGGAGGACTTGGAGGAGGAGGAGGAGGAGGAGGAGGACTTGGAGGAGGAGGAGGACTTTGAGGAGGAGGACTTGGAGGACTTGGAGGAGGAGGAGGACTTGGAGGAGGAGGACTTGGAGGAGGAGGAGGACTTGGAGGAGGAGGAGTGTTGTGGAGATTTTTATGGAGATGTATTTAATATGTATTGTCATAGTGTCACCCAGTGTTAGTACTTCCGCAAACCGCTCTAAAAGAGCTGATTGGGGTAGTCTGAGGCTGGTTGAATCCCGTCTTGAGGTTGGAGCGTGATGTTTGCAGGGTGCGGATATGTCCACCGACGGGAGCCCTCTGTGCATTAGCACGGACGATCGTTAGGGAGGGGATATGCTCACTCTGCAACGACATCATTGGTTATAGGCGGATGCACGCTCTTGTCTCTGCTGTGTCTGATCAACATTGGTTGGAATTCGTAGCGTGCGTCTGCAGATAGCCTCCCTCCCCCATTCAATAATAGTATAATCTTAATATGCGTTATTCTATGGAATAGCGCAGAATAAGAATTCCTATCAACGGTAACTTTAGCCATCCTACGTTATTGTATTCATGTATGGCATCTCCTGTTGGAAGGAATGTCCAGGTATTGCCATTTTCCTTGTATGGTCATTTTCCTGTGAGGAAGGAACATCCTGTGAGGTCCCCGCCCATGGGGGAGGGGATTGGTTGCTGCAGCCAATCACCTCCTGTGTGAGATCTTTTGAGTTTAATAAAAGCCTATGATTAGGCGTCAGCTAGACAGTCTATGCTGGGATGGCCTGACGATAAGATCTATGTGTGAGCCTTGCTTCTTGGATGAATGATGGGATGAACGGTGAGTGAATTTTAGCAAACTTAAAGATAGCATTATTGCAAAAAGATGAATCTAAAGTGTGTGCTTATAGAGCACAGGAGATATAGGCTGTGTGCTCTGCAAACAACCCATATTTCTACGACAGGAGGAGGACTTGGAGGAGGGGGAGGACGTGGAGGAGGAGGAGGACTTGGAGGAGGAGGAGGAGGACTTGGAGGAGGAGGAGGACTTGGAGGAGGAGGAGGACTTGGAGCAGGAGGACTTGGAGGAGGAGGAGCAGGAGGAGGACTTGGAGGAGGAGGACTTGGAGGAGGAGGAGGAGGAGGACTTGGAGTAGGAGGAGGAGGAGGAGGAGGAGGAGAAGGACTTGGAGGAGGAGGAGGACTTGGAGGAGGAGGACTTGGAGGAGGAGGAGGAGGACTTGAAGGAGGAGGAGGACTTGGAGGAGGAGGAGGAGGAGGACTTGGAGGAGGACTTGGAGGAGGAGGAGGAGGACTTGGAGGAGGAGGAGGAGGAGGAGTAGGACTTGGAGGAGGAGGAGGACTTGGAGGACGTGGAGGAGGACTTGGAGGAGGAAGAGGAGGAGGACTTGGAGGAGGAGGAGGACTTGGAGGAGGAGGAGGAGGACTTGGAGGAGGAGTAGGACGTGGAGGAGGAGGAGGACTTGGAGGAGGAGGAGGAGGACTTGGAGGAGGAGGACTTGGAGGAGGAGGAGGACTTGGAGGAGGAGGAGGACTTGGAGGAGGAGGAGGACTTGGAGGAGGAGGACTTGGAGCAGGAGGACGAGGAGGAGGAGGAGGAGGAGGACTTGGAGGAGGAGGAGGAGGAGGAGGAGGAAGACTTGGAGTAGGAGGAGGAGGAGGAGGAGGAGTAGGACTTGGAGGAGGAGGAGGACTTGGAGGAGGAGGACTTGGAGGAGGAGGAGGACTTGAAGGAGGAGGAGGACTTGGAGGAGGAGGAGGAGGAGGACTTGGAGGAGGACTTGGAGGAGGAGGAGGAGGACTTGGAGGAGGAGGAGGAGTAGGACTTGGAGGAGGAGGAGGACTTGGAGGACGTGGAGGAGGACTTGGAGGAGGAAGAGGAGGAGGACTTGGAGGAGGAGGAGGAGGACTTGGAGGAGGAGGAGGAGGACTTGGAGGAGGAGTAGGACGTGGAGGAGGAGGAGGACTTGGAGGAGGAGGAGGAGGACTTGGAGGAGGAGGACTTGGAGGAGGAGGAGGACTTGGAGGAGGAGGACTTGGAGGAGGAGGACGAGGAGGAGGAGGACTTGGAGGAGGAGGAGGAGGACAAGGAGGAGGAGGAGGAGGACTTGGAGGAGGACTTGGAGGAGGAGGACTTGGAGGAGGAGGAGGACTTGGAGGACTTGGAGGAGGAGGACTTGGAGGAGGAGGACTTGGAGGAGGAGGAGGACTTGGAGGAGGAGGAGGAGGAGGAGGAAGAGGACTTGGAGGAGGAGGAGGACGTGGAGGAGGAGGAGGAGGAGGAGGAGGAGGACTTGGAGGAGGAGGAGGAGGAGGACGACTTGGAGGAGGAGGACGACTTGGAGGAGGACTAGGACGAGGAGGAGGAGGAGGAGGACTAGGAGGAGGAGGAGGACTTGGAGGAGGAGGAGGACTTGGAGGAGGAGGACTTGGAGGAGGTGGAGGATTTGTGGGATGAGGAGGAGGAAGAGGACTTGGAGGAGGACTTGGAGGACTTGGAGGAGGAGGAGGAGGAAGAGGACTTGGAGGAGGACTTGGAGGACTTGGAGGAGGAGGAGGACTTGGAGGAGGAGGACTTGGAGGAGGAGGACTTGGAGGAGGACTTGGAAGAGGAGGACTTGGAGGAGGAGGACTTGGAGGACTTGGAGGACTAGGAGGAGGAGGAGGACTTGGAGGAGGAGGAGGACTTGGAGGAGGAGGAGGAGGACTTGGAGGAGGAGGAGGACTTGGAGGAGGAGGACTTGGAGGACTTGGAGGAGGAGGAGGACTTGGAGGAGGATGAGGAGGACTTGGAGGAGGAGGACTTGGAGGACTTGGAGGAGGAGGAGGAGGACTTGGAGGACTTGGAGGAGGACTTGGAGGAGGAGGAGGACATGGAGGAGGAGGAGGACTTGGAGGAGGAGGACTTGGAGGAGGAGGAGGAGGAGGACTTGGAGGAGGAGGACTTGGAGGAGGACTTGGAGGAGGAGGACTTGGAGGAGGAGGAGGACTTGGAGGAGGAGGAGGAGGAGGACTTGGAGGAGGAGGACTTGGAGGAGGAGGAGGACTTGGAGGAGGAGGACTTGGAGGAGGACTTGGAGGAGGAGGAGGAGGAAGAGGAGGACTTGGAGGAGGAGGAGGACTTGGAGGAGGAGGACTTGGAGGACTTGGAGGAGGACTTGGAGGAGGAGGAGGAGGACTTGGAGGAGGAGGAGGACTTGGAGGAGGAGGAGGACGTGGAGGAGGAGGAGGACTTGGAGGAGGAGGAGGAGGACTTGGAGGAGTAGGAGGACTTGGAGGAGGAGGAGGACGTAGAGGAGGAGGAGGACTTGGAGGAGGAGGACTTGGAGGAGGAGGAAGAGGAGGAGGACTTGGAGGAGGAGGAGGACTTGGAGCAGGAGGAGGACGACTTGGAGGAGGAGGACTTGGAGGAGGAGGAGGACTTGGAGGAGGAGGACTTGGAGGAGGAGGACTTGGAGGAGGAGGACTTGGAGGAGGAGGACTTGGAGGAGGAGGACTTGGAGGAGGACTTGGAGAAGGAGGAGGACTTGGAGGAGGAGGGGGAGGAGGACTTGGAGGAGGAGGACTTGGAGGACTTGGAGGAGGAGGAGGACTTGGAGGAGGAGGACTTGGAGGTGGAGGAGGAGATCTAGGAAGAGGAGGAGGAGGACTTGGAGGAGGAGGAGGAGGAGGACTTGGAGGAGGAGGAGGAGGAGGAGGACTTGGAGGAGGAGGACTTGGAGGAGGAGGAGGACTTGGAGGAGGAGGAGGAGGAGGACTTGGAGGAGGACTTGGAGGAGGAGGACTTGGAGGAGGAGGAGGACTTGGAGGAGGAGGAGGAGGAGGAGGAGGACTTGGAGGAGGACTTGGAAGAGGAGGACTTGGAGGAGGAGGAGGACTTGGAGGAGGAGGAGGACTTGGAGGACTTGGAGGAGGAGGAGGACTTGGAGGAGGACTTGGAGGAGGACTTGGAGGAGGAGGAGGAGGAGGAGGACTTGGAGGAGGAGGACTTGGAGGAGGAGGAGGAGGAGGAGCAGGACTTGGAGGAGGAGGACTTGGAGGAGGAGGAGGACTTGAAGGAGGAGGACTTGGAGGAGGAGGAGGAGGAGGAGGACTTGGAGGAGGAGGAGAAGGAGGAGGAGGACTTGGAGGAGGAGGACGAGGAGGAGGAGGAGGAGGACTTGGAGGAGGAGGAGGAGGAGGACTAGGAGGAGGAGGAGGAGGACTTGGAGGAGGAGGACTTGGAGGAGGAGGACTTGGAGGAGGAGGAGGAGGAGGACTTGGAGGAGGACTTGGAGGAGGAGGGGGACTTGGTGGAGGACTTGGAGGAGAACTTGGAGGAGGAGGACTTGGAGGAGGACCTGGAGGAGGAGGAGGACTTGGAGGAGGAGGAGGAGGAGGACTTGGAGGAGGAGGAGGACTTGGGGGACTTGGAGGAGGAGGAGGACTTGGAGGAGGAGGAGGAGGAGGACTTGGAGGAGGAGGAGGACTTGGAGGACTTGGAGGAGGAGTAGGAGGACTTGGAGGAGGAGGAGGAGGAGGACTTGGAGGAGGAGGACTTGGAGGAGGAGGACTTGGAGGAGGAGGAGGACTTGGAGGAGGACTTGGAGGAGGAGGAGGACTTGGAGGAGGACTTAGAGGAGGAGGAGGAGGAGGACTTGGAGGAGGACTTGGAGGAGGAGAACTTGGAGGAGGAGGAGGAGGAGGAGGAGGACTTGGAGGAGGAGGAGGACTTGGAGGAGGAGGAGGAGGAGGAGGAGGAGGAGG
Organism: Rana muscosa; assembly: GCA_029206835.1. Classification (NCBI taxonomy): domain Eukaryota; kingdom Metazoa; phylum Chordata; class Amphibia; order Anura; family Ranidae; genus Rana; species Rana muscosa. The sequence goes on from CM055128.1 coordinate 96,382,850, forward strand.
AGGACTTGGAGGAGGAGGAAGAGGAGGAGGACTTGGAGGACTTGGAGGAGGAGGAGGACTTGGAGGAGGAGGAGGAGGAGGAGGAGGAGGACTTGGAGGAGGACTTGGAGGAGGAGAACTTGGAGGAGGAGGAGGAGGACTTGGAGGAGGAGGAGGACTTGGAGGAGGAGGAGGACTTGGAGGACTTGGAGGAGGAGGAGGACGAGGAGGAGGAGGACTTGAAAGGAGGAGGAGGAGGACTTGGAGGAGGAGGAGGACTTGGAGGAGGAGGAGGAGGACTTGGAGGAGGAGGAGGACTTGGAGGAGGAGGACTTGGAGGAGGACTTGGAGGAGGAGGACTTGGAGGAGGAGGAGGACTTGGAGGAGGACTTGGAGGAGGACTTGGAGGAGGAGGAGGACTTGGAGGAGGAGGAGGACTTGGAGGAGGAGGAGGAGGAGGAGGAGGAGGACTTTGAGGAGGAGGAGGAGGACTTGGAGGAGGAGGACTTGGAGGAGGAGGAGGAGGACTTGGAGGATTAGGACTTGGAGGAGGAGGAGGAGGACTTGGAGGAGGAGGAGGATGAGGACTTGGAGGAGGAGGAGGACGTGGAGGAGGAGGAGGACTTGGAGGAGGAGGAGGACGTGGAGGAAGAGGAGGACTTGGAGGAGGAGGAGGAGGAGGACTTGGAGGAGGAGGAGGACTTGGAGGAGGAGGAGGAGGAGGAAGAGGAGGACTTGGAGGAGGAGGACTTGGAGGACTTGGAGGACTAGGAGGAGGAGGAGGACTTGGAGGAGGAGGAGGACTTGGAGGAGGAGGAGGAGGACTTGGAGGAGGAGGAGGACTTGGAGGAGGAGGACTTGGAGGACTTGGAGGAGGAGGAGGACTTGGAGGAGGATGAGGAGGACTTGGAGGAGGAGGACTTGGAGGACTTGGAGGAGGAGGAGGAGGACTTGGAGGACTTGGAGGAGGACTTGGAGGAGGAGGAGGACATGGAGGAGGAGGAGGACTTGGAGGAGGAGGACTTGGAGGAGGAGGAGGAGGAGGACTTGGAGGAGGAGGACTTGGAGGAGGACTTGGAGGAGGAGGACTTGGAGGAGGAGGAGGACTTGGAGGAGGAGGAGGAGGAGGACTTGGAGGAGGAGGACTTGGAGGAGGAGGAGGACTTGGAGGAGGAGGACTTGGAGGAGGACTTGGAGGAGGAGGAGGAGGAAGAGGAGGACTTGGAGGAGGAGGAGGACTTGGAGGAGGAGGACTTGGAGGACTTGGAGGAGGACTTGGAGGAGGAGGAGGAGGACTTGGAGGAGGAGGAGGACTTGGAGGAGGAGGAGGACGTGGAGGAGGAGGAGGACTTGGAGGAGGAGGAGGAGGACTTGGAGGAGTAGGAGGACTTGGAGGAGGAGGAGGACGTAGAGGAGGAGGAGGACTTGGAGGAGGAGGACTTGGAGGAGGAGGAAGAGGAGGAGGACTTGGAGGAGGAGGAGGACTTGGAGCAGGAGGAGGACGACTTGGAGGAGGAGGACTTGGAGGAGTAGGAGGACTTGGAGGAGGAGGACTTGGAGGAGGAGGACTTGGAGGAGGAGGACTTGGAGGAGGACTTGGAGAAGGAGGAGGACTTGGAGGAGGAGGGGGAGGAGGACTTGGAGTAGGAGGACTTGGAGGACTTGGAGGAGGAGGAGGACTTGGAGGAGGAGGACTTGGAGGTGGAGGAGGAGATCTAGGAAGAGGAGGAGGAGGACTTGGAGGAGGAGGAGGAGGAGGACTTGGAGGAGGAGGAGGAGGAGGAGGACTTGGAGGAGGAGGACTTGGAGGAGGAGGAGGACTTGGAGGAGGAGGAGGAGGAGGACTTGGAGGAGGAGGAGGAGGAGGACTTGGAGGAGGAGGAGGACTTGGAGGAGGACTTGGAAGAGGAGGACTTGGAGGAGGAGGAGGACTTGGAGGAGGAGGAGGACTTGGAGGACTTGGAGGAGGAGGAGGACTTGGAGGAGGACTTGGAGGAGGACTTGGAGGAGGAGGAGGAGGAGGAGGACTTGGAGGAGGAGGACTTGGAGGAGGAGGAGGAGGAGGAGCAGGACTTGGAGGAGGAGGACTTGGAGGAGGAGGAGGACTTGAAGGAGGAGGACTTGGAGGAGGAGGAGGACTTGGAGGAGGAGGAGGAGGAGGAGGACTTGGAGGAGGAGGAGAAGGAGGAGGAGGACTTGGAGGAGGAGGACGAGGAGGAGGAGGAGGAGGACTTGGAGGAGGAGGAGGAGGAGGACTAGGAGGAGGAGGAGGAGGACTTGGAGGAGGAGGACTTGGAGGAGGAGGAGGAGGAGGACTTGGAGGAGGACTTGGAGGAGGAGGGGGACTTGGTGGAGGACTTGGAGGAGAACTTGGAGGAGGAGGACTTGGAGGAGGACCTGGAGGAGGAGGAGGACTTGGAGGAGGAGGAGGAGGAGGACTTGGAGGAGGAGGAGGACTTGGGGGACTTGGAGGAGGAGGAGGACTTGGAGGAGGAGGAGGAGGAGGACTTGGAGGAGGAGGAGGACTTGGAGGACTTGGAGGAGGAGTAGGAGGACTTGGAGGAGGAGGAGGAGGAGGACTTGGAGGAGGAGGACTTGGAGGAGGAGGACTTGGAGGAGGAGGAGGACTTGGAGGAGGACTTGGAGGAGGAGGAGGACTTGGAGGAGGACTTAGAGGAGGAGGAGGAGGAGGACTTGGAGGAGGACTTGGAGGAGGAGAACTTGGAGGAGGAGGAGGAGGAGGAGGAGGACTTGGAGGAGGAGGAGGACTTGGAGGAGGAGGAGGAGGAGGAGGAGGAGGACTTGGAGGAGGAGGAAGAGGAGGAGGACTTGGAGGACTTGGAGGAGGAGGAGGACTTGGAGGAGGAGGAGGAGGAGGAGGAGGAGGACTTGGAGGAGGACTTGGAGGAGGAGAACTTGGAGGAGGAGGAGGAGGACTTGGAGGAGGAGGAGGACTTGGAGGAGGAGGAGGACTTGGAGGACTTGGAGGAGGAGGAGGACGAGGAGGAGGAGGACTTGAAAGGAGGAGGAGGAGGACTTGGAGGAGGAGGAGGACTTGGAGGAGGAGGAGGAGGACTTGGAGGAGGAGGAGGACTTGGAGGAGGAGGACTTGGAGGAGGACTTGGAGGAGGAGGACTTGGAGGAGGAGGAGGACTTGGAGGAGGACTTGGAGGAGGACTTGGAGGAGGAGGAGGACTTGGAGGAGGAGGAGGACTTGGAGGAGGAGGAGGAGGAGGAGGAGGAGGACTTTGAGGAGGAGGAGGAGGACTTGGAGGAGGAGGACTTGGAGGAGGAGGAGGAGGACTTGGAGGATTAGGACTTGGAGGAGGAGGAGGAGGACTTGGAGGAGGAGGAGGATGAGGACTTGGAGGAGGAGGAGGACGTGGAGGAGGAGGAGGACTTGGAGGAGGAGGAGGACGTGGAGGAAGAGGAGGACTTGGAGGAGGAGGAGGAGGAGGACTTGGAGGAGGAGGAGGACTTGGAGGAGGAGGAGGAGGAGGAAGAGGAGGACTTGGAGGAGGAGGACTTGGAGGAGGACTTGGAGGAGGAGGACTTGGAGGAGGAGGAGGAGGAGGACTTGAAGGAGGAGGACTTGGAGGAGGACTTGGAGGAGGAGGACTTGGAGGAGGAGGAGGACTTGGAGGAGGAGGACTTGGAGGAGGAGGAGGAGGACTTGGAGGAGAAGGAGGACGTGGAGGAGGAGGAGGACTTGGAGGAGGAGGACTTGGAGGAGGAGGAGGAAGAGGACTTGGAGGAGGACTTGGAGGAGGAGGAGGAAGACTTGGAGGTGGAGGACTTGGAGGAGGAGGAGGACTTGGAGGAGGACTTGGAGGAGGACTTGGAGGAGGAGGAGGACTTGGAGGAGGAGGACTTGGAGGAGGAGGACTTGGAGGAGGAGGAGGAGGAGGACTTGGAGGAGGAGGAGGACTTGGAGGAGGAGGACTAGGAGGAGGAGGAGGAGGACTAGGAGGAGGAGGACTTGGAGGAGGAGGAGGAGGACTTGGAGGAGGAGGAGGAGGAGGATTACTTGGAGGAGGAGGAGGAGGACTTGGAGGAGGAGGAGGAGGACTAGGAGGAGGAGGACTTGGAGGACTTGGAGGAGGAGGACTTGGAGGAGGAGGACTTGGAGGAGGAGGAGGACTTGGAGGAGGAGGAGGAGGAGGGCTTGGAGGAGGAGGAGGACTTGGAGGAGGAGGACTTGGAGGAGGAGGAGGAGGACTTGGAGGAGGAGGAGGACGACTTGGAGGAGGAGGAGGATTTGGAGGACGAGGAGGAGGACTAGGAGGAGGAGGAGGACTTGGAGGAGGAGAAGAAGGACTTGGAGGAGGAGGAGGAGGGGGACTTGGAGGAGGAGGACTTGGAGGAGGAGGAGGAGGAGGAGGACTTGGAGGAGGAGGACTTGGAGGAGGACTTGGAGGAGGAGGACTTGGAGGAGGACTTAGAGGAGGACTTGGAGGGGGACTTGGAGGAGGACTTGGAGGAGGAGGACTTGGAGGACTTGGAGGAGGAGGAGGACTTGGAGGAGGACTTGGAGGACTTGGAGGAGGACTTGGAGGAGGAGGAGGAAGAGGAGGACTTGGAGGAGGAGGAGGACTTGGAGGAGGAGGAGGACGAGGAGGAGGAGGACTTGGAGGAGGAGGAGGAGGAGGAGGAGGAGGACTTGGAGGAGGAGGACTTGGAGGAGGAGGAGGACTTTGAGGAGGAGGACTTGGAGGACTTGGAGGAGGAGGAGGACTTGGAGGAGGAGGACTTGGAGGAGGAGGAGGACTTGGAGGAGGAGGAGTGTTGTGGAGATTTTTATGGAGATGTATTTAATATGTATTGTCATAGTGTCACCCAGTGTTAGTACTTCCGCAAACCGCTCTAAAAGAGCTGATTGGGGTAGTCTGAGGCTGGTTGAATCCCGTCTTGAGGTTGGAGCGTGATGTTTGCAGGGTGCGGATATGTCCACCGACGGGAGCCCTCTGTGCATTAGCACGGACGATCGTTAGGGAGGGGATATGCTCACTCTGCAACGACATCATTGGTTATAGGCGGATGCACGCTCTTGTCTCTGCTGTGTCTGATCAACATTGGTTGGAATTCGTAGCGTGCGTCTGCAGATAGCCTCCCTCCCCCATTCAATAATAGTATAATCTTAATATGCGTTATTCTATGGAATAGCGCAGAATAAGAATTCCTATCAACGGTAACTTTAGCCATCCTACGTTATTGTATTCATGTATGGCATCTCCTGTTGGAAGGAATGTCCAGGTATTGCCATTTTCCTTGTATGGTCATTTTCCTGTGAGGAAGGAACATCCTGTGAGGTCCCCGCCCATGGGGGAGGGGATTGGTTGCTGCAGCCAATCACCTCCTGTGTGAGATCTTTTGAGTTTAATAAAAGCCTATGATTAGGCGTCAGCTAGACAGTCTATGCTGGGATGGCCTGACGATAAGATCTATGTGTGAGCCTTGCTTCTTGGATGAATGATGGGATGAACGGTGAGTGAATTTTAGCAAACTTAAAGATAGCATTATTGCAAAAAGATGAATCTAAAGTGTGTGCTTATAGAGCACAGGAGATATAGGCTGTGTGCTCTGCAAACAACCCATATTTCTACGACAGGAGGAGGACTTGGAGGAGGGGGAGGACGTGGAGGAGGAGGAGGACTTGGAGGAGGAGGAGGAGGACTTGGAGGAGGAGGAGGACTTGGAGCAGGAGGACTTGGAGAAGGAGGAGCAGGAGGAGGACTTGGAGGAGGAGGACTTGGAGGAGGAGGAGGACTTGGAGTAGGAGGAGGAGGAGGAGGAGGAGGAGAAGGACTTGGAGGAGGAGGAGGACTTGGAGGAGGAGGACTTGGAGGAGGAGGAGGAGGAGGACTTGAAGGAGGAGGAGGACTTGGAGGAGGAGGAGGACTTGGAGGAGGACTTGGAGGAGGAGGAGGAGGACTTGGAGGAGGAGGAGGAGGAGGAGTAGGACTTGGAGGAGGAGGAGGACTTGGAGGACGTGGAGGAGGACTTGGAGGAGGAAGAGGAGGAGGACTTGGAGGAGGAGGAGGACTTGGAGGAGGAGGAGGAGGACTTGGAGGAGGAGTAGGACGTGGAGGAGGAGGAGGACTTGGAGGAGGAGGAGGAGGACTTGGAGGAGGAGGACTTGGAGGAGGAGGAGGACTTGGAGGAGGAGGAGGACTTGGAGGAGGAGGACTTGGAGCAGGAGGACGAGGAGGAGGAGGAGGAGGAGGAGGACTTGGAGGAGGAGGAGGAGGAGGAGGAGGAGGAAGACTTGGAGTAGGAGGAGGAGGAGGAGGAGGAGGAGTAGGACTTGGAGGAGGAGGAGGACTTGGAGGAGGAGGACTTGGAGGAGGAGGAGGACTTGAAGGAGGAGGAGGACTTGGAGGAGGAGGAGGAGGAGGACTTGGAGGAGGACTTGGAGGAGGAGGAGGAGGACTTGGAGGAGGAGGAGGAGGAGGAGTAGGACTTGGAGGAGGAGGAGGACTTGGAGGACGTGGAGGAGGACTTGGAGGAGGAAGAGGAGGAGGACTTGGAGGAGGAGGAGGAGGAGGACTTGGAGGAGGAGGAGGACTTGGAGGAGGAGTAGGACGTGGAGGAGGAGGAGGACTTGGAGGAGGAGGAGGAGGACTTGGAGGAGGAGGACTTGGAGGAGGAGGAGGAGGACTTGGAGGAGGAGTAGGACGTGGAGGAGGAGGAGGACTTGGAGGAGGAGGAGGACTTGGAGGAGGAGGACTTGGAGGAGGAGGAGGACTTGGAGGAGGAGGAGGACTTGGAGGAGGAGGACTTGGAGGAGGAGGACGAGGAGGAGGAGGACTTGGAGGAGGAGGAGGAGGACAAGGAGGAGGAGGAGGACTTGGAGGAGGAGGAGGACTTGGAGGAGGACTTGGAGGAGGAGGACTTGGAGGAGGAGGAGGACTTGGAGGACTTGGAGGAGGAGGACTTGGAGGAGGAGGAGGAGGACTTGGAGGAGGAGGAGGAGGAGGAAGAGGACTTGGAGGAGGAGGAGGACGTGGAGGAGGAGGAGGAGGAGGAGGACTTGGAGGAGGAGGAGGAGGACGACGACTTGGAGGAGGAGGACGACTTGGAGGAGGACTAGGACGAGGAGGAGGAGGAGGACTAGGAGGAGGAGGAGGACTTGGAGGAGGAGGAGGACTTGGAGGAGGAGGACTTGGAGGAGGAGGAGGAGGACTTGGAGGAGGAGGAGGAGGAGGATTACTTGGAGGAGGAGGAGGAGGACTTGGAGGAGGAGGAGGAGGACTAGGAGGAGGAGGACTTGGAGGACTTGGAGGAGGAGGACTTGGAGGAGGAGGACTTGGAGGAGGAGGAGGACTTGGAGGAGGAGGAGGAGGAGGGCTTGGAGGAGGAGGAGGACTTGGAGGAGGAGGACTTGGAGGAGGAGGAGGAGGACTTGGAGGAGGAGGAGGAGGACGACGACTTGGAGGAGGAGGAGGATTTGGAGGACGAGGAGGAGGACGAGGAGGAGGACTAGGAGGAGGAGGAGGACTTGGAGGAGGAGAAGGAGGACTTGGAGGAGGAGGAGGAGGGGGACTTGGAGGAGGAGGACTTGGAGGAGGAGGAGGAGGAGGAGGACTTGGAGGAGGAGGACTTGGAGGAGGACTTGGAGGAGGAGGACTTGGAGGAGGACTTGGAGGAGGACTTGGAGGGGGACTTGGAGGAGGACTTGGAGGAGGAGGACTTGGAGGACTTGGAGGAGGAGGAGGACTTGGAGGAGGACTTGGAGGACTTGGAGGAGGACTTGGAGGAGGAGGAGGAAGAGGAGGACTTGGAGGAGGAGGAGGACTTGGAGGAGGAGGAGGACGAGGAGGAGGAGGACTTGGAGGAGGAGGAGGAGGACTTGGAGGAGGAGGACTTGGAGGAGGAGGAGGACTTTGAGGAGGAGGACTTGGAGGACTTGGAGGAGGAGGAGGACTTGGAGGAGGAGGACTTGGAGGAGGAGGAGGACTTGGAGGAGGAGGAGTGTTGTGGAGATTTTTATGGAGATGTATTTAATATGTATTGTCATAGTGTCACCCAGTGTTAGTACTTCCGCAAACCGCTCTAAAAGAGCTGATTGGGGTAGTCTGAGGCTGGTTGAATCCCGTCTTGAGGTTGGAGCGTGATGTTTGCAGGGTGCGGATATGTCCACCGACGGGAGCCCTCTGTGCATTAGCACGGACGATCGTTAGGGAGGGGATATGCTCACTCTGCAACGACATCATTGGTTATAGGCGGATGCACGCTCTTGTCTCTGCTGTGTCTGATCAACATTGGTTGGAATTCGTAGCGTGCGTCTGCAGATAGCCTCCCTCCCCCATTCAATAATAGTATAATCTTAATATGCGTTATTCTATGGAATAGCGCAGAATAAGAATTCCTATCAACGGTAACTTTAGCCATCCTACGTTATTGTATTCATGTATGGCATCTCCTGTTGGAAGGAATGTCCAGGTATTGCCATTTTCCTTGTATGGTCATTTTCCTGTGAGGAAGGAACATCCTGTGAGGTCCCCGCCCATGGGGGAGGGGATTGGTTGCTGCAGCCAATCACCTCCTGTGTGAGATCTTTTGAGTTTAATAAAAGCCTATGATTAGGCGTCAGCTAGACAGTCTATGCTGGGATGGCCTGACGATAAGATCTATGTGTGAGCCTTGCTTCTTGGATGAATGATGGGATGAACGGTGAGTGAATTTTAGCAAACTTAAAGATAGCATTATTGCAAAAAGATGAATCTAAAGTGTGTGCTTATAGAGCACAGGAGATATAGGCTGTGTGCTCTGCAAACAACCCATATTTCTACGACAGGAGGAGGACTTGGAGGAGGGGGAGGACGTGGAGGAGGAGGAGGACTTGGAGGAGGAGGAGGAGGACTTGGAGGAGGAGGAGGACTTGGAGGAGGAGGAGGACTTGGAGCAGGAGGACTTGGAGAAGGAGGAGCAGGAGGAGGACTTGGAGGAGGAGGACTTGGAGGAGGAGGAGGAGGAGGACTTGGAGTAGGAGGAGGAGGAGGAGGAGGAGAAGGACTTGGAGGAGGAGGAGGACTTGGAGGAGGAGGACTTGGAGGAGGAGGAGGAGGAGGACTTGAAGGAGGAGGAGGACTTGGAGGAGGAGGAGGAGGAGGACTTGGAGGAGGACTTGGAGGAGGAGGAGGAGGACTTGGAGGAGGAGGAGGAGGAGGAGTAGGACTTGGAGGAGGAGGAGGACTTGGAGGACGTGGAGGAGGACTTGGAGGAGGAAGAGGAGGAGGACTTGGAGGAGGAGGAGGACTTGGAGGAGGAGGAGGAGGACTTGGAGGAGGAGTAGGACGTGGAGGAGGAGGAGGACTTGGAGGAGGAGGAGGAGGACTTGGAGGAGGAGGACTTGGAGGAGGAGGAGGACTTGGAGGAGGAGGACTTGGAGCAGGAGGACGAGGAGGAGGAGGAGGAGGAGGACTTGGAGGAGGAGGAGGAGGAGGAGGAGGAGGAGGAAGACTTGGAGTAGGAGGAGGAGGAGGAGGAGGAGGAGGAGTAGGACTTGGAGGAGGAGGAGGACTTGGAGGAGGAGGACTTGGAGGAGGAGGAGGACTTGAAGGAGGAGGAGGACTTGGAGGAGGAGGAGGAGGAGGACTTGGAGGAGGACTTGGAGGAGGAGGAGGAGGACTTGGAGGAGGAGGAGGAGGAGGAGTAGGACTTGGAGGAGGAGGAGGACTTGGAGGACGTGGAGGAGGACTTGGAGGAGGAAGAGGAGGAGGACTTGGAGGAGGAGGAGGAGGAGGACTTGGAGGAGGAGGAGGAGGACTTGGAGGAGGAGTAGGACGTGGAGGAGGAGGAGGACTTGGAGGAGGAGGAGGAGGACTTGGAGGAGGAGGACTTGGAGGAGGAGGAGGACTTGGAGGAGGAGGAGGACTTGGAGGAGGAGGACTTGGAGGAGGAGGACGAGGAGGAGGAGGACTTGGAGGAGGAGGAGGAGGACAAGGAGGAGGAGGAGGACTTGGAGGAGGACTTGGAGGAGGAGGACTTGGAGGAGGAGGAGGACTTGGAGGACTTGGAGGAGGAGGACTTGGAGGAGGAGGAGGAGGACTTGGAGGAGGAGGAGGACTTGGAGGAGGAGGAGGAGGAGGAGGAAGAGGACTTGGAGGAGGAGGAGGACGTGGAGGAGGAGGAGGAGGAGGAGGACTTGGAGGAGGAGGAGGAGGAGGACGACTTGGAGGAGGAGGACGACTTGGAGGAGGACTAGGACGAGGAGGAGGAGGAGGACTAGGAGGAGGAGGAGGACTTGGAGGAGGAGGAGGACTTGGAGGAGGAGGACTTGGAGGAGGAGGAGGACTTGGAGGAGGAGGAGGAGGAAGAGGACTTGGAGGAGGACTTGGAGGACTTGGAGGAGGAGGAGGAGGAAGAGGACTTGGAGGAGGACTTGGAGGACTTGGAGGAGGAGGAGGACTTGGAGGAGGAGGACTTGGAGGAGGAGGAGGACTTGGAGGAGGACTTGGAAGAGGAGGACTTGGAGGAGGAGGACTTGGAGGACTTGGAGGACTAGGAGGAGGAGGAGGACTTGGAGGAGGAGGAGGACTTGGAGGAGGAGGAGGAGGACTTGGAGGAGGAGGAGGACTTGGAGGAGGAGGACTTGGAGGAGGAGGAGGAGGAGGACTTGGAGGAGGAGGACTTGGAGGAGGAGGACTTGGAGGAGGACTTGGAGGAGGAGGACTTGGAGGAGGAGGAGGACTTGGAGGAGGAGGAGGAGGAGGACTTGGAGGAGGAGGACTTGGAGGAGGAGGAGGACTTGGAGGAGGAGGACTTGGAGGAGGACTTGGAGGAGGAGGAGGAGGAAGAGGAGGACTTGGAGGAGGAGGAGGACTTGGAGGAGGAGGACTTGGAGGAGGACTTGGAGGAGGAGGAGGAGGACTTGGAGGAGGAGGAGGACTTGGAGGAGGAGGAGGACGTGGAGGAGGAGGAGGACTTGGAGGAGGAGGAGGAGGACTTGGAGGAGTAGGAGGACTTGGAGGAGGAGGAGGACGTAGAGGAGGAGGAGGACTTGGAGGAGGAGGAGGACTTGGAGGAGGAGGAAGAGGAGGAGGACTTGGAGGAGGAGGAGGACTTGGAGCAGGAGGAGGAGGACTTGGAGGAGGAGGACTTGGAGGAGGAGGAGGACTTGGAGGAGGAGGACTTGGAGGAGGAGGAGGAGGACTTGGAGGAGGAGGACTTGGAGGAGGAGGACTTGGAGGAGGACTTGGAGAAGGAGGAGGACTTGGAGGAGGAGGGGGAGGAGGACTTGGAGGAGGAGGACTTGGAGGAGGAGGAGGACTTGGAGGAGGAGGACTTGGAGGTGGAGGAGGAGATCTAGGAAGAGGAGGAGGAGGACTTGGAGGAGGAGGAGGACTTGGAGGAGGAGGAGGAGGACTTGGAGGAGGAGGAGGACTTGGAGGAGGAGGAGGACTTGGAGGAGGACTTGGAGGAGGAGGACTTGGAGGAGGAGGACTTGGAGGAGGACTTGGAGGAGGAGGACTTGGAGGAGGAGGAGGAGGAGGACTTGGAGGAGGAGGAGGAGGAGGACTTGGAGGAGGACTTGGAAGAGGAGGACTTGGAGGAGGAGGAGGACTTGGAGGAGGAGGAGGACTTGGAGGACTTGGAGGAGGAGGAGGACTTGGAGGAGGACTTGGAGGAGGACTTGGAGGAGGAGGAGGAGGACTTGGAGGAGGAGGACTTGGAGGAGGAGGAGGAGGAGGAGCAGGACTTGGAGGAGGAGGACTTGGAGGAGGAGGAGGACTTGAAGGAGGAGGACTTGGAGGAGGAGGAGGACTTGGAGGAGGAGGAGGACTTGGAGGAGGAGGAGAAGGAGGAGGAGGACTTGGAGGAGGAGGACGAGGAGGAGGAGGAGGAGGACTTGGAGGAGGAGGAGGACTAGGAGGAGGAGGAGGACTTGGAGGAGGAGGAGGACTTGGAGGAGGAGGAGGAGGAGGACTTGGAGGAGGACTTGGAGGAGGAGGGGGACTTGGTGGAGGACTTGGAGGAGAACTTGGAGGAGGAGGACTTGGAGGAGGACCTGGAGGAGGAGGAGGACTTGGAGGAGGAGGAGGAGGAGGACTTGGAGGAGGAGGAGGACTTGGAGGACTTGGAGGAGGAGGAGGACTTGGAGGAGGAGGAGGAGGACTTGGAGGAGGAGGAGGACTTGGAGGAGGAGGAGGACTTGGAGGACTTGGAGGAGGAGTAGGAGGACTTGGAGGAGGAGGAGGAGGAGGACTTGGAGGAGGAGGACTTGGAGGAGGAGGAGGACTTGGAGGAGGACTTGGAGGAGGAGGAGGACTTGGAGGAGGACTTAGAGGAGGAGGAGGAGGAGGACTTGGAGGAGGACTTGGAGGAGGAGGACTTGGAGGAGGACTACTTGGAGGAGGAGGAGGAGGAGGAGGACTTGGAGGAGGAGGAGGACTTGGAGGAGGAGGAGGAGGAGGAGGAGGAGGACTTGGAGGAGGAGGAAGAGGAGGAGGACTTGGAGGACTTGGAGGAGGAGGAGGACTTGGAGGAGGAGGAGGACTTGGAGGAGGAGGAGGAGGACTTGGAGGAGGACTTGGAGGAGGAGAACTTGGAGGAGGAGGAGGAGGACTTGGAGGAGGAGGAGGACTTGGAGGAGGAGGAGGACTTGGAGGACTTGGAGGAGGAGGACTTGGAGGAGGAGGAGGAGGACTTGGAGGAGGAGGAGGACTTGGAGGAGGAGGAGGAGGACTTGGAGGAGGAGGAGGACTTGGAGGAGGACTTGGAGGAGGAGGACTTGGAGGAGGAGGAGGAGGACTTGGAGGAGGACTTGGAGGAGGACTTGGAGGAGGACTTGGAGGAGGAGGAGGACTTGGAGGAGGAGGAGGAGGAGGAGGAGGACTTTGAGGAGGAGGAGGAGGACTTGGAGGAGGAGGACTTGGAGGAGGAGGACTTGGAGGAGGAGGAGGAGGACTTGGAGGATTAGGACTTGGAGGAGGAGGAGGAGGACTTGGAGGAGGAGGAGGATGAGGACTTGGAGGAGGAGGAGGACTTGGAGGAGGAGGAGGAGGACTTGGAGGAGGAAGACTTGGAGGAGGAGGACTTGGAGGAGGAGGAGGAGGAGGACTTGGAGGAGGAGGAGGACTTGGAGGAGGAGGAGGAGGACTTGGAGGAGGAGGACTTGGAGGAGGAGGACTTGGAGGAGGAGGAGGACTTGGAGGAGGAGGAGGAGGACTTGGAGGAGGAGGAGGACTTGGAGGAGGAGGAGGACTTGGAGGAGGACTTGGAGGAGGAGGACTTGGAGGAGGAGGAGGAGGAAGACTTGGAGGAGGAGGACTTGGAGGAGGAGGACGAGGACTTGGAGGAGAAGGAAGAGGAGGACTTGGAGGAGGAGGAGGACTTGGAGGAGGAGGAGGACTTGGAGGAGGAGGAGGAGGACTTGGAAGAGGACTTGGAGGAGGACTTGGAGGAGGAGAAGGAGAACTTGGAGGAGGAGGACTTGGAGGACTTGGAGGAGGAGGACTTGGAGGAGGACTTGGAGGAGGAGGAGGACTTGGAGGAGGAGAAGGACTTGGAGGAGGAGGACTTGGAGGAGGAGGAGGAGGACTTGGAGGAGGAGGAGGAGGAGGACTTGGAGGAGGAGGAGGACTTGGAGGAGGACTTGGAGGAGGAGGAGGACTTGGAGGAGGACTTGGAGGAGTAGGAGGACTTGGAGGAGGAGGAGGAGGACTTGAGGAGGAGGAGGAGGAGGACTTGGAGGAGGAGGACTTGGAGGAGGACTTGGAGGAGGAGGAGGACTTGGAGGAGGAGGAGGACTTGGAGGAGGAGGAGGACTTGGAGGACTTGGAGGAGGAGGAGGAGGACTTGGAGGAGGAGGACTTGGAGGAGGACTTGGAGGAGGAGGAGGAGGACTTGGAGGAGGACTTGGAGGAGGAGGAGGAGGAGGACTTGGAGGAGGAGGAGGAGGAGGACTTGGAGGAGGAGGAGGACTTGGAGGAGGAGGACTTGGAGGAGGACTTGGAGGAGGAGGAGGACTTGGAGGAGGACTTGGAGAAGGAGGAGGACTTGGAGGAGGAGGAGGAGGAGGAGGACTTGGAGGAGGAGGAGGACTTGGAGGAGGAGGACTTGGAGGAGGAGGAGGAGGAGGAGGAGGAGGAGGAGGAGGACTTGGAGGACTTGGAGGAGGAGGACTTGGAGGAGGAGGACTTGGAGGACTTGGAGGAGGAGGAGGAGGAGGACTAGGAGGAGGAGGAGGACTTGGAGGAGGAGGAGGAGGACTTGGAGGAGGACTTGGAGGAGGAGGAGGACTTGGAGGAGGAGGAGGACTTGGAGGACTTGGAGGACTTGGAGGAGGACTTGGAGGACTTGGAGGAGGAGGAGGAGGACTTGGAGGAGGAGGAGGAGGACTTGGAGGAGGACTTGGAGGAGGAGGAGGAGGACTTGGAGGAGGACTTGGAGGAGGAGGAGGAGGAGGACTTGGAGGAGGAGGAGGAGGAGGACTTGGAGGAGGAGGACTTGGAGGAGGACTTGGAGGAGGAGGAGGACTTGGAGGAGGACTTGGAGGAGGAGGAGGACTTGGAGGAGGAGGAGGAGGACTTGGAGGAGGAGGAGGAGGAGGAGGAGGACTTGGAGGAGGAGGAGGACTTGGAGGAGGAGGACTTGGAGGAGGAGGAGGAGGACTTGGAGGAGGAGGAGGAGGACTTGGAGGACTTGGAGGAGGAGGACTTGGAGGAGGAGGACTTGGAGGACTTGGAGGAGGAGGAGGAGGAGGACTAGGAGGAGGAGGAGGACTTGGAGGAGGACTTGGAGGACTTGGAGGAGGAGGACTTGGAGGAGGAGGACTTGGAGGAGGAGGACGACTTGGAGGAGGAGGAGGAGGACGACTTGGAGGAGGAGGACTTGGAGGAGGAGGAGGAGGACGACTTGGAGGAGGAGGAGGAGGAGGAGGAGGACTTGGAGGAGGAGGAGGAGGAGGAGGAGGACGACTTGGAGGAGGAGGAGGAGGAGGACTTGGAGGAGGAGGACTTGGAGGAGGGGGACTTGGAGGAGGACTTGGAGGAGGAGGAGGACTTGGAGGAGGACTTGGAGGAGGAGGAGGACTTGGAGGAGGAGGAGGAGGAGGAGCCTGGCACTCAGCAGCAGTCTTTTAGGAATGATTTACAGTCCCAAGAAACCAGTGGACTTGTACGTGGCTGGGAGGAGGTGGCTGCGGATCATGTCGTCCTTAGTGACCCAGAGGACTCCGGACCGAATGCCTCAGCTAACCTACGCTGCATGGCCTCCCTGATCCTGCAAAGTCTGCGGAAGGATCCTCGTATTCTTCGGATCAAGGAGAGGGACCATTACTGGCTGGCCACTCTCCTTGATCCACGGTACAAGGGTAAGGTTGCGGACCTTATCTTACCGTCGCAGAGGGAGCAGAGGATGAGACAACTCCGGGAGGCCTTGCAGAAAGGTCTGTGCAACGCGTTCCCAGAGACTGGGAGGTTACAGACTCCTGGTCCTGGACAACGAGTTGCTGAGGCTTCGGTCAGTCAAAGAAGGAGCGGTGGGGAAGGTGGCCGTCTGACCGATGCGTTCAGACAATTCTTTAGTCCGCAGCCCCAAGGTATGATCGGTTCCAGCAACCATCGCCAGCGTCTGATATACATGGTGCAGGAATACCTAGGGGCAAGGTCAGACTTGGACACCTTCCCCACCGAAAATCCTCTGGGTTACTGGGTCTTGAGGATGGATCACTGGCCAGAGCTTGCACAGTATGCAATTGAGTTACTGGCCTGTCCTGCATCCAGCGTTCTTTCAGAACGCACATTCAGTGCTGCTGGAGGATTTGTCACGGATCACAGGGTGTGCCTGTCCACTGACTCTGTTGATCGACTGACCTTCATAAAGATGAACCAGTCTTGGATCACCACCAGCTACCAAACACCTGAAGCTGATATAACAGACTAATTTATTTTCAAATGTCACATCCCTTCAAGACTGATGCTGATGCTGAGAGACTGTCCTGTTATGTTGACTGACTATCCTCCTCCTCCTCAATGATCCGATTGATGATGATGATAGCTTGGAAGAACATTTTTGTTTCTGGGTGCCGCCACCAGTGGCTAAGGCCCAATTTTTCAGCCCCTGTTTAACAGGGGCGTGTTATTACAATTTTTTATGCAATGCTTTGCAGCAGGGCTCATTCCTGCACTCCAACTAGAGTATCTGGGAGTGGTTGCAGTGTCGTGGCACCAGCACCAGTGGCTAAGGCCCAATTTTTCAGCCCCTGTTTAACAGGGGCGTGTTATTACAATTTTTTTATGCAATGCTTTGCAGCAGGGCTCATTCCTGCACTCCAACTAGAGTATATGGGAGTGGTTGCAGTGTCGTGGCACCAGCACCAGTGGCTAAGGCCCAATTTTTCAGCCCCTATTTAACAGGGGCGTGTAATTACAATTTTTGATGCAATACTTTGCAACAGGGCTTATTGCTGTGCTCCAAGTACAGTATCTGTGAGGGGTTGCAGTGTTGTGGCACCAGTGCCTAAGGCCCAATTTTTCTGCCCATGTTTAACAGGGGCATGTAATTACAATTCTTGATCTAATAATTCACAGCAGGGCCCATTCCTGCGCCCACCAAGAGTAACTGTGAGGCCTTACAGTGTTGTGTCAACACCACCACCACCACCACCACCACCAAAGGCCCAATTTTTGAGCCCCTGTTCAACAGGGGCATGCAATTACAATTCTTGATCTAATAATTCACAGCAGGGCCCATTCATGCGCCCACCAAGAGTAACTGTGAGGGCTCACAGTGTTGTGGCAACACCAACATGTAAGGGGCATATTTCAGCTGAGTATATACGGCAGGCCCCTACTTTCAAACATCCAACTTACAAACGACTCCTCCTTGCAAACGGAAGGATACAACAGGAAGTGAGAGGAAATCTACCCCTAGGAAGGCAAATTCTCTCCTGTAAGAGTTAATATGGGAAAAAAAGTGTCTCCTCTCCACTGATGCTTTATCACCAATTCTTGTTACAATAAAGAACCCAAATTTTCAAAAAACATTTGTCATTAGGACGGAAAGTGAGGTGAACTGTTCTGAACAGGTGCACACTGCACAGACAGCAAAACAAATGTTACAGGGGTGATAACCCTTCCCTATGTTTTCCAAAAAGCTTAAAAATAGATTTTTTTTTTTTTTTTGGCTGGAGCTACACTTAAACAATGTACCTGTTCAAAATTACAAACAGATTCTACATAAGAACAAACCTACAGTCCCTGTCTTGTATGCACCGCCTGTATACGGCTGTTCAGAGTATATAGGGCCTTTTTTATTTTGTGTGCGGGGTTCCCCTTAATATCCATACAAGACCCAAAGGGGCTGGTAATGGGCTGGGGTGGGGGGGGGTGTGTGATGGGGTAGCTATGCCATTTTTCTTAAAGATTTTCATCCATATTACCGGGACCAGACATTACATTAAAGCCGCAAGCAGTTTTAAATGGCTTTTTTTCCTTTAGAAATTTAATTTTGTGCAGGGACAGTTCTAAACACGGGAAACACGTGGCACTTCACAGGCATACTTTAGACACCCCCCAGGTACGATATTTAAAGGAATATTTGACTTTGTTTTTTCACTTTATGCATCATTAACCACTTGAGACCCGCGCTATAGCCGAAAGACGGCTGCAGCGCGGCTCTCAAGTGCCGAGAGGACGTCCCCAGGACGTCCTTCTCTGTTTACATCCCGCTGCGCGCCGCCGAGGGCGCGCGGCGGGGAACAGCTGTGCGGCGCGCATCACGTGATGCCGAGGAGCGTGCCTGGCGGCCGCGATGTCCGCCAGGTACATTCGATCGGCAGTTACAGAAGCAGGATGTGGATCTCTGTGTGTAAACACAGAGATCCATGTCCTGTCAGGGAGAGAGGAGACCGATGCTGTGTCCCTTGTTCATAGGGACACAGATCGGTCTCCTCCCCCAATTAGTCCCCTCCCCCCACAGTAAGAATCACAAATAGGGAACATAGTTAACCCCTTCCCCGCCCCCTAGTGTTAACCCCTTCCCTGCCAGTCACATTTATACAGTAATCAGTGCATTTTTATAGCACTGTTCGCTGTATAAATGTGAATGGTCCCAAAATGGTGTCAAAAGTGTCCGATGTGTCCGCCATAATGTCACAGTCACGATAAAAATCGCTGATCGCCGCCATTACTAGTAAAAAAAAAAAATTAATAAAAATGCTATAAAACTATCCCCTATTTTGTAGACGCTATAACTTTTGCGCAAACCAATCAATAAACGCTTATTGCGATTTTTTTTTTTGACCAAAAATATGTAGAAGAGTACGTATCGGACTAAACTGAGAAAAAAAAACTTTTTTAAAAAAAAATTGGGATATTTATTATAGCAAAAAGTAATAAATATTGTTTTTTTTTCAAAATCGTCGCTCTTTTTTTGTTTATAGCGCAAAAAATAAAAACCGCAGAGGTGATCAAATACCACCAAAAGAAAGCTCTATTTGTGGGAAAAAAAGGACGTCAATTTTGTTTGGGAGCCACGTCGCACGACTGCGCAATTGTCATTCAAAGCGACGCAGTGCCGGAAGCTGAAATTTCGCCTGGGCAGGAAGGGGGTTATGTGCCCAGTAAGCAAGTGGTTAAAATGACTGCTCCAGAAAAACTGCAGTTTTTAAAACTTCTTTTTGCATTGATACATGTCCCCTGGTGCAGAACCCGGGTTCCCAAACCCTTTTTAGGACAATAACATGCATAATAGTCGTTATAATTAGCACTTTAGATTTCGAACGTTCGCATCCATTGTATTTAATAGGGTTCTAAAGTTTGTGCGAACTTTCGGTCCGTTCGCGGGTTCTGGTGGTCACCTGGTGGCGTGAGTAGTGCCAATCTGAGTGAGCCTTTATTCATATTATGTGTATATCTGATAGAACATACTAAGGAACGTTCTGTAAGTTAGTTGTGGACAGGGGTGGCATCTTTGGATGAGGATAAGGCCCACTTTCATTCATATGTGTGTAGTTTAGATATATTATAGGGTGTATTTACAATGCTATGCTGTTTTGGGCTGAGGGCAATTAACAACTTCTTAAGATTCACTTATATACTGTATATACAGTATTGCACTCTGTTATCATAGGTATAGGATGCATTTGCATTGCTGTTTATTTTCTCTTTCAGGTGTTCCTGCACTATTGCATCAATCTTGGACAAGGAGAGACAGTGACCCGACATGGATAGTAATGCAAATTATTCATGCCCTTTACTACTGTATATATTAGCTAGTTGGGATATATGTGTAGCAGGGTGTTCAATTTAGGGGAAGTGTCTGAGTGGTAATTAGGCTCAGACACACTGATTGTTAGGGTTAATGGACCATTTCTGTTCATGGGAGATAGTATTGGTGTGCAGATCCCTGTGGCCTACAGGTGGCGCTGTTGCCATAGGCCAGGGTTGAACCACTGATACAAGGCTGTGCCTTTTTTTTGTCCCCTTTCGGCAGAAGTACGGCGGGGCGTGGAACCTGCTGTGCCTGTTGGGAGAGGGTATAAAAAGGGACGGCCCTCTTCCATTGGGGTTGTTCGTCCGCGCCCAGGCACCTTCGGCCTCTGTGTGTGTGTGTGTGTCTCGTCTCTGGGTACCCTAGGCCCGGAGGCCTGGTTCGTGTTCCATCCCAGACACCTTCAGTCTGGGGTGAGGTACTATTTTGGAGGCCCGGAACCCAGCACTTTCGGCTGGGGTCCGCTAGGGATCGAGGACTCCCAGGGTGCCGCCTTGCGAGGGGACCCGGATCTAGGACGAGGAGGCCAAGGAGGTTACCTTTTTCCGAAGACCCAGCGCAGAGTCGTGGGGACCTTTGGTAACTCTCCGGAGGGATGTCTTCTCCTTTACATGGGCCAGATACTCTTAACTTAAGGGATGAGCTCTGTGTTCGAGTCGAACATAGGTTCGACTCAAACATCGGCTGTTCGCGCGTTCGGCGAACAACGAACGATTTGAGTGACGCGAACGGCCCACAATACACTGCGCCATCGCAGTGTAATCCCGGCGCTGTGATTGGCCAAGCATGCACTGTGACCCTGCATGCTTGGCCAATCACAGCGCCGGCAGCGAGGAGAGCAATGATTGGCCACAGGCAGGATGCCTGTGGCCAATTATAGCTGAGGGGGTTTAGTACACGCCCCACACTATAAAAGGCCGCCAGCGCGGCGGCCTTGTGTAGTGTGTTCCGGAGCAGGGAAAGTGAAGGATAGGCAGGGACAGTGTCAAATCTTGTCAAATCTATTCTTTGCTAAACCTTGTGTGTAGGGACAGAGAAGGATAGGCAGGGAGAGTGTCAGTGTCATATTCTTTGCTAAACCTTGTGTGTAGGGAGAGAGAAGGATAGGCAGGGAGAGTGTCAGTGTCATATACTTTGATAAACCTTGTGTGCAGGGAGAGAGAAGGATAGGCAGGGGACCGTGTCAGTGTCATATTCTTTGCTAAACCTTGTGTGCAGGGAGAGAGAAGGATAGGCAGGGAGAGTGTCAGTGTCATATACTTTGATAAACCTTGTGTGCAGGGAGAGAGAAGGATAGGCAGGGGACAGTGTCAGTGTCATTGTTGCTAAGCCTCCTGCACATTATACACCTGAAGTTAGCCCGTATTGCTGCTTTTTCCTGGTGTGTTACACCAACAGGATTTTGCAGCACTTACAGCGGGCGCAGTGTACCTCCTGACCATATTACACCTTAACTTAGCCTGTATTGCTGCTTTTTCCTGGTGTGTTACACCAACAGGATTTTGCAGCACTTACAGCGGGCGGAGTGTACCTCCTGACCATATTACACCTTAACTTAGCCTGTATTGCTGCTTTTTCCTGGTGTGTTACACAAACAGGATTTTGCGGCACTTACAGCGGGCGGAGTGTGCCTCCTGACCATATTACACCTTAACTTAGCCTGTATTGCTGCTTTTTCCTGGTGTGTTACACCAACAGGATTTTGCGGCACTTACAGCGGGCGGAGTGTGCTTCCTGACCATATTACACCTTAACTTAGCCTGTATTGCTGCTTTTTCCTGGTGTGTTACACCAACAGGATTTTGCGGCACTTACAGCGGGCGGAGTGTACCTCCTGACCATATTACACCTTAACTTAGCCTGTATTGCTGCTTTTTCCTGGTGTGTTACACCAACAGGATTTTGCGGCACTTACAGCGGGCGGAGTGTGCCTCCTGACCATATTACACCTTAACTTAGCCTGTATTGCTGCTTTTCCCATTTCCCTGCAGGCCATTAGAATGTCTGGAAGGCAAACAAGGAGAGGCAGACAGTCAGGAGCCAAAAAAAGAGGGCAAGCAGGCTCTGTGTCTAGAGACAACAGTGCTGGTCGTGGACGCGGTGCATCGCCATCAGCACGTGGCCATGGGACACGCTTGTCCTTCTTTTCGGCAGCTGGACGTGTTGAGCCGCATCATGCCGAAGACTTGGTAGAGTGGATGACCAAGCCCTCCTCATCCTCCTCATCCTCTCTCACCCAGGCTCAGGGTACTGGCAAAGCAGCTGCCAAAGCGTCCTCTTCCCTGGTATCAATGTCATCATCAGTCACTCATTCCCTAGACCAACCATGTCCTCCTGAGGAGTCCCCCGAACTGTTTGAGCACAGTGTTGGGTACATGCTCCAGGAGGATGCCCAGCGTTTCGAAGGGTCTGATGATGATACCCAGCTAGAGGAAGGCAGTAGCGTGAGAGCAGAGAGAGGGGATGCTCAAGAAGGACACCAATCTGGCAGTCATGTTCCAGCAGCTGCAGCATACTGCCAGATTGGCTCCAGTGATGAGGAGGGAGGGGATGATGAGGTCACTGACTCCACGTGGGTGCCTAATAGGAGAGAGGAGGAGGATGAGGAGGAGGCACATCTCCAATGAGGCAGGATGCCCTCGGGGGGCCAGCGTAAGGGCAGCACACCGACGGAATCACACCGCAGAGCTCCGCCTGTGCAGGGCGCTGCCTCTGCCCGTTATTCAAAAAGTTCTTTGGTGTGGGCCTTTTTTGAGTCGAGTGCATCAGATCGCACAGCTGCTGTTTGCAACATATGTCTCAAGCGTATATCGTGTGGTCAAAACATCACCCGCTTGGGCACCACATGCTTGACCACCGCCTTCTCACGGAAGGCGATTCTGGCTCTCTACCGTCATGTGGAAGGCCACGCCACGCCTCCAAAATGCTACTACTGGTTGTGACACACCTCTGTCCTCCACCCCCTCCTCTTCTTCTTCCTCCATGGCCTCTTCCTGTGCTTTGTCCTCGGAACCAGCGGTGCTCCGTAGGCGTTTAAGGGGCTACGCAAGTACGCAGGCAAAAAGATGCCATGCCGTGCTTGCGCTGGTGTGTTTGGGGGACAGTAGCCACACTGGGGCAGAGGTTCTGTCTGCTCTGCAGGGGCAGGCCGAGAGGTGGTTGACGCCACGCCAGCTTAAGCCAGGAATGGTAGTTTGCGACAATGGCACCAACCTCCTCTCCGCTCTCCGACAGGGACAACTGACCCATGTGCCCTGTGTGGCTCACGTCCTTAACCTGGTGGTGCAGCGGTTCTTGGGCAGGTACCCGGGCTTACAGGATGTCCTGAGGCAGGCCAGGAAAGTCTGTGTGCATTTCCACAGATCTTATAATGCCAGTGCTCGCCTGGCTGAGCTGCAAAAGGAGTTGAACTTGCCCAAGAACCGCCTTATATGTGACATGCCCACCAGGTGGAACTCAACGTTGGCCATGCTGCAGCGGCTGCACACGCAGCAGAGGGCCACCAATGAGTACCTGTGCGACTACGGCACCAGGACAGGGTCAGGGGAGCTCGGGTTTTTTTCACCACGCCAGTGTGGCATGATCAGGGATGCATGCACTGTCCTGGCACCATTTGAGGAGGCCACGAGGATGGTGAGCAGTGACAGTGCATGCATCAGTGACACTGTACCTCTTGTCCACCTGTTGGAACATACGCTGCGTGGAATAATGGACAGGGCACTTGAGGCAGAACAGAGGCAGGAAGAGGAGGACTTCCTTGCCTCTCAAGGCCCCCTTTACCCAGACAGTGTTCCTTCTGTCCCACCCATCGCACAGGAAGAAGAGGAGGAGGAGGAGGATTGTGTCAGCATGGAGGTGGAGCCTGGCACTCAGCATCATCAGCAGCAGTCTTTTAGGGATGATTTACAGTCCCAAGAAACCCGTGGACTTGTACGTGGCTGGGAGGAGGTGGCTGCGGATCATGTCGTCCTTAGTGACCCAGAGGACTCCGGACTGAATGCCTCAGCTAACCTACGCTGCATGGCCTCCCTGATCCTACAAAGTCTGCGGAAGGATCCTCGTATTCTTCGGATCAAGGAGAGGGACCATTACTGGCTGGCCACTCTCCTTGATCCACGGTACAAGGGTAAGGTTGCGGACCTTATCTTACCGTCGCAGAGGGAGCAGAGGATGAGACAACTTCGGGAGGCCTTGCAGAAAGGTCTGTGCAACGCGTTCCCAGAGACTGGGAGGTTACAAACTCCTGGTCCTGGACAACGAGTTGCTGAGGCACATTCACTGCTGCTGGAGGATTTGTCACGGATCACAGGGTGCGCCTGTCCACCGACTCGGTTGATCGACTGACCTTCATAAAGATGAACCAGTCTTGGATCACCACCAGCTACCAAACACCTGAAGCTGATATAACAGACTAATTTATTTTCAAATGTCACATCCCTTCAAGACTGATGCTGATGCTGAGAGACTGTCCTGTTATGTTGACTGACTATCCTCCTCCTCCTCAATAATCCGATTGACGATGATAGCTTGGAAGAACATTTTTGTTTCTGGGTGCCGCCACCAGTGGCTAAGGCCCAATTTTTGAGCCCCTGTTTAACAGGGGTGTGTTATTACAATTTTTTATGCAATGCTTTGCAGCAGGGCTCATTCCTGCACTCCAACTAGAGTATCTGGGAGTGGTTGCAGTGTCGTGGCACCAGCACCAGTGGCTAAGGCCCAATTTTTCAGCCCCTGTTTAACAGGGGCGTGTAATTACAATTTTTGATGCAATACTTTGCAACAGGGCTTATTGCTGTGCTCCAAGTACAGTATCTGTGAGGGGTTGCAGTGTTGTGGCACCTGTGCCTAAGGCCCAATTTTTCTGCCCCTGTTTAACAGGGGCATGTAATTACAATTCTTGATCTAATAATTCACAGCAGGGCCCATTCCTGCGCCCACCAAGACTAACTGTGAGGCCTTACAGTGTTGTGTCAACACCACCACCACCACCAAAGGCCCAATTTTTCAGCCCCTGTTCAACAGGGGCATGCAATTACAATTCTTGATCTAATAATTCACAGCAGGGCCCATTCATGCGCCCACCAAGAGTAACTGTGAGGGCTCACAGTGTTGTGGCAACACCAACATGTAAGGGGCAAATTTCAGCTGAGTATATACGGCAGGCCCCTACTTTCAAACATCCAACTTACAAACGACTCCTCCTTGCAAACGGAAGGATACAACAGGAAGTGAGAGGAAATCTACCCCTAGGAAGGCAAATTCTCTCCTGTAAGAGTTAATATGGGAAAAAAAGTGTCTCCTCTCCACTGATTCTTTATCACCAATTCTTGTTTCAATAAAAACCCCAAATTTTCAAAAAACATTTGTCATTAGGACGGAAAGTGAGATGAACTGTTCTGAACAGGTGCACACTGCACAGACAGCAAAACAAATGTTACAGGGGTGATAACCCTTCCCTATGTTTTCCAAAAAGCTTAAAAATAGATTTTTTGGCTGGAGCTACACTTAAACAATGTACCTGTTCAAAATTACAAACAGATTCTACATAAGAACAAATCTACAGTCCCTGTCTTGTATGCACCACCTGTATACGGCTGTTCAGAGTATATAGGGCCTTTTTTATTTTGTGTGCGGGGTTCCCCTTAATATCCATACAAGACCCAAAGGGGCTGGTAATGGGCTGGGGTAGGGGGGGGGGGGGGTGTGATGGGGTAGCTATGCCATTTTTCTTAAAGATTTTCATCCATATTACCGGGACCAGACATTACATTAAAGCCGCAAGCAGTTTTAAATGGCTTTTTTTCCTTTAGAAATGTAATTTTGTGCAGGGACAGTTCTAAACACGGGAAACACGTGGCACTTCACAGGCATACTTTAGACACCCCCCAGGTACGATGTTTAAATGAATATTTGAAATTTTTTTTTCACTTTATGCATCATTAAAATGACTGCTCCAGAAAAATGGCCGTTTTTAAAACTTCTTTTTGCATTGATACATGTCCCCTGGTGCAGAACCCGGGTTCCCAAAGCCTTTTTTAGGACAATAACATGCATAATAGTCGTTATAATTAGCACTTTAGATTTCGAACGTTCGCATCCATTGTATTTAATAGGGTTGTAAAGTTTGTGCGAACTTTCGGTCCGTTCGTGGGTTCTGGTGCGAACCGAACCCGGGGGTGTTCGGCTCATCACTACTCTTAAGAAGGAAGTTCACGTTCAAGGTCAGTGGCCTCATAGGGCCGTGCCCTATTCACCCAGTCAGTGGCAGTGACTCCATTCACCCGGTCTGTGGCAGAGACCAACCTTACGGTCTGTGGCAGAGATCATGCACCATAACTGTTTGTGAAACCTAAACAGTCAAAGAGTTGATTCAAGTTTGTGCCTGGACCTCCTCCCACCTAAGCTGTCCTGTGTCTTGTTCCAACCTGTCTGCTGTTAAAGAGACTGTTTATTATCCGTGTGAAATAAATATTGAAGTTGGACTTTCAGTTGGTGTGGACAGTTACATTCCTGGGGGAATATAAGGACTTGCATCTATCTAAGGTAGAGGTGAGAATCATCCTCGGGAGGATTCAACTCCAGCCGCAGGCAGGCCCGAAAACTAACACCGCTCAACCTCCTCACACAGGAGGGTACGGGCATGTGGTGCGGTGTGCCTCTCCCTTCCTGCGAGGAGCCAGAAATTAAAGGCAGGTAAGGGGAGAGGTGGGTGCGCTACATAAGGCTACTGTTTTATATTTTTCCCTCAACAGTTTGGGTGGTACGCCACACGTTAAATTGTATATAATGTCTAATATTTATCTGCCCTGTGTGAACTGACATTCGATCATGTATATGTTTAATGTTATACACGTGAGAGTGAGAGCCCCTGGCTTAGTGAAAATCTGTGTAAAATGGACACAGGACTCTCAAAGAAGCAATTTGAGAAGTTCCAGCAAAAGATTGGTGAGCAGAGAAAACTATGCTTTAATTTTTCTCTGGATTTTGTAAGCCTGGATTGGGGCTGGAAACTTGAAGCCTTTAAAGAGCATTGGGAGGGATGGAGTCTTCAGTCATGTGTCCGGGTTTTCCAGGAGCTCTGCAGGTTGGGTGTGTGTCCAGGTGCACACCCACTCGTTTATAAGGCAGAGCTGAAGATGGCCCAGTGTGTGGGAAAGGAGTTCATACCTCTCAACTGGCACGGATTGTGCGGGTTTTACCCGCAGGGGCTCCTCCTTCCCGCACTCCCGCGAGACTATCATGTTTCCCGCAGCAGGTAAGAGCCCCCCCCGCGATCGGCGGACTAGTATGGCCCCCGCCCCCCGTTCGGCGGCCCCCCGCTCAACAACTCTGGTTGGCAGGGGAGAGGGGACATCGGGGAAACTATAGCTGAGACAACTGGAAGAGAGAGTCTTGAGGACCAGAGGGGACACTAAGTTTTAGAGGAGTGTGAAAGCCCGGAGTGTCAGGAGAGCTCTTCCTAGAGGCAAGGAGTGGGCCTGTGCAGCATGGTACTGCGCCCAAGGCTGAGCGAGCCTTAAGAGCCAGGTGGATTGGCATTTTCATGTGTTGATGTTTTTGGGAGAAGAACCCCTGTGTGGGAAACCAAATGCACGTATGAACTTTCCTCTTTGTTTCTTTCAATAAAAGTGGGCTACCACGCCCTTAAACCTTAGTTCCTGTTGGCTGTGAACTTACAATGCATCTATCACTGAGCTAGACATCCCCCGATGTTACAGTGGTGGTTTCAGCGGGCACAAGATGGTGGAATCCGGGTCCTTGCTCCATAGTGTGTTCAGGTCAGGAACTGTTGGCTGTCTATGGAAGCAGGGCAGCTGTTAGAAATTATGGGGCCCCGTACAGCCTACCTGACGGGGCCCCCTTCGACCACACCCATGTCCCCACCCCTAACCCCGGATCAAAACAAAAGGCAGGTTTCTTGCCGTTTACACATGCGTGCGGGGCCAAAATGAGCGTTCGCAATTGCGCATAAGCATTTTGTTAAAAAAATTACATTGTATCTTTAATTTATTTATTTTTTGCTTTCACAAGGAATGAATAACATCCCTCGTGATAGCAGGGCCATGACAGGTCCTCTTTTACTTTGTGCAGAATCACTGGGGCTAAAAAATTATATCCGATCATTGCTGCAGTGATGACTGAGATATCACCCTTCCAATCCAGCGACGTGATGGGTTGTCGCTGGACAGAAAGTGTTTTTTTTTTTGGGGGGGGGGGGGTAAAATGCAGCTCCACTGCACATGTTTACTGCTCCCCCAACTGAAGTGTAAAATAGCACCTCATTAGCATTACAATCATCATCACAGGCAGCACAGTAAGCAGGGGCTCTATCATGGCTGTATGTGACATGGCTGTTTGCTGACTTTGTTAACTTATGGCTGTACTGTATATAACAGACTAACACACCACAGCC
Source organism: Rana muscosa (assembly GCA_029206835.1). Classification (NCBI taxonomy): domain Eukaryota; kingdom Metazoa; phylum Chordata; class Amphibia; order Anura; family Ranidae; genus Rana; species Rana muscosa. The sequence continues at coordinate 96,410,460 of CM055128.1, forward strand.
ATAACAAAGTCAGCAGCCATGAGACACAGAGCCCTACTTACTGTGCTGCCTGTGAAGACTGTTGTAATGCTAATGATAACCTGCTGTGTTGTGAGTTCTATTCTAATGACACAGTGAGGTTTCTTTGCTTTATTCTATCTTTACTCACTGTGTCCATTGCAGCCAGGCTCTCCTTCCTGTTCCCTGTTAGCCTCCTCGCACCTCAGCATCACTCAGTATCACTCCGCCGGCCGGGACTAATTGAGTTGCGGTTGGGCTGGATATACATCCGCCCCCGAAAATGAAGAAATAGTCCCTCCTCTGTGCGCATCTGGGCCCCTCTGTTGACTTGATGGGGCCCAGGAAAATGGTATAACCCCGCTCCATAAAACAAGTAGGAGCGGGGGAGAAGTTTACCAAGCTCGTTTTTTTATTTTTTTATTTAATGCAGCAATGAGCTGTAATGCTGGCCGGGCCCCTCTATGCAGCTGATAGGGCCGGGCCCCGTACAACAGGGCTGGTTGTACTGCCCTATCAGCGGCCCTGTATGGAAGTGCAGCCAGGCAAAAGGCATTGCGTGTTGCAGGTGGTGTACCTGTAAAGAAAAAGTCAATTTTTTTTTCTCTGCGGTGAACTGCTGCTAGCTTTGTGTGGCAGCCAGGCGAACTGCATTGCGCAGAAGTTTATTTGATGGACTGTTGCATGCAGGTTGTGTACCTGTGAAAGGACAAACAAACAGATTTTTTTTTTCCTTTTCTCCGCCAAGAACTGTTACAAGTTGCTGTGTGCAAGGCCGCAAGGATGGGGCGGTCAAAGCAGAAAAAGGCTGTTCCCTTGCGTTAGAAAGGATTTCTTCTACTGTGGCTGGAGGGTATTGCACCACATGCGCCAGCCACACCAGAGAATTCATCTGAGTGTGACATCGCTGTGATCTGGGGTAAATTACTCATGTCACCCCCAGTTAAAGCGGAAGTGAAAGAGGACATTGTGCCTAGCAGCGTGAGCCCAAAGGTGTCACAGCATGAGGCAAGGAGGCCTCTGCACTGCATGCATTGTAGTGAGTGGGGACATGCTGTTGCCCAATGCCCCTTGTCACAGGAATGTTCGTGGAATAACCAAGCTGGACAGAAGGTTGATGAATTCTGGAATTCACCTGCTAGAGAATGTCACCAGTGGCGTCCCAGACAGAGGGATCAAGTAATCCGAAGTCGGCCTACTGATGATCGTGACCAACGTTGTCCTCAGGAGTGGTATCCCATGGCAACGAGTGAGAGACAGTCATTGAGGAGATGCCAAGGAGTTGAAATTCATCGTCCAGTACCATGCCTGGAATGTGGCCAGCTGGGGCACAAAATATTGTCTTGCCCTAGATTCTGGGGTGCACCTGGAGGGAGTGCTAAACATTGGGAGATGCCTGCTGTGAATTCATCCTGTGGCCACCAGGGGGAGTTGGCCAGTAAATATGCAGCTGAGAGACAGCGCACTCAAATGAAGCCAGAGTTACCAGCTGCAGGATATGGTAAGACTGTTGCAGTTTGTGGGACTGATCCCAGTGAAGTGGGAGTATGTCCAGTGGGGAGATCCGCAGTGCCAATGGACATAGACTTGCTGCAGCGTGCTACCCAGAGCAGTGGGGAGATACAACGTAAAGCCCAACTAGCCGCAGGGCTAAAGACTGGAAAGGACATGGGACTATGCATGTGCCTGCTATAATCCAGCATAGTGCTGGAGAAGTTAAACTAGGGGTGACCAAAACTGTCCTTTTACCATGTTCCCTAGTGACAGAGACAGGTGCTGCAGGGTTGCCCAGGGAAACCTTCCAGGAACCCACAGTATTGGAGCGGAGGGTTTCCCAGGTCAGCTGTGGAGCTGCTCAAGTGGGTAAGGGGCCACCCACAATAGCTACAGCTATGTCTAAGTGTCATGATGATCCTCTAAGGCAGTGGTTCTCAACTCCTGTCCTCAGGACCCACTAACAGGCCAGATTTTAAGTATTACCTTGGTGAGATGCAGACTAGAATACTGCAATCCCTGAGGAGCAAATTATATCACCTGTGATGCATTTCAGTTATCTTGCAAACCTGGCCTGTTGGTGGGCCCTGAGGACTGGAGTTGAGAACCACTGCTCTAAGGGTTGAGAAATGTATTTCTGGAAATGTCATATTTGAGAATAATGTTGGTAATGTGTTTACTAAAAAGGTTGGGAATAGGATGTCTTCTGTAACCACCAGAGGCAGAGCTGCAGGGTTGTCCATGGAAACCTCCAGGGATCTCCCTGTGTTGGAACTGAAGGTTGTCCAGGACCGCTCTGGCACTACTCTGAGGGAACAAGGAGATACTGCACCACACAATGAGGGTGTGTGGGTGCAGACCACCCGCCTGGTATGTGACCAGATTGGTGAACAAGTTATTCACCCTGTTAAAGCTGGTAGTGTAAAGCTGGATGTGATGGTAGCGCCACCAGAACAATCTGGTCAAAATAGTGTATTGTACCCTGCATTCTGTGACAAAGCATCGTCCCAATGTGACATAAGTGAAACTGTGCTTGTACAATGTGATGCGTATAGAGATGACAAATGTACAGTATTGGGTAATGAGTCCCAGGTTCCTTTGGTGCCTCTTGGAACAGGTGATGCACTGCTTCAGAATACCTGTCAGGGAAGTACCACCGACTGGGACAGCTGGGCCAAACAATTGCTAGCCATGCTGGATAAGGCTAGGTTACGTAACACAGGTGTGGACATAACACCTGCTATGCCCAATGGAGGGATTGCAGGGTGGCCAGTGGCCAAGGGCGTGTTGGCCCCGGCAGAGATTGGCCTCTCCAATCAGAAGGACCGGTTAAGGGTGCATGCATGGCAGCCCAACCGCTGGAAAATAGTGAGTGCAAAAATGGCAATGTGACGTTTGACCTGCAACGGCTCACTGATGCTGGGACAGAGAGGGTAAATGTGAGACACACATCTGACAGCGCTCCAGTTGAGCACCAGGCTGTGAAGACCGATACCGCCAGTAAGGTGGAGGTTGCTGTAAATGTCCCTACCTTTCCAGCTTCAGTGGATGAGCCCCTCCCACGTCATTGATAATGGAAAAGTCCCTAGAAAGGTCTTGTATGTAGATGTGGATCGCATTAAGATGACAAATGTGTTGGTGAATATTCTTGAAGTCCAAAAAACACATTTGCTGTACACCTGGGTGTCTCCACCGTGGTCGGACAAGGTGGTACTGCGTAGTACCAGTAGGTGGAGCCAAGTAGTACAAGCCATGCTTGATGTTAATCATGAGAGGAACTGGTTGGTACCATATTTATTAGCAGTGTGGCAAATGGTCTCAAGGTTCTCTGAGAGGGTGCTTCCAGTTACCGGTTTGGATGGAAGGCGCACAGGAGAACGTTTGAAAACATCAGAGGTCTCTCCGCATGATGCAGTGACTAGGAAAAGTTCTGCTGGTGCTGTCCAAAGTGCGGCTGAGCAGTGGTCAGTAGAAGGCACGGACACTGCCTCACCCACTAGACCTCACGTGAAGGAAGAGACCGAAATAGACGTGGCAGTAGCAGAGATTTTTCATGTCATTCGCACAAAGGTACAAATTAAAGTACCCGGAGACACTGTGGGGGGAAGCACTGATGGTATTGGAAGTGGCAACATCAGAATTTGTGGTCTGTCACTGGTAGGTACAGATAACAATGGTTTAATTGCCGTGGTAACCTCAGAAAAGTTGTTAAACCATAAAAATCTGTTGTGATGGGGAAAAACTGGTATCGGTGAAGGAAAAGGTGGTTCCCCATTAGGCGAAGTGTTAGGGAAAGGTTCCCTATATCAAAAAAGTGAAAGTATCAGGGAAGGCAGCCTTCCCCCGAGAAAAGCAAGCCCAGGAACCCTAAAAGAGGAAAAAAACGTAGGATAGAAACGAGTGGGATCCCATGGAGCGTGAAGGAAGGACTTACCTGGAAGCGCACCCGAAAAAAGGGTTGGGCCTACGCGGCTGACAGCCGGCACAGAGGTGTCCCAACCCTGATGATGTGTGCTGGTGTTCCTCCCTCCGGATCAAAACAAAGGGGGGGGTGTATGTGAGAGTGAGAGCCCCTGGCTTAGTGAAAATGTGTGTAAAATGGACACAGGACTCTCAAAGAAGCAATTTGAGAAGTTCCAGCAAAAGATTGGTGAGCAGAGAAAACTATGCTTTTAATTTTTCTCTGGATGTTGTAAGCCTGGATTGGGGCTGGAAACTTGAAGACTTCAAAGAGCATTGGGAGGGATGGAGTCTTCAGTCATGTGTCCGGGTTTTCCAGGTGCTCTGCAGGCTGGGTGCGTGTCCAGGTGCACACACTCGTTATAAGGCAGAGCTGAACATAGCTCAGTGTGTGTGGGAAAGGAGTTGGTGTGCCAGCAGTTTCTGGAGGGAAGTGTGCTACTGTGGAAGAACTCAGGCAACATCCTTGAGACGGATCTCCATGTGGGAGAGGTTCCAGGTCAGTAGACTGAGAGAGTTGGGCCAGCTATGAGAGTCGGGGAGACTATAGCTGAGACAACTGGAAGAGAGTCTTGAGGACCAGAGGGGACGGTAAGTTTTAGAGGAGTGTGAAAGCCTGGAGTGTCAGGAGAGCCCTTCCTAGAGGCCAGGAGTGGGCCTGCGCAGCAAGGAACTGCGCCCAAGGCTGAGCGAGCCTTAAGAGCCAGGTGGATTGGCATTTTCATGTGTTGATGTTTTTGGGAGAAGAACCCCTGTGTGGGAAACCAAATGCACGTATGAACTTTACTTTTTTGTTTCTTTCAATAAAAGTGGGCTACCACGCCCTTAAACCTTAGTTTCTGTTGGCTGTGAACTCACTTACAATGCATCTATCACTGATCTAGACATCCCCCGATGTTACAACGTTTACTCCATGTGGTACGCCACGTGTATTGTTTGTTATTATTATTCTTTTCCTGTTTCCCTACCTATCCCAGTTTTTGCCAGGACATTCGCTCTCAGGCTTGAGAGCTCAAATAATTTTTCTGTAACTCCGAGACGTAGTCTTCCTAGGCAGGGGGAGGATGTAGTAGCCCTGATGTTTAGGCAGGGTTGCTATTAAATTTATTTTCCAAGTGATAGTTGCCTTGGCCAATTGACAGGTCAATTGATTTCACCCTAATACTGGAATTTCTGAACTTCTCTCTTCTGTCACTAGATGGCTGGGTATCTGGTGGCATTAGACAAGACAAGGGCATTGCAAGGACAGATTAGGAATGAATGGGGTGTCTCAGCCAATGGGCAGGGATTTTCTTGTGTCCCTTGGCCTGTTGGGAGAGTTTATTTATTTGGGTGGAGTCAGGTGATCGTGGGTTCTGTGCCACCTGGACGGCTGTCTGGGCAGACGTGTGTCGTATTGCCCCGGGCTGCTAGGTCAGAAACCTAAGACCTATCCTAGGGACATCTGTCTGCTAGGCTATCTGAGAGCCTATCCAGAAGTAGTGCAGGGTTGGGACTGCAGACTTGTAGTCCAACCAGAAGTAACAGTTCCGCTGGCCGGGGGAACCTGTTGTGGTCGGAGGTAGAGGGGAAGCTTTTGCCACAAAGGGACCATCCACCTTGCTACTGGAGATCATTGTGAGTAAGCTGAGGCCAGTACCAGAGCCGACTTCTCACCAACCAGGGAAGGTGAAGAAGTGGGAAAGCTTCAGTAAGTGCCAAGTCAGGGACCCAGCAGGACAGCAGAGGTGATGCTTGTGGAGTGCCAAGCCAGGGACCTAACGTGTCAGCAAGGATGAAGCTTGAGGAGTATCTGTGAGTGCCAAGCCAGGGACCCAGCAGTGAAGTGGGGGTGACGCTTAAGGAAGATCCTGAGTGCTACAGTGAAAGAGCTCAGGGGATTCAGTGGCTAGTGGATCTGAAGTCTTGTGAGAGAGACTGGGAGCTCGTTGAGTGAAGACCCACAGTGAGTGAGTGTGGTGTAATGAGAACTGTTCTTATTGCAGAAAGTTGAATACCTTTACCGTTAGTAACAGCTACAAGATTGTTGCCATAGGAGACAGCGGTCCTAACTATACAGAAGTGGCGTCCGGCTAGAGGCCTTCCCCTGTATGGCTGTCTACCTATAGAAGTCTCGGAGTCTGCCAATTAACATTGCATCTACCTAAGGGAGTCCTGGCCCTAATCCTCTCCCCCACAGTTCTGTTTAAGAGACAATAAATCTCTTTTCATTCAAAAAGTCTCTGGTGCCCACCTGTTCATCTTGCATTACACCCACCATGCCTAGTAACCCACTCTACACTGAAGGATGTCAGCTGTCCTTAAAGTTGTTGTATACCCTTTTTTCTTTTTTTTACTTTTGCCTACAGGTAAGCCTATAATAAGGCTTACCTGTAGGTAAAATGAATATCTCCTAAACCTATACGGTTTAGGAGATATTCCCCTTGCAATGAGCCGCTTCAGCGGCGCATGCGCTCCTGAGATTCTCAACGCCGGACCTTGCCTGAAAGAAGTGACGACATTGCGGCTCCGGCCACTCACAGCGCTGGAGCCGCGATACCCGGAAGACACGCCAAGGGAAAATGTCCGCTCCCTCAACGTGGACCGGGATCACCTGCAACGCCTCATTCCAAGGTAAGTATTTCATAATGAGCTAGTATGCAGTGCATACTAGCTCATTATGCCTTTTGCCTTACAGGTAAAAAAAAATTGGCGGGTATACAACCGCTTTAACTCTGAAGGTCACCATTGGGCTTCTGGGCCCCCTGGGACTTTGTTTGTGCTTTTGGGGACACTTGTGTCCACCAGTAGAGGGGCCATCAGTCTAGTGCTGCTTGTTGACCCTTGCCAGCCAGTTCCCTTCACTATCCTTTGTCTGACGTTGGTCCTCTTCCAGATGCTTATGTAGCGGGGTATCGTTTTCACCCACAAAACTACAGTTCCCAGCACGCTTTGAGGCACCCAAGGTGCATTTCCCCATGCAAGGACTGCTGGGGTGGACTTTAAAAGGGGGAGGAGGAGGCTCGCTCTTTCTCTTGAAACACCGCCCTCCCTGCAAGAGGATCCCTGCAATCACCTGCTGCGCGTGCAAGGCCTGAAGCCTGGGCCTCGCACTTTGTTCCAGAGAGCTTTCCGTTCCACCGAGGAGCCTGCGGAGCATCCGAACCACCTGAGAGCCTTAGTCACCCCTGAATGCCATAGGGCCAGAACTGCTGACTGCATTGGGAGACTTTGTTGTTAAGTGCCAGAAAAACAACACGGTGCATGTGGAAGCCGAGTAACTCCGGGTGTTTTCAGGAACACAACCTGTGCCACCCGGGGAGGAAGATTTCGATACCTGGATTGAGCAGGCAATGCAGGCAGTAGAAGGCTGGGAAGTCCTAGAAGCGCAGAAGAAGCAGCGCATCAGTGAGAGCTTGAAGGGTCCTGCTGCTGAGGCTGTGAAAAATCTTAGGTGCAGCAATACTGTGTGTACAGCAATGGATTATCTGTCTATGTTGCAGGAGGAATTTGGCCATCTGGAGAAGGTGTCGGAGCTGGTGTATCAATTTGAACATACCGTTCAACAGCCGAGGGAGAAGTTGTCCGAGTATGTCCGGAGACTGAATAGAATGCTGTGCAAGATTGTACTGAGAAAAGGAATGCAGCCACAGGTTATAGATGCTACCGGGATGAAGCAGTTCCTAAGGGGAGCCTTACGGTTGGATCCAGTTTGGCTTCACCTGAAGACCTCTGACGGAGTCATGGCTCTGAATTACACAGACCTTGTGCGGATCATAAGGGACGAAGAGGCCTTGATGAAGGATCAAGAGGGGATTGAGAAGATCACCCCACCTGTTTCGGTAGGGGTCAGAACGACAGTTACTGAACGTAACTCAGAAGTAGAAACCTTGAAGTCTCAAATGGCCCAAGTACTGGACTTGTTGACCTCTTTATTGGCCAAGAACTTGGGAGCCAAGGGGAAGGAAGAGATCCAGAAGGAACCGGACTGGAATGTCCCTATTCCAGCATCCCCAAAAATAAGGAAGGAGATTATCTGCTTCAATTGTGGAGGAATTGGTTACCCAGAGAGTGTGTACCAGCTGGCGGAAAACTTCAGAGGGCCCCGGTGAAGGAGTCAGCCGGGCGTCCGCTACCTACAGAAAGCTCCAAGAAGATCCAAAAACAATCAGAGCAAAAAGAGAAGGCAAACAATGCCCCTCATAAAACACCCCATACCGCCTGTCGGGAGATGAAATTTGACAACCGGAAAAAGATCAATGCATACCAGGTCCAAAAAGGTTTGAGGTCCAGAGAAAAGTGGAAAAAGAAGAAAATACCATTGGAAAAATCAAGGAGTCCAAAAGAGGAAAATACCTCCTAAGATGTTCCCGGATAAATTAGTTGGATCCTCCCCTCTAGTCTCCGTTCAAGTGGAGGGAGTCTACACAAAGGCACTCCTAGACACAGGAGCCCAAGTGACTCTCTTATACAGAGACTTTTATCAGAAGCATTTGAGTCACGTGCCTTTTGCAGAAGCTGGAAGACCTGAAGATAGGGGGGATTGGCACTCGCAGTTTCCCCTATGACGGTTATGCTTCAATCAGGCTGGCCTTTGACCCCTCTGTGACCGGGAAGGCCGAAGTCTTTGACACCCTGGCGGTGGTTTGCCCTCACCCACCAGGAGCCAACACGATGTCCATGTTGATAGGGACCAACACTGACTTGGTCCGGAGACTGCTGACCCCGTTAGTGCAAGGGCAGAGTTCCCCCAAACAGAAGATTCACCCCATGCTGCAACAGGTCTACCAGAAGATGATCCTGGAGCAAAAGGCCCCGGAAGAGGGGGTGGGAAGAGTCTGGAGACTGTCTAGAAGGGAGAAGATACTGCAGCCTGGTGAGGTGACCTGTCTTCAGGCTACGGTAAAACTCTCCTGGGAGCAGCCGGGTCCCTTTGTGGTCGTGGAACCAGACCCCTTCAACACTCACCAAGGATTGGAAGTACTCCCTGAAGTGGTCCAGTTGAGGGCACTGAAGAAAGCCAAGGGCCAGATTCCAGTGAGTGTCAGAAATGTCACTAATTCCCCTGTGAAGATCCCAGCCCGGGTACTACTGGGCAAGGTGAACCCTGCTACCCCAGTCCAAAGAAGGAGAAGCCACCCTGGAGGAGCTCTGTCTTGAAGATACCGCCTTGCCACTGAAATGGAAGGAGAGAGCCAAGGCTCAGCTGACTAGGTGGAGAAGAATATTCTCAGAAGATGAGTTTGATGTGGGGTGTGCGAGAAGTGCCACCCATAAAATCCGTCTTCAAGACGACAAACCCTTTCGGGAGAGGGTCCGAAGAGTTCCACCGGCTGACCTGGAAGATTTGCGTGAGCAGTTGTCAGAGCTAAAGAGGACAGGGGTCATCCGAGAGTCCAGAAGTCCATATGCCTCACCCATCGTGGTGGTGAGGAAGAAAAACGGGTCGCTGAGACTCTGCATAGACTATATAGGACTCTCAACAGGAGGACCATACCCGACCAGTACACTAACCCCAGGATAGAAGATGCTTTGCAGAGTCTGTCTGGGGCCAAGTGGTTCAGTGTCATGGATCTGAAGAGTGGGTATTATCAAATCCCAATGCACCCTGAAGATAAGGAGAAGACGGCCTTCATCACCCCAGTGGGATTCTATGAATTCAATAGGATGCCCCAAGGCCTGTCGGGAGCCCCCCGCTACTTTCCAGAGGTTGATGGAGAAGACCGTTGGGGACATGAATCTGATCGAAGTCCTGGTGTACCTAGACGACATCATTGTCTTCGGGAAGACTCTGGAGTAGCATGAAGAAAGATTGGAGAAAGTCCTGAAGAGACTCAGTGAAGAGGGACTAAAACTCTCCAGAGAAAAATGCCAGTTCTACCAGTCCTCAGGGTCCACTATCTGGGGCACATAGTATCTGCAGAAGGAGTGTCTACAGACCCTGATAAACTTGATGCAGTCACCTCCTGGCCCAGACCAACTACAGTGACTGAGCTCAGATCCTTTCTAGGCTTCTGTTCTTACTACCGTAGATTTGTGGAAGGATTTTCAAAAATTGCCAAACCCCTAAATGAGCTACTGAAGATGGAAGGAGAGGAGGATGATACTGGCCCCAGGAAGCCTGGAGAGTCCGTGGAAGACCAGTGGACGGGGGAGTGCGAAGAAGCCTTCCAGATGTTAAAGAAGAGTCTTACCACTGCACCAGTCCTGGCCTATGCTGATCCCAAGAAGCCATATGAACTGCATGTAGATGAGAGCCATGATGGTCTAGGAGGGGTGCTATACCAAGAACATGAAGGGCAGTTGCGCCCAGTTGCCTACGTTGGTAGAAGTCTGGCACCCGCAGAAAAGACCAGTTGCAGTTCCTGGCCCTAAAGTGGGCAGTCGTGGATAAACTCATATTACCTGTATGGAGCTGACTTCACAGTAAAGACTGACAATAATCCACTCACTTATCTCTTCACCACGGCCAAGCTGGATGCCACGGGTCACCGTTGGTTGGCAGCCCTAGCCGGATTCAACTTCAGCCTGAAGTATAGGCCCAGAGCTGGAAACCGTGGTGCAGACGCATTGTCCAGAAGAGGCCACACACCCACCCACCATCCAGAAGATTGGACCCAGGTAACCCCAGATGGGGTACGGGCCTTGTGTCACGGGGTACAACTTCAAGCTAGTGGTGGGTCAAGGGCTGAAGAGATGGGTGTTTCTGCGGTCGGGGTGCCCAAGCGTTACTGCAATGTGACCCAAGTTGGAGAGGATGACCTGCCAAAACTGTCTAAAAAGGACCTAAGAAGAGACCAGTTTGAAGATCCTTGGGGAAGATTAGCATTGGAGGACCAGGATCCAGGCAGACTTCTGAAGGACCCTTCAAAGGTGGCCCGGTTGGTCCACAAGGAATGGGACAAGTTGCAGGTGCATCAAGGGGTGGTCTACGGAAGGGGCCCCTCTGATGACCTAGAAGAGAAGTGGCAGATGTTTCTGCCAGAGAAATACAGAAGAACTGTTTTGGCTGCCTTACATGATAATCATGGCCACTTGGGGGCCGAACGAACATTCCAACTTGTAAGGGATAGGTTCTATCGGCCTTGTATGCGGGCTGAAGTGGAGGAGTACTGCCACTCCTGTGCACGCTGTATCCAGAGGAAGACATTGCCACGTCAAGCTGCCCCAATGGGCCATCTGCAGAGTCAAGGACCCTTGGACTTGGTGTGCATTGACTTTTTCTCTGTCTGGAACCTGACTTAAGTGGACAAGGAAATGTTCTGGTGATAACCGACCATTTCACCCGTTATGCCCAGGCTTTTCCAGCCAAAGACCAGAAGGCATCCACTGTAGCCAAAATCCTAGTGGAGAAATACTTTGTGCATTATGGGCTGCCACATGGCCTGCGCTCTGACCAAGGGAGAGACTTTGAGAGTCGATTAATCAAGAAATTGCTGGACTCTTTGGGTATCAAGAAAACCCGCACCACTCCTTATCACCCTCAGGGTGATGCTCAGCCAGAGAGGTTCAACAGGACTCTGTTAAATATGTTGGGGACTCTGAGTAGCGAGCAGAAGCAGCATTGGAGCAAGCACATGGCAGCCATCGTGCATGCTTACAACAGTACCACTAGCGATGCCACAGGGTACTCTCCATATCGCCTTATGTTTGGCAGGGAAGCAAGACTGCCTGTGGATCTGGCATTCGGCATATCAACGGATCGCACTTCAGCCACCTCACATAAGGGATATGTAGACAGACTGAGGAAGAGTTTGAAGCTAGCTTTTGAACAGGCCCAGATGGCCTCAGAGCAAAGAGGAGCCCGGAACAAGAGGAACTTTGACCTCACAGTTCGAATCCAGGACCTACAGTCAGGAGACAGAGTGCTGCTGCGAAACCTAGGAGTTCCAGGGAAGCATAAATTAGCAGACAGATGGAGACCGGAACCATATGTGATCTGTAAGAAGTTGCCAGACCTGCCGGTGTATCAGCTAAAACCAGAAGGGAAGATAGGGCCGCTGAAGACATGGCACCGAAACCATTTACTTCCACTTTCAGAAGCGGTTCGGATACCTCCTGTAGAAGATTCCCCTGGATCATCCTCAAGCTTGGAGACACCTAGGCCAAACACTCGGTCTCAGGTATTTCAGTCTGGAGAAATGGATGTCACTGATCAGAGTGAAGAAGAGCTTGGATGGTTGTGGCCTTCTCAGCCCCCAGAACCCATGTCTATAGATCTTCCACCCTCTGAAGGTACTGTGGATAGTACATTGAATGTGGAAGCCGCTGAGTTTGTTCCGTCTAGCCCTCTGTCTGAAGAGTGGGAAGATGCCACATGGTCACCTTCTGCTGATCATCAAGATTACTCCCAACATCTTCCTGCACTTGATCTGGATGTACCAGAAGTGTTGGAGCCCAGTGTACCTACTCCAGAACAGGATTCAGTGAGGGATGAAACAGTCACCCCAAGAGAACAAAGGGCCAAGAGAACCATTCGTCCTCCTCGGAAGTTAACCTATACCCAGACAGGGGTAAGTTCAGAGGATACAGTAACCACTGCTCGTAGGACATTACCAACATCTGATCCTTCTGCCGTGCATTTGGTGGAAGGCAACCACATCTCACTCTCTGGCACAGTTAGGCAGGTCAACCCCATTGATGTAACCAGTGGGCAGGACAAGCTCCCTTCCCCGTTTTGGTGGGAGTTTCCTCTGCCAACTTCTCTATCTGCCCTTAATGAGTTTGTATTTTCCTACTGTTGATACTGTCTTTGGGGGACCAAAGATTTCAAGTGGGGGGAGTGTGTAGCGGGGTATCGTTTTCACCCACAAAACTACAGTTCACAGCACGCTTTGAGGCACCCAGGGTGCATTTCCCCGCACAAGGACTGCTGGGTGGACTTTAAAAGGGGAAGGAGGAGCCTCGCTCTTTCTCTTGGAACGCCGCGTTCCCTGCAAGAGGATCCCTGCAATCACCTGCTGCGCGTGCAAGGCCTGAAGCCTGGGCCTCACACTTTGTTCCAGAGAGCTTTCCGTTCCACCGAGGAGCCTGCGGAGCATCCGATCCACCTGAGGTGCCACCATCTTCTGGAGGACCGAAGACCCGGTGCATCGTGGGCATTGTGAAGCAACTCACAGTAGCGGAGGTACCGGACAGGAGTCGGTCCGGTCTGGGTGAGAGAGCGCCAGCTCAGTACCACATCTAAGTAACTTTGTTGCCTATTAACTTTGCCTAGGCCCATCATTGACCACAGTTATACTTTGGAGAGACTGTCTGCTGAACTGAGTTTATCAGTCTCTCCAGTTTTACCAAGTTAGCGTGTCAGGGAACCAACAGCAGGAGAAGGGCTTTAGGACCCAGAATCTCTGGCAGAAGGACTTTAGGACCCAGAATCTCTACCAGCAGGTCACATGGGCCTATATAAGGAAGTCTGCAAGTGTCTGCATTTGCTGGTTGATCTTCGGCTCCTCCAGTGTGTTATCTTCGTGATATTCCTGTTCCTGTGTCTCCTGTTACCGATCCGGCTTGACTTTGACCTGTCTCCTGTTTGCTTCCTGTGTTCGACTCCAGCTATCCACCTGACCACGTCTGCTCTGATCCCAACCCGGCTCACGACCTAGGCTTCCTTGTGACCATGCTCCAGTCGCAGCATTATCTGAATCCTGCAACACCTCACGGTTGTCACCTGTCTGCTGATTCTACCCCAGCACACCAGCTGTACTCCAGAACCTCCTGCATACAGTCCAGCAGGCAACCCGTGCTGCTTTGGGCCTGACCTTTCCTGTTTTCACCCTCAGGGGGGGTCTGGAACTTAGCCGCAAGGGAAGCCCTCTCTCTCCATTGGCCTCTAGTACCAGGTACGTGATAGTATCAACCAGCCTACTATCACGTACCTGGTACTAGAGGCCAATGGAGAGAGAGGGCTTCCCTTGCGGCTAAGTTCCAGACCCCCCCTGAGGGTGAAAACAGGAAAGGTCAGGCCCAAAGCAGCACGGGTTGCCTGCTGGACTGTATGCAGGAGGTTCTGGAGTACAGCTGGTGTGCTGGGGTAGAATCAGCAGACAGGTGACAACCGTGAGGTGTTGTAGGATTCAGATAATGCTGCGACTGGAGCGTGGTCACAAGGAAGCCTAGGTCGTGAGCCGGGTTGGGATCAGAGCAGACGTGGTCAGGTGGATAGCTGGAGTCGAACACAGGAAGCAAACAGGAGACAGGTCAAGGACAAGCCGGATCGGTAACAGGAGACACAGGAATAGGAATATCACGAAGATAACACACTGGAGGAGCCGAAGATCAACCAGCAAATGCAGACACTTGCAGACTTCCTTATATAGGCCCATGTGACCTGCTGGTAGAGATTCTGGGTCCTAAAGTCCTTCTGCCAGAGATTCTGGGTCCTAAAGCCCTTCTCCTGCTGTTGGTTCCCTGACATAGCGATTATTTGCTACCCCTCTTGGATTACAGTTTGTTTCCTTATGTGCACCACCGGGAGTTGCTAGCGATGATTCTTCTACAAACTATACCCCAAGTTATAGTCAGGCCTGACTGGGTAGTATAGGACATTGCTGGGCGCCATTTTTGCTCATGAGGGAGGATAGCTGCAGCGGGGATATTTTATTGTTACTGCATTATTGAATGTTATACTCTTTTAACCACTTAAGCCCCGGACCATTTGGTAGCTAAAGGACCAGAGGTGAAATCAGAATTTTGCACTGCGCTGCTTTAACTGTAAATTGTGCGGACATGCAATGTTGTACCAGAACGAAATTTGCGTCCTTTTCTTCCCACAAATAGAGCTTTCTTTTAATGGCATTTGATTGCCTCTGCGATTTTTATTTTTTGCGATATAAACGGAAAAAGACCGAAAATTTTGAAAAAAAATTATATTTTCTACTTTTTGTTATGAGAAAAATCGAATAAACTCAATTGTAGTCATACATTTAGGCCAAAATGTATTCAGCCACATGTCTTTAGTAAAAAAAATGTCAATAAGCGTATATTTATTGGTTTGCACAAAAGTTATAGCGTCTACAAACTAGGGTACATTTTCTGGAATTTACACAGCTTTTAATTTATGACTGCCTATCTCATTTCTTGAGGTGCTAAAATGGCAGGGCAGTACAAAACCCCCCCAAATGACCCCATTTTGGAAAGTAGACACCCCAAGGAAATTGCTGAGAGGCATGTTGAGCCCATTGAATATTTTTTTTTGTCCCAAGTGATTGAATAATGACAAAAAAAAAAAAAAATTACAAAAAGTTGTCACTAAATGATATATTGCTCACACATGCCATGGTTATATGTGGAATTGCACCCCAAAATACATTCTGCTGCTTCTCCTGAGTACGGGGATACCACATGTGTGGGACTTTTTAGGAGCCTAGCTACATACGGGACCCCGGAAACCAAGCACCGCCTTCAGGATTTCTAAGGGCGCAAATTTTTGATTTCACTCCTCACTACCTATCACAGTTTTGAAGGCCATAAAATGCTAAGATGGCACAAAACCCCCCCAAATGACCCCATTTTGGAAAGTAGACACCCCAAGCTATTTGCTGAGAGGAATGTTGAGCCCATTGAATATTTTTTTTTGTCCCAAATGATTGAATAATGACAAAAAGAAAAAAAAAAGAACAAATGTACAAAAAGTTGTCACTAAATGATATATTGCTCACACATGCCATGGTTATATGTGGAATTGCACCCCAAAATACATTCTGCTGCTTCTCCTGAGTACGGGGATACCACATGTGTGGGACTTTTTGGGAGCCTAGCCGGGTACGGGGCCCCAAAAACCAAGCACCGCCTTCAGGATTTCTAAGGGCGTAAATTTTTGATTTCACTCCTCACTACCTATCACAGTTTCGAAGGCCATAAAATGCCAAAATAGCACAAAACCCCCCCAAATGACCCCATTTTGGAAAGTAGACACCCCAAGCTATTTACTGAGAGGCATGTTTAGTCCATGGAATATTTTATATTTTGCCACAAGTTGCGGGAATATGACAAACTTTGTTTTTTTTGCACAAAGTTGTCACTAAATGATATATTGCTCACACATGCCATGGGCATATGTGAAATTACACCCCAAAATACATTCTGCTGCTTCTCCTGAGTACGGGGATACCACATGTGTGGGACTTTTTGGGAGCCTAGCCGCGTACGGGACCCCAAAAACCAAGCACCGCCTTCAAGGTTTCTAAGGGCATAAATTTTTGATTTCACTCCTCACTACCTATCACAGTTTTGAAGGCCATAAAATGCCAAGATAGCCCAAAGCCCCCACAAATTACCCCATTTTGGAAAGTAGACACCCCAAGCTATTTGCCGAGAGGCATGGTGAGTATTTTACAGCTCTCATTTGTTTTTGAAAATGAAGAAAGACATATTTTTTTATTTTTTTTTATTTTTTCGATTTTTAAAACTTTGTGACAAAAAGCGAGATCTGCAAAATACTCAACATACCTCTCAGCAAATAGCTTGGGGTGTCTACTTTCCAAAATGGGGTCATTTGGGGGGGTTTGTGCCATCTGGGCATTCCATGGCCTCCGAAACTGTGATAGGCAGTGAGGAGTGAAATCAAAAATTTACACCCATAGAAATCCTGAAGGCGGTGCTTGGTTTTCGGGGTCCTGTACGTGGCTAGGCTCCCAAAATGTCTAACACATGTGGTATCCCCGTACTCAGGAGAAGCAACAGAATGTATTTTGGGTGCAATTCCACATATAACCATTGCATGTTTGAGCAATATATAATTTAGTGACAACTTTTTGTACATTTTTTTTTTTTTTATTCTTTTTGTCATTATTCAATCACTTGGGACAAAAAAAAAAAAATATTCAATGGGCTCAACATGCCTCTCAGCAAATAGCTTGAGGTGTCTACTTTCCAAAATGGGGTCATTTGGGGGGGTTTTGAACTGTCCTGGCATTTTATGCACAACATTAGGAAGCTTATGTCACACATCATCCACTCTTCTAACCACTTGAAGACAAAGCCCTTTCTGACACTTTTTGTTTACATGAAAACATTTTTTTTTTTTGCAAGAAAATTATGTTGAACCCCCAAACATTATATATATTTTTAAAGAAAACGCCCTACAGATTAAAATAGTGGGTGTTGCATTTTTTTTTCCACACAGTATTTGCGCAGCGATTTTTCAAACGCATTTTTTGGGGGAAAAACACACTTTTTTTATTTTTAATGCCCAAATGTTTGATGAAATAAAAAAGATGATCTTAGGCCGAGTACATGGATACCAAACACGACATGCTTTAAAATTGCGCACAAACGCGCAGCGGCGAGAAACTACATTCATTTTTAAAAGCATTTAAAAGCCTTTACAGGTTACCACGTTAGATTTACAGAGGAGCTCTACTGCTAAAATTACTGCCCTCGATCTGACCTTCGCAGTGATACCTCACATGCATGATGCAATTGCTGTTTACATATGACGCTAGACCGACGCTTGCGTTCGCCTTTGCGCAAGAGCAGGGGGGACAGCGGTGCTTTTTTTTTTTTATTATTTATATTGCTTTTTTATTTTATTTTTAAACTGTTCCTTCCATATTTATTTATTTTTAATCATTTTTATTGTTATCTCAGGGAATGTAAATATCCCCTATGATAGCAATAAGTAGTGACAGGTACTCTTTTTTTGAAAAAAAATGGGGGGTTAGACCCTAGATCTTTCCTCTGCCCTCAAAGCATCTGACCACACCAAGATCGGTGTGATAAAATGCTTTCCCAATTTCCCAATGGCGCTGTTTATATCCGGGGGGGGGCATTCCCTCCCACTGCTTGTAAAAGCAGTCTAGAGGCTAATTATCTGCTAGAATTGCTTTTACATGAAAGCCGGCCACTGGCTGAAAATAATGATACCAAGATGATACCTAAACCTGCAGGCATCATTCTGGTATAAACATTCAAAGTCCAGCAACATACCAGTACGTTGCTGGTCCTTGTTGGACATGTATTGTAATCTTTTTTTTCATGCAGCCTGTTGGCTAAACGAAAAAAAGAGATTGATCGGTGGGTATGCCCACCATTAGAATACCTCCCTTCATCCACCCACTTCTAATGATGGGCATATATGCCGAAGCATGGGGGCATCCTCCCGCAAAAAAGTTATGCCGCGTACACACGGTCGAACTTTTCCACGGGCAAGCCTTTGTCAAAATTTCTACCGTATGTACGCGGCATAAAAGGTTATGCCGCATACACACGGTCGAACTTTTCCACGGGCAAGCCTCCGTCGGAATTTCGACCGTATATACGCGGCATTAGGAGCAAAATCGCTTCTCCGCCCCTGCTGCCCCCATGCTTCGGCATATATGCTCTTTTTTTTTTAACTGTGGTGGTGAAATCACCTCCTACAGCACTGGAGTCACGGCTTTATGTATCGTGGGAGTAAACGCTGTTGCTGTCAAGATAAATAATTCCGTGCTGCAGTTGAATGGCGCACCTGAAAACAAAAAATTACATACCTGAAAAGCAAGCATGATAAAACATTGCAGAATGGAATACAGTAAAAAAGAGCAGAACAATAGAGAGAAAATAGAGAGAGAGAGAGAGAGAGAACAATAAAACGACAACTATTTTTTTTTTTTTTTATTTTATATTTTTTTTGTGTTTTTGTTTTTTACGTTTTTTTTTTCTTTTTTACACTTTTTTTTTTTAAACTTTAACAACTGTAATGGTTCGGGTCTCTCAAAATGTAATGGCATCTTGGGAGACCCTGTGTAAGTGTGTCCTAGTCTGTGAAATGCTGTACCCTACGCTAAAACTTCACTTTTGAGTGGTAGCGTTCAAAACATTCACCAAGGCAAAGACCAGGTTTGTCAGGACAGAGTGGACAATAATAACGGGTGTCACGCCTAAATCCGCGCTTGCTACAGACACGACATCTTTTTTGGGGGGTTCGTTGGGTAGGGGTACTCGGGAGGAGATGCGTATAATGCCTCTCATGCAGCCGGCTTACTGCATTTGGTAGGGAATGGTGAGGTGCAGAACCGCCTGGATACAGGAGTTCTGTGACTATCTCATTCTGGAATTTTAGAAGAGATAAAGTCCCGCCTGAAGCTCTGTATAGCACATGAGCGTTCAGCAAAGCCAATTGGAATAAGGATAGAGACACTTTTTTGTACCAGCGTCTCGCCTTACAGTCAATTAGATACGGCGCCATCAACTGGTCGTTGAGGTCCACCCCTCCCATATTTTTGTTATATTCGTGGACACAGAGGGGTTTCTCCACAACACCAGTCACCGTACGAATTTGGACTGTCGTGTCTGCATGAAGGGAGGTAAGAAGGAAAACATTCTTATTGTCCCTCCACTTCATAGCGAGCAAGTTATTACACTTTATGCAGGCTCTCTCCCCCAGCCTAAGACGGGCATCTACAAGCCGCTGGGGAAAGCCCCGGCGATTAGGTCGCACGGTGCCACATGCTCCAATCTGATGATCAAACAAGTGACTAAACAGTGGCACGCTCGTGTAATAATTGTCCACATACAAGTGGTACCCCTTTCCGAATAAGGGTGACACCAAGTTCCACACTATATTGCCAGCGCTCCCTATGTAATCCGGGCAGTTGACCGGCTCAACCTGACTATCTTTTCCCTCATAAACCATAAAGCTCCATACATAGCCTGTTGCCCTGTCACAGCACTTATAGAGCTTGACCCCGTATCTGGCACGCTTGCTGGGAAGGTACTGCTTGAAAGCCAAGCGGCCAGAAAATTTAATCAGGGACTCATCAATGCAGACAGCTTGATCGGGAATAAACAAGGCTGCAAAACGTTCGTTGAAGTGGTTTATGAGGGGCCGAATTTTATAGAGCCGGTCGTATTCAGGGTCCCCACGTGGATGACAAAGTTCATTGTCGTTGAAGTGCATGAACCGCAAAATCTGCTCGTATCGTTTCCTGGGCATGGAGGCAGAGAACACGGGCATGTGGTCAATTGGGTGCGTGGACCAATAAGCACGCAATGACGGGAATTTATGTGTGCCCATGTTGAGGGAAAGGCCCAGAAAGGTCTTAAATTCGGAAACCGTAATTGGTTTCCAATCTTTGGCAATGGAAGGCAACTGGGGATTAGCGGCGATGAATTGACCAGCATATAAATTACTCTGGTCCACAATAGATCTATAGAGATCTTCCGTGAAAAACAGCGAATAATAATCAATTGGCATAAAATCAGCTGTTTCCACCTGAATACCGGGTTGGGCAGTGAATGGGGGAAGTACGGGTTCTGCAGAAGTGGTGGGGACTCAATCAGGATAGGCGAATTCTGCAGGAAGAGCACTATGGGTACGACGGGCCTGCCTTTGTCTTCTTATTGGTGGCAGCGGGACACTACTTGTGCTTGCCACCTCGCCAGCTTGAACTGCACTTATGGGACTCGCCACGTCACCAAGTGATACTGCAGTGCTGGATGTACGCCCAGGCTGTACTAGGCCGCTAGTGCTTGCCAATTCACCAGAAGGAATAGCGGCGCTAGTACTACTCTGCTCCATGATACGAGAGCCCTGCGGTTCTTGCTCCTCAACAACCTCAGAAGATCGGGATCGGGTACGCCTGACCTTAGCAGGGACCTCAACTTCGTCGTCAGAGCTATCTGACGTGGGGCCGCTGACGTCACTGTCTTCTACGGGAAGATATTCTGAGCCTGAATCTGACAGATACGTGACCTCCTCTTCACTATCTGTCATGCTCAGAATCTCGTAGGCCTCTTTCCTAGTGTACCTTCGACTTGCCATTTTGGGCTCTAAATTTAGGGGTACACTAGTAAGATTCACAGGGAAAAAAAGCACCCAACTGTCATCAGCAAATATATCAAATGCTACAAAAAAAACTGTTAGCGGTCGCAGGGATCAGGACTGTCTCTGCGAACGCTGCAGTTATGTGTTTTGTGTTTGGTAAGTGACAGTGATCGATCGATACTGCACTTGGGTGGGCTGGGCTGGGCTGGGCTGGGCGGAGGGGCTAAACGCAGGTGCTAGCAGGTATCTGGGCTGATCCCGCTAACACTGTGTTTTTGGGAACCCTAAACCGCTGGGGACGCTAGTATAGATCTGATCAGATACTATACCACTAAGGGAGGTGTATGCTTTGCGCGTGGGTGTTAGCGTTACTGGCACTAACCTAACGCTGCCTGGGGCGACGCAGACCCTCTCTGGCGCTAAAACCTAATTGATCTCACCCGCCGGGCGATCAGGGGGTTAAACCTTTATTGGGTTATATACGGCGGGTGCCCTGATGCTATAAAAAGCAAACTAACCAACCAGCGTCACCCGTAACCTTTATATGGTGATCACTGGTGAAAGGGTTAACTAGGGGCAATCAGGGGGTTAAAACCTTTATTAGGTTAAATATGGGGGTACCCGACGCTATATAAAAACCTGACGGGTTACCTAAATAACTAAATAACTAACTGGGTAACCAGTGTCACCAGTGACGCTTATACGGTGATCACTGGTGAAAGGGTTAACTCTAGGGGCAATCAGGGGGTTAAAATAATATATGGGGGTACCTGACGCTCTAAAAACCTGCGGCGAAACTAAAAATAAATAACTGGCTATCTAGGGCACCACCGGCACTAAATACAGCGATCGAAAATACGATCGCTTAGTGACACTGGCGTTAGGGGGTGAAAGGGTTACCTGGGGGGCGATCAAGGGGTTAAACCTTTATTAGGGGGGGTTAGGGGGCTACCCTGGACCTAAAGGGGCCTAATCCTAACTGCCCTGCAACTTTTTACTATCACAGATGACACTAAATGCAGTGATCAGTAAAATAAATGATCACTGCAATCAGTGACACTGTGATTGGGGGCTGGGGGGTGACCTGGGGGGTGATCTGGGGGTGACTGGGGGGTGAAATGTGTGCCTATGTGTACCTATGTGTCAGTGGGCTGTTGGTGCACTAACCTGCTTCTTCTCTCCTCGGCGCCGGAATCGAAAAGACCGCTGCGAGGGAGATGACATCACATCCTGCCTGTGTTTACATCACATGGCGGAGGAAGCATTTTCATTCGCCGGGAGCGATCGCGAGGGGGTGGCCGAAATCGAATGGTCACCCCCTCATCTCTGATCGCTCCCCAACGATAAACGGCCGCTCACTGTATAGGAGGGGGGTCCGATCGGACCCCCAACTGTACAAAGGCGATCACGTACGCTCTACGTGATTGTGCCTGTTGGTGCCATTCTGCCGACGTATATATACAGTGAGCGGTCGTTAAGTGGTTAATGCATGCACCTATATTGCAAGGCCCAAAACAAACAAGCAGCCCTCTTAAACTGAGGGTATCGCTATACTTATAAGAACCTATCCATGAAGTAAACAGAGAGGAGAAGGACCTGGCACTGAATGATCATGTGACCATAGCTTAAGGTAGGTGAAAGAAGGATTTAGATTCTTTTTTTTTTAATCCCAAGATCAGAGAGGGGTGGGAGGGAGGGGTTTTGATTTTTGTTTATGCATTTTTTTTAATGCAAGCAGGGTAAGTACCTGTATTTGACTTACTATAAGTCTCCTGAAAGCCTTTATACAGCAAAATTTAGACTGGGCAAGGGAGAAGCAGCACAAGATGCCATAGAGTTGTGCATTGTGCTCATATGCCAGTTATGGTGAACCTTGGCACCCCAGATGTTTTGAAACTACATTTTCCATGATGCTCATGCACTCTGCAGTGTAGTTGAGCATCATAGGAAATGTAGTTCTAAAACATCTGTGGTGCCAAGGTTCGCCATTACTGTAATATGCTAACACATTTTGATTTAAAAGAGCAGACTTAGGAAGCTCGCTCATTAGTCTACTTCTTCTCCTTCAGTATCCAATTACAGGCTAGGGAAGGGTAGGAGACCAGTAAGTGTTAAAGTTGTTCTAAAGGCACAAGGTTTTTTACCTTCATGCATGAAGGTAAAAAACCTTCGTGCAGCTCCCCCAGCCCCCCCAATACTTACCTGAGCGCCCTCTCGATCCAGCGATGTCCACGAGAGCCTTTGTTCTCTGGTGTTCTCCGGGGACTCACACTTCTGATTGGCTTTTGACAGCAATGGAAGCCACTGGCTCCCACTGCTGTCAATCACAGCCAGTGGGCCGGTCAGGAGACGGAGGGGGTGGGGCCAAGCCGCGGCTCTGTGCGTGAATGGACATATAGAACTGTGGCTTGGGAGAGTGCCTGCCTGGGTACCCCTAGAGCAACCTGCCTGCTGTGGGGGCACCCAGCAGGAGGGAGGAGCCAGGAGCACATGTGTGGGATCTGAGAAGAGGAGGGTCCGGGCTGCTGTGAGCAAAACCATTACAGAGAGCAGGTAAGTATAACATGTTATTTTTTTTTATTTTTAAAACAGGACTTTAATATTGCTTTAACTGTAGAAGAGAAAAATCAAGTCTCCTGTCCTGCCAGTGCGAGCTTCACTTTGTGGCACAACCATGTAAATAAAATAGATGGATGGACAGAAATACAAATTATTTGTCAAGTAAAG
This sequence comes from Rana muscosa, assembly GCA_029206835.1. Classification (NCBI taxonomy): domain Eukaryota; kingdom Metazoa; phylum Chordata; class Amphibia; order Anura; family Ranidae; genus Rana; species Rana muscosa. The sequence goes on from CM055128.1 coordinate 96,433,861, forward strand.
ATGATGCCATATACAGTATGTATTTCATTTGTGCGTTTAGCTGTTTGCCTCAAATTCAGTTTTTAATTATTGGATCCTCACATCTCTCAAGGATTCCAGCAGTGGCGGCTGGTGCTTAATTTTCAGCCAGCCAACCAACCAACCCCCACCTGCCCCCCCGTGCTCGATCAATGCTCATTTGACTATCCTAGAGATAGGTGGTCCAGACGATTTAGTAAGAGTCCCTGACTACCGTGTGTGGTTTGTCAGGTCTCCCATCCAAGATCTTGACAGGCCATTCATGTCAAAAGTGATGAAGGAACTCTATAAAATGTTTAGGATAAAACACTTGCGGACTTCAGTGTATCACCCACCAACTGGCGGGTTAGTGGAGCGGTTTAACAAAACCTTAAAGGGAATGCTACAAAAGCAGTTGAGGAGGAGGGTCGGAATTGGGATTACTTGTTGCCTCCCTTGTTGTTTGCCATAAGAGAGGTACCCCAGGCCTCCACGGGATTCTTCCCCTTTGAGTTGGTTTATGGGAGACACCCCTGTGGACTACTGGACATAATGAAAGAGACGTGGGAACGAGAAGCTTCCCCGTATCGGAGTGTGGTAGAACACATCTCTCAAATGCAGGACCGAATAAGTAAAGTTATGTCCATAGTACGGAAACATTTGGAGGCTGCGCAAAACGCCCGTCGTGTATACAACCGATCTGCTAAGGTTAGAGAGTTTTAAACTGGGGATTGGGTGCTGGTGTTAGTGCCTACCGTGAAGAGTAAGTTTCTCACTATGTTGGAAGGACCCTTTGAGGTAGTTGAAGGTAGGGATTGCAGAGGCTCTCTCCCCTTCTCAAAACCAGGAGTCCTGGGAGTTTTTGCAGAGGAATCGAGACACTTTTTCAAACCTACCAGGCCTGACCTTGGTAATTGAACATATTGTCATCACAGACCCAGGCGTTCGGGTAAACCTCAAGCCCTACCGCATACCCGAAGCTCGCCGGAAGGTCGTCTCGTCCGAGCTGAAGTGTATGTTGGACCTTGGTATCATTGAGGTGTCTTCAAGTAGCTGGTCCAGCCCTATAGTCCTTGTACCCAAGTCAAATGGAACCTAGCGGTTCTGCAATGACTTCCGCAAGTTAAATTAAGTCTCCAAGTCAGCTGCAGATCCCAAGACCCGCTGGGCTGAAAATGTCAGAAAGGAGCTGTTTGAGTAGGAGAGGGAGACAGCAGCAGCACGCTGTGTGAAAGGATCCTTTGCTGGATTGTGTACCTGCTGGTGAGCAAAACCATATCAGAGACTGTAGCCCTGGCTAGAGCCGTGTACTTTATCTATATATCAGCCTGTTGCTAAAGAGACTGAACTTTTCCTACATCTGCACCTGTGTTAAAAGACAAGCCTGTCGTTTTATTCTGTTTGTTTTGCTGAATAAAGCCATTTTTACTTTACTTAACTATTTAAGCCGGCTTTTTACCCCTCTGATCCCCTACAATATATATACTCTGCGTAGACTATATATTCAGTGTATACTCTATATTAAGCCAGCGCTGGCAGTGTATTTGATAGAGAGATATTATATATATATTGTGACAGCAGGAAGGTAAAGTCACCTGGTTGCATCCAGGGGGGTAGATATATTTCGCCCAGATTCAGGCTTTACGCCGACTTATACAACTAGGTGGAGAGTTGTATAAGCCCAGCTAAGGCTAGTGGGCTCATGGATGACTCATATGTCTAGGGAGAGTGTGGGGCGTCGTGCAGACAGGGAGTTGATGAGACCAGCTGAAGCCTGTCAGCTCATTTAGGCCTCTATAAGAACTCCCAGCTTCATTAGATGTTAGCTCATGCCTGGAACCAGACCTGTGTGGACTGTCTAGGGAGAGTGAACCCCTGTGCGGTGAGACAAAGCCTGTGTGGCTATTTGCTTGGACATTTAAAACCAGGGACTTAGGGACTAGGACAGCACTAGGCTGATCCCAGTTGTTAGTTAGGAAACCTGTATGTTTAGTCAGAGGTCAAGTTGACCAGGATTTATTTTGTTTATGTTTCTTTTGGCTTTGCTGTGTTTTGTCACTGTAAATAGAAAATAAACCGCACCTTTTTTGATTTTGAAAACCACAACCTCCGTTTGCTGGGCCTGTTTTTGTGTGGGGAGCCCATCCCGGGGGTCACACACACCCGCTGCCGAGCTAACCCCCTCACAGTTGGTGGAGAACCAGTGGCAGTTTTTTTTAAGCCAGCATGGAGGAGATACTGAAGCAGCTGGCTCTAGCAAATGCCAATCAACAGCAGACAAATGCAGGTTTGCAAAAGAGCCTTGCAGCTCATCAACAGAGCCTTGCAGCTCAACAACAGAACTTCGCAGCCCAGCAGCAAGCTCATCAACAGAGCCTTGCAGCCCAGCAGCAAGCTCACCAACAGAGTCTGGAAGCTCAGCAATAAGCCCAGCAGCAATCTGAGGCCCGCTTCATAGACCTGTTACAGAAGCAAGAGCAGAGACTACAACAAATGGAAGCAGTAATGCAGCAACGTCCGCAGACCAGTGAGGAAAGCCGTCCCACTAATACCGCGTCCTTTGGGGTGAGTCGTTTATTGACAAAAATGACTGGAGAGGATGATCCAGAGGTATTTTTGACCACATTTGAAAGGACTGCTGAAAGAGAAAAGTGGCCTGAGGAGCAGTGGGCTGGACTGGTGGCTCCTCTGTTAACTGGTGAATCGCAGAAGGCTTACTATGACCTGGAGCCTGACCAAGCAAAAGACTATGTGATGCTAAAAGCTGAGATATTGGCAAGGCTGGGTGTCACCCAGGCTGTCCGGGCTCAGCGTGTGCATAACTGGACTTTCCAGCTTGGAAAACCCCCCAGGTCTCAAATGTATGATCTCATTCACCTGAGCAGAAAGTGGCTACAGCCAGAGACTTTGTCCGCACCAAAGATTGTGGAACGTGTTGTAATGGATCGGTTTTTGAGAGCTCTTCCTACTGCCATCCAAAAGTGGGTAAGCCATGGAGACCCAGAGACGGCCGATGGTCTTGTGGATCGTGTGGAGAAATACTTGGCTACAGAGAACCTGACGGCCTCTTCCAGAGACACTCGGACTTTCCACCCTAAGACCAGACCATCCCCAGGGGCGGATAAGAGGATTCCAAGGGGTGAGGGTGGAGAGAGTGAGAGGGTGGGAGCTCTACCCCAAGTTTGGCGAGAACAGCCTGGGAAATCAGCGGCTCAAGAGGCGGCAAGAAGGATCGTTTGCTACCGCTGCTGGCAAGCGGGACATATTGCAGCCAATTGCCCGGTTGTGGAGGAACCCATGCAGTGTGACTTTCTGACGGGCAGACGTCAGTCGCTGTGTGCGACAGTCGCATGCACTGCCATTCGAGGAACTGAGAAACATTTATGCAAAATGTGTGTTAATGGTAGAAATGTTGTGGTATTGCTGGATTCAGGTAGCCTTGTGACCCTGATAAAGGCTGAGTTAGTTAAAACAGAGGTCTCTGGGAATAGCAAGGTAGCTGTTATTTGTGTGCATGGGGACACCCGAGAGTATCCAGTGACTACAGTGTGTTTCGAGACCCCCAAAGGTACCCTCTCTCATCCAGTGGGCTTAGTATCTCAGTTACCGTATGACGCCATTGTGGGAAGGGATTTTCCGAAGTTCTGGGAACTGTGGGATGATCCTGAGCCCCCCACTGGTGCCCCTATGTACCAGGAATGTGATAGCCAGAACTCCCCTGAGAGTGGTGAGGACTCTCCGGAATTTCCCTTATCAGTATTGGCAGGGGAGACTCAAGAAACTGGAGAGGAGCCCACCTCCTCAGACGAAAACCTACCGTCTGTGGAGTTTTCTGATCTTGAGGTTCACAGGGAAAACTTTGCCACAGAACAGTTGAAAGACCCCGCCCTAATAAAGGCACGGGAAAACGTAGTGAAAATAGATGGCGAGTTAGTGAACCCAGATAATACCTGCACTTACCCATACTTCAGCGTAGAGAAGGACCTACTGTATCGGGTGGCAAAAAGGGCAGAAGAAACCGTTGAGCAGCTTGTGGTGCCCAAACCTTACAGGAAGTTGGTGTTGGAGTTGGCCCATGGGCACATTCTTGGAGGTCATCTGGGGACAGAGAAAACCCGAGAGAGGGTATTACAGAGATTCTATTGGCCGGGGGTGATGAAGGACATAGAAAATTATTGTTCCTCCTGCCCTGTGTGTCAGAGGTCGGCCCCGATGCCACATTTCCGTAGCCCGCTGGTCCCTCTACCCATCATTGAGGTCCCGTTTGAGAGGATCGCCATGGATTTGGTAGGTCCTATAATCAAGTCTGCTAGGGGGCACCAGTACATATTAGTTATAATGGACTATGCCACCCGTTATCCAGAAGCGATCCCTCTCCGAAATACCTCGGCCAAAACCATAGCCAAAGAGCTATCTCTTGTGTTTAGCCGGGTGGGTATTTGTAAAGAACTGCTTACGGACCAAGGTACACCCTTTATGTCCCGGGTTATGAAGGAGCTGTGTAAATTGTTCAAAGTGACGCAATTACGTACATCTGTGTATCACCCCCAAACCGATGGGCTGGTTGAAAGATTCAACAAAACCCTAAAACAAATGTTGAAGAAAGTGGTGGATAGAGATGGAAAGGATTGGGACTGTCTACTTCCTTATCTGATGTTTGCTATTAGGGAGGTGCCCCAATCCTCTACGGGATTCTCCCCCTTTGAGTTACTGTATGGGAGACACCCAAGAGGGCTGTTGGATATTGCCAAGGAAACTTGGGAAAGTGAGAGTTCTCCCCACAGGAGTGTGATTGAGCATGTCGCCCTGATGCAAGACCGAATTGCACAGGTAATGCCCATCGTGAAGGAACATTTGGCCCAAGCGCAGTTAGCACAGCAGAGAGTGTACAACCGTGGAGCCAAGACCCGTACCTTTTCCCCGGGGGATAGGATACTGGTACTTGTCCCTACGGTTGAAAGTAAATTCCTTGCCAAATGGCAAGGCCCCTACGAGATAATGGAAAAAGTGAGCGAAGTGAATTACAAGGTCAGACAACCAGGAAGGCGAAAGCCCGAACAGATCTATCACGTTAATCTGTTGAAAGCCTGGAGGGATAGAGAGTCCCTAGTCGCAGACACTTGGTCACCAGCTCAAACTGGTTGCGTGATTCCTGAGGTTGGAATAGCAGCCACCTTGTCACAACCCCAACAACAGGAGGTTAAGGAGTTTGTGCTTCGCAACAAGGAGGTATTCTCTGAGCTGCCGGGACAAACATCTGGGGTAGAGCATGACCTCATTACCCCGCCCGGTGAAAGGGTGAAGTTAAAACCCTATCGGATCCCAGAGGCCCGACGGGAGGCAATACGGGAGGAAGTACAGAAAATGCTGAACTTAGGGGTGATAGAGGAGTCCCAAAGTGATTGGTCTAGTCCCATTGTGTTGGTGCCTAAACCGGATGGGAGCTGGCGATTTTGTAACGATTTTCGTCAGTTGAACAAAGTTACAAAATTTGACACCTACCCCATGCCACGTATAGATGAGTTGATCGACCGGCTGGGAACAGCCCGATACATGACGACTCTTGACCTCACAAAAGGGTATTGGCAAATCCCCCTGGCCAAATTGGCCAAAGAGAAAACCGCATTTGTAACCCCAGACGGGGCGTTCCAATATAAAAGAATGCCGTTCGGGTTACAGAATGCACCGGCCACATTCCAGCGGAAAATGGACCAGATGCTGAGGCCCCATCGGAAGTATGCTGCGGCTTACCTGGATGACGTAATTGTCCATAGCACAGATTGGGCCTCACATCTGCCAAAAGTGCAAGCAGTCCTGGACTCTGTTCGGGAAGCGGGGTTTACGGCTAACCCCAAGAAGTGTACCATTGGGCAGGAGGAGGCCAAATATCTTGGGTACACCATTGGGAGGGGAGTAATAAAACCCCAACTCAACAAAGTCGAGGCCATCCAGAGTTGGCCACGTCCCAACAGCAAGAAGCAGGTACGAGCCTTTCTGGGAATCGCTGGGTATTATCGGCGATTCATTCCCCACTTTGCTTCTAAGGCTGTGCCCCTAACCAACCTAACGAAGGGGAAAGGGTCGGTCATGATTAAATGGACCCCCGAGGCTGAGGCAGCATTCCAATTCTTGAAACAAGCCTTATGTAGCCAGCCAGTGTTGTACTCACCCGACTTCTCTAAAGACTTTGTCGTACAAAGTGATGCGTCAGATGTGGGGTTAGGAGCAGTATTGTCCCAGGTCTGGAACGGGGAAGAGCACCCAGTCATTTACCTCAGCAGGAAGTTGAAGTCCCATGAGGTAAATTATGCCACCGTTGAAAAGGAGTGTTTAGCGGTGAAGTGGGCTCTAGATTCCCTTCGGTACTACCTGCTAGGTAGGCACTTTGACATGGTTACGGATCACGCTCCGTTAAAGTGGATGGCTCAAAACAAGGAAACAAATAGAAGAGTGAATAGGTGGTTCCTGGCCCTCCAGGAATTCAACTTCACAGTAAAGCATCGCCCTGGCGTTCAAATGGGGAATGTGGATGCTTTGTCTCGAGTACATGAATGCCTGATTGCTGGTGTTCCAACCCCGAGGTTAAAACAAGAGGGGGGGGTATGTGACAGCAGGAAGGTAAAGTCACCTGGTTGCATCCAGGGGGGTAGATATATTTCGCCCAGATTCAGGCTTTACGCCGACTTATACAACTAGGTGGAGAGTTGTATAAGCCCAGCTAAGGCTAGTGGGCTCATGGATGACTCATATGTCTAGGGAGAGTGTGGGGCGTCGTGCAGACAGGGAGTTGATGAGACCAGCTGAAGCCTGTCAGCTCATTTAGGCCTCTATAAGAACTCCCAGCTTCATTAGATGTTAGCTCATGCCTGGAACCAGACCTGTGTGGACTGTCTAGGGAGAGTGAACCCCTGTGCGGTGAGACAAAGCCTGTGTGGCTATTTGCTTGGACATTTAAAACCAGGGACTTAGGGACTAGGACAGCACTAGGCTGATCCCAGTTGTTAGTTAGGAAACCTGTATGTTTAGTCAGAGGTCACGTTGACCAGGATTTATTTTGTTTATGTTTCTTTTGGCTTTGCTGTGTTTTGTCACTGTAAATAGAAAATAAACCGCACCTTTTTTGATTTTGAAAACCACAACCTCCGTTTGCTGGGCCTGTTTTTGTGTGGGGAGCCCATCCCGGGGGTCACACACACCCGCTGCCGAGCTAACCCCCTCACAGTATATATATATATATATATACACACACTCTTCATTCAGTGTAGCCTATATATACAGTGCATTCGGTGGTGTACAGTTTCTAATACACTTCAGGCGGTGTACACAGTATATAATACAGTGCGGTCGGTGTACCATTTCTAACACAGTGCAAGCGGTCTACACAGTATATAATACAGTGTAGTGTACTGTGAAAAAGAAAAAAAAATCCCCATTACGTGTGGAAGGCCACCAAGGAGAGGCAGACACTCAGAGGCCACTAAAAGAGGGCAAGCAGCCTCTGTGTCTACAGTCAACAGCATTGGTCATGGACATGGTGCATCCTCTGCCGGTGGCCGTGGGGCATGCTTGACCTTTTTTTATGCTGCTAACCGTGTTATTGAGCCACAACATGCAGAACTTGGAAGAGTTGGTGGAGTGGATAACAAAACCGTCCTCATCCTCCTCATCCTTTGTAACCCAGACTCATAGTAGTTTGCCTTTCAATGCAGCTGCCAAAGTGGCCTATTCCACCGGATGTTTGTTCCCAGGTGGAGGAAGGGAGTAACATGAGCCTAGAGAAAGGGGGTGCCACAGACAGACAAGAAACTGTCAGTCATGTTCCCCAAGATGCAGCATACTGCCTAGTTTGCTCCAGTGATGAGGAGGGAGGGGATGATGTGGTCACTGACCATACTTGTGTGACTGAGAGAAGAGAGGAGGAAAGTGAGGAGGAGACACAACTCCAATGGGACAGGATGTCCTCCAGGGGTCAGCTTAAGGGCAGCCACCATATTGCATCACACCACAGAGCTCTGCAGGTGCAGGGCACTGCTGACTCCCCACTGACTTTTAAAAGTTCATTGGTGTGAGCCTTTTTCAACACGTGTGCAGTAGATCACACCCTTGCTGTTTGTAACCTATGTCTGAAGCGGATCAAGCGTGGCCAGAACAGCAGCCGCTTGGGCACCACATGCTTGACCAGACATATTATTACCTGCCATGCAGTCTGTTGGCAGCAGCACCTGAAAGGCCCACATCATAGAAAAAGGCAAATTTCTCCTTGCTCCTCATCTAGGATCTCAAACCCTACTATAGCTCCAGTCCTCTCAAAAACCTGTACTGAGAGGAATTAAGGTATAGCAATAGGTGTCACAAGTACTTGCAGTCAATCTGCTAGCAGTACACCACCAGTTGTTTTCAGCAGGCAAATTTCCCTACCCCAGATGCTGAACCGTAAAAAATAAATTCGGTCCCAGCCATCCACATGCTCAGCGTCTAAATGCTAGCTTGGCCAAATTGCTAGCACTACAACTGCTGCCTTTTCAGCTGGTAGACTCAGCCCTCTTTCGTGAATTTGTGTAATGTGCTGTACCACAGTGGCAAGTTCCAAAACACATTTTTTTTTTTTTTTTACGTAAGGCCATTCCAGCTTTCTTGGAAGGTAATGTTTTGGCCTCGTTGGACAGGGTGGTCAGCAATAATGTTCATATTACCGCTGACTCATGGTCCAGCAGGCATGGGCAGGGACGTTACCTTTCCTTCATGACGCACTGGGTAACTCTGCTGGCAGCTGGGAAGGATGCAGGACAGGGTTCAGTGTTAGAGCTTGTTCTGCCCCCACCTAGGATTTGTTGTATTAAGGAGAGGGATAATTACTGGCTGGCAACTCTTCTTGATCCACGTTACAATTGTAAGGTTGCAGAACTCATTCTGCCTTCGCAGAGGGAGCAGAGGATGAAACATCTTCAGGAGGCCTTGAAGAGAAGTTTGTGTAATTTCTTCCAGACCCTGGGAGGTTACCATTTCCTGGTGCTGGACAACGTGTTTCTGAGGCTTCGTTCGGTCAGAGGAAAATCGGTGGAGAAGGTGGCCGGCTGACAGATGCCTTTTAAACAATTTTTCAGTCCTCAGTGCCAAGGTCCTAGCTACAATCGCCAGCTTCTGCATTATATGGTGCAGGAATATCTAGGGGCAAGAGCAGACTTGGGGACCTTTCCAACAGAGCATCCACTAGGTTACTGGGTCTTGAGGTTGGACCAGTGGCCTGTCCTGCATCCAGCGTGCTCTCTGAACGCACATTCAGTGCTGCTGGAGGGTTTGTAACGGATCAAAGAGTGCGCCTGTCCACAGACTCTGTTAGTGTTTCATAGCACCAAAACGGCTGTGGCGGCTTCCCCCCTGTCTCCTTCTGAGTCCCAATGGTCGCTTCTCCTCCTGGCCAATCAGGACTTAGGACCCGCGGCCAATCGGGTCTTAGGAATCGCGGCCAATTGGGTCTCAGGACCCACTTCTTGATTGGCAGGGAGGAGAAATAGGAAGACATTAGCGAAAATTAATTTGCTAATGTCACTGGGTGGGCTCCGGGCGAAGTGCTCTGCACCCAATGCCCACCCTTTTTTAAACGAATTAAAGCCTCTGGCTCTAATCATGTGCTTCTAAAAATAAAAATAAACCTCATCGGAATACATGCGTCCCGCATGTAGATTAGGGGCCGGACGCATGGATTAGGGGGCGGCGCCCCTGCGCCCTGCTTGAGCGGCCGCCACTGGATTTCAGTGGCAAAATTACTGTGCTTCAGTTCCCAGGTCTGTACACCTGCATGTACCAGACCTCTACCAGACCTGCCTTCCAAGTCTGTAAAAAAACAAGGGAGGAGTAATGTTGTTTATATCACTCATAGATGTGAGAAAATGCAAATGTTAAAGTCCACTATATTTCACATACATTTAAAGATTTACTTTTGGATGGGCTGACTGTTTCATTGGATTAGATTTAGATCCTATGTAGATGGGCTTTCGGCTTGTGTTGATGGCACAAACGCTTCTGACATCATTCATAATTCATTGACAAGTGCATTTGACCTTTGTTCTCTCTGACCCGCATCAAGCTAGCTTCACATTCCTAAGCACTTTGACACTAGCCCTCAATTTGTTCTTCTGATTTGAAAAAAGAGTGCTGAAGCATGAAGATTACAAATTACAAAGGGGACAATTTCATTTCATTTTCCAGCTATAGTAGCTATGTTTGCAAGAGAGACTCTAAGGCCTCGTACACACGGCCGAGATTCTCGTTGAAAAAAACATGTCGTTTTTTTCGACGAGATTCTTGGACAAGAAACTTGTCCCGGCCGAGTGTACACACGCTCGTTTCAAAGAACCCGCGGTTCTTTGAAAGGAGCGTACGCGGTGACGTCATCGACTACGTCGAGCATGCGCTCGTCACATTCGATGCCGTCGCCGCCATCTTGGTATACCCTACGTATGCCTAGGAAGCTACCGCGCATGCGTCGAATTCATTTCGAACATGCGCAGGCTTCCGGGAGGACAGGTAAGTGTACACACACTCACTTTTCTCGTCGAGAAACATGCCGACGAGAATCTCGACGAGAAAATAGAGAGCAGGTTCTCTATTTTCTCGTCGAGGTTTTTTGTCGGTTTTCTCGACGAGAAACCCGATAGCAGCGTACACACGACCGATTTACTCGGCAAGACCTCTCTGCCAGCAAGTTTCTTGCTGGTTCTTGCCGAGAAAATCGGTCGTGTGTACGAGGCCTAAATCTCCAACATGGATCAATCCTTACAGTACAACGTACTCTTCTCCTCCTGTGCTTCTTTTCTGCTTGCCTCACAGGAGTTTGTTGGCTGGGCCCAAAAAGTCAAGATCAAAGCTTTGGGATTGATTTACTAAAGACAAATAGGCTGTTCAATTTGCAAAGGAAGTTGCACTGTGCAAGGAAATGTTACCAAAAGCTTAGTGAATGTGGTACAATTTTACATTGCAAACAAAAACCAATCGCGTGCAAGGAAAAAACATAATTTTAGCATGCACGTGATTGGATGATGGTAGTCAGCACAACCTTTTGATTGGGCGACTATGTGGTAGAAGAGGTTTAATGTTGATAAATATAAAGGTATGCACTTGAATGCTAAGAATATGCATGCATCTTGCATACTAGAAGGAGTACAACTGGAGAAATCCATAATGGAGAAAGATCTGGGGGTTTTGGTAGATCATAAGTTTAATAATAACATGCAATGCCAAGCTGCAGTTTCAAAAGCGAGCAAAGTCCTTTCTTGTGAGGGGGAGAGAGGGGGAGGGGGAGAGAGGGAGGGGGAGGGAGAGAGAGGGGGGAGAGAGAGAGAGAGGGGGAGAGAGAGAGAGAGAGGGGAGGGGGAGAGAATTTTGCCCCTGTACAAATCATTAGTAAGACTTCATTTGGAATATGCCATTCAATTTTGGGTACCAGTTCACAAAAAGGATATCGGGAACTGGAGAAAGTGCAGAAAAGGGCAACCAAACTGATAAGAGGCATGGATGAGTTCAGCTATGAGGAAAGATTAGAGGAACTGAATTTATTCTCTCTTGAGAAGAGGAGATTAAGGGGGGATATGATCAATATGTTTAAATACATGAGTGGTCCTTATAGTAAACGTGGTGTTTTGTTATTCACTTTAAGGTCATCACAGAGGACAAGGGGGCACTCTTTACGTATGGAGGAAAAGAGATTTAATCTCCAAATACGGAAAGGTTTCTACACAGTCAGAGCTGTGAAAATGTGGAATAGACTGCCTGAAGAGCTGGTTCTGGCCGGCTCAGTTGATTGGTTTTAAAGCGGTGCTAGTATGCATTGCAAATTAGCACATTATGAAATACTAACCTTGGAACAAAGCCCTCCAGCGCTGGACAGCCACCACTGAGAGGGCTGACATCTTCCCTTGGTCTTTCTTCTGGGTTTGTGCGCTCCGGCTATATGATTGGACGGAGCCGCAATGTGCGCGGGAGCCCTCAGTTCCCGCACAAAGCTTTGTAGGTCCGACAAGGTATGCCGGACCTTCAGAGCACATGCTCCAGTGACGTAACTGGCTACATCCAGGGTGAATATCTCCTAAACGGTGCATATTTGGGAGATATTAATTTTACCTACATTTTACCTTTTTATAGGCTTACCTGTAGGTAAAAATAACCAAGCGGGTTTACTGCTTTATAAAAGGCCTGGATTCTTTCCTAAATGTACATACAGTAGTATAACTGGATACTAACATTTATAGTAAAGTTGATCCAAGCTAAATACAATTGCCTCTCGGGGATCAGGAAGGAATTTTATCCCCTGCTGTAGCAAATACATGCTTGGGTACTGTGACAGGGGGGGTCACTTTGGACACAGGGTGAATGGAAAAACCCCAATATGGTCTATGATAGCCATATTCAATGCTGTACATACATTTTATCTAGATTGGGTCTGTAATATTGATCCACCATATTCCTCAGGATATCTGCAAAGAACTATTTACTGTTTGATTATGACCTCAACAGGGTAATTGAAAAGTGACGCCTTCATGATGTTGGGACACATACTGTTAGATGCTAATGTCATCACCCCCAGCCCCTGCCTTTGTGTAATCATTGCTGGGAGGAATTAAGGTGATTTGCATTCTATTGTTCATTATGACTTGGGAAGGTCTGGTGTGAATGGAGATAATTAACACTATGCCTGTGTGTATGGTATCCGGCAGACAGACTGGCTGCCAACACTTTGTGATAAGATGTGTATTGGGGATCGTTATATTCTATTGTGTGGGATCTTTTGAAGCCTAACAGACGTCAGGATGATGTGTTGAGCCTTGTGATGTGTGGGTAGAGCTGGGCCATTGTTCATGTTAAACTAATGCAGTATTGGATGTATATAAAAGTTACAATGTTTCTCAATAAAGGCATTCGATCTAGGAAGATACAGAGTGCGTCTCGTTCTTCAGAAGGATTAATTCCTATGGGAAGGGGTCGTTTGGCTGTGGAAGATTGGTAGCGAGTGGATGTGTGTCCAGGAGAGGGGACAGAGGAAACGGCGTTAACCCCCTTCGTATTTGGGGTGCCGTTACAGGTACATACAACCTCTTCCCTTCGTCCTAGTGCTGGAACTTTTTAAAGGTGCCATACAGATATACCGTAAATTCTCCTGATGCAGCAGATGCCAAAATGTGTTGAGAATTACAACCACCTGTTTACTGTTATGCTGCAAAGTGGATCAAGTGGAATATTTCAATGAACAATATAGAACCAGGTTATTGTATTTAAGTATATTTATATGCTTTATCATAGAATATTGTCATACAGAGATGGTCGACAAGACATATATCTGACATATGTGGATTTATTCTGTTATTACAGATATACCTATGTACATTATGTGTACAAATATCACACCAAAAGAAAGTGGTTGTAAAGGCTCAAGGTTTTTTTACCTTCATGCATTCTATGCATGAAGGTAAAAAAAACTTTTGTGTGCAGCAGCTCCCCCAGCACCCCTAAAACATACCTGAGCCCTGTCTAGATCCAGCAATGTGCACAAGAGCCTCAGCTCTTCTGGGTCTCTCCCTCCTCATTGGCTGAGAGAGCAGCGGTAACCATTGGCCCCTACTACTGTTAATCACAGCCAGTGAGCCCATGGGGAGAGAGCTGGGGTGGGGGGCTGGAGCTGGCCACAAGGTGCAGCGGATCAGGAGCTAGTCAGCTCGGGGGCGAGCCTGTTTGGGTGCCCCATAGCAAGCTATGGGGGCACTTGGCAAAAGAGAGGGGCCTGGAGCATTAGCAGGGAGCACAAGAAGAGGAGAATTGGGGCTATTCTGTGCAAAATTATTCCACAGAACAGGTAAGCGTAACATGTTTGTTATTTAAAAAAAAAAAAAAGAATACCTTTTTAATGTTACTTTTAACTGTTAAGATTTGAGAGTCTCAGGAATGGTTATTGTAAAAATGTCATTAAGTGACACATCTCTAATTGGGTCTTACATTACTGTCCCCCATGAATATATTATTCTTCGTAAAAAAAATGTTTTTTTTAATTCTTAAAACTGATATTAAATATAAAAAATTATTTACTAAATATTAAAATCTAAAAGAGGAAGCCGGGGTTTGAGCTTTACAAGCAGGAGAGAGACTATCGTCTTCTTTATTGTATCATCAGTTATCAAGATATAATTGCTAATTTTGGGTCTCATCTAACATCACAGTGAAAGGCTCCAATTAGTAATTTTGTTAAGTGCTAGTCTTACCTGTATAATTAATACAAACTCTGCTCTAATAACTGAAATCATTCACTCTGCCCCTCCTTAAAGAAATGCAAATTTCATCTATCATCTCATCACTATCTATTTTTGTTGCAACTTGTTCTATTTTGGAGGAATTATTAAATTACTATATATACCACATTTACAACCTCAATTCGAAAAAAGGTGTGATGCTGTGTAAACCCTACATAAAAGCAAAATGCAAGGATTTGAAAATCTAATAAACTTATGATTTTTATTTTGTATTGTGAATAAAATATATCACATGTTTAAACTAAAAAGTTACCATTTTAAGAAATAAATAAAAACTGAATTTATTATCAATACTTACCGTAATTTTCCTTTCCTGATGGACTCCAAGGCAGTCTACATTCGGGTTAACCCCACCTCCTCTCCTATGCTATAGGACCCAACTCCCATAAATTTGAGTTCACAGCCAGAGACTGCGTTCCATAACTAGCCGACTCCTAACCAATGGGTGTCCATCAGGAAAGGAAAATTAAGAATTGATAATACATTTTCTGTATTCCTGACAGACTCCATGGCAGTCTATGTGTGGGAAACAACTAGCCAGACCACACGGGTGTGTATGCTGATCCAAAATAAATTTAATTAGTCCCGTCAACCGACAGGATTCTTAAACCAAAGTTCACAAAAGATAGAGAAGTAGGCTCTGTGCATTAATGTGACATAAAGGTATTAATGGAGGCCCATGAGGCCACTTTGCAGATGACGTCTGGAGCCACATGCCGAGCTGCTGCCCATGAAGCCGCCATACCCCTGGTGGAATGTGCTGTCACCGCCTCTGGAGAAGCCCTTAGCCCTATGAGCCTGCTGGATGGACTGGACGATCTAGGCCGCAATTGTTCTGGTCGAGGCTCGTTCCTCTCTATTACTGTCAGAGTACAGAATGAACAGATAGTCGGAGCGTCTAAAGAAGGAAGTAGCTTGCAGTTATTCCTTCAGTATTTCGCCTACATCCAGGGGATGAGCTTCGATGGACTCCGGTGTCCTGAATGTAGGTAGGATGATTTCTTGGTTCACATGGAACACTGAAGTGACTTTCGAATTTGAGCTGAGCATAGGGATGAGGACCCCCCAGTCCGGGAAGAAAGTCAGGAATGGTTCTTCATGACCCAAGGACCCAATCTCAGAAACCATTTTGGCCGAAGTGATGGCTACTAGGAAAGCGACTCTTGCAGAAAGATCTTTAATAGAAAGCGGGGCAGATCCCGTGGTACTGAGTCCAGACAGTGAGTCGAGGACAAGGGGAAGATCCCATTTGGGGAATCTTGTTCTTTTTTGGGGCTTGAGTCTTGTTGTCCCATGGAAGAACTGCAGGATTAGAGGGTGAACAGCCCATAATGTTCTGGAGAAGGCCGACAAGGCTAAGACTTGAACCCTGAGAGAGCTGATGAATAGAGACAGATCTAGGCTGGATTGAAGGAAGCTGATATCCTGAATTTCTGGATCTCTGAATGATCTGCCCGTAGAGGATAAGAATTCGACAATCTTGGCCCATATTCTCCCATAGACTTTATTGGTGTTCACCTTTCTTGAGCTCATGAGGGTGAAAATCACTCTTGAAGCACACCCGAGAGATTCCAGCCTCTCCCTCTCAAGAACCAGACCATCAGTCTCAGTAATGCCAGAAAAGGGTGCAGGACTGCCCCCTGAGAAAGAAGGTCAGACCTGAGAGGAATTGGCACCGGATCCCAAAAACTGAGCTGGGTCAGGAGGGGAAACCATGGCCTGTTTGGCCAATAAGGTGCTACCACCACCACCTCGGCTGCTTCCACCTGGAGTCTCAGCAGAAACCTGAAGATGATCGGAAGCTGGGAAAAGGCGTATGCCCTGTTAAAGCTCCACTGATCTGTCAGGGCATCTATTCCGAAGGCCTAGCTGCAACGGCCCGAGTGTAATACTTCTTGATCTTGAAGTTGCAGGGGGATGCAAATAGATCCACTTCGGGATTGACTCTCAGGGACACGATCCACTCGAACGTCTGCACATGAAGAGACCACTCATTGTTGTCCAATTGTGTGCGGGACAGGAAGTCCGTTTGGACGTTCTGGTCTCCGGGAACAAAGACCGCTGAAAGATTGGTCAGGTTTTTCTGAGCCCAGGACATGATGGTCTCGACTTCTTGTACAAGGTGGGGCTCCGAGTGCCCCCTGCCTCTTCTTCACATAGGAGACCGCTGTGGTGTTGTCCATTTTCAATAAAACTGATTCCACTTTTAGGAGATGAGTGAAAGATTGAAGGACACACCAGGCTGCTTGTAGTTGCAGGACGTTTGAGCCCAGGATCGTGAAGACGGGCATCCCAGTTGCCTTGTGCAAGTTCTGACCTGCAAAGGACTGCCCAACCAGCACCACTGGCATCAGTCATGACCATGACCCATGAGACAGGAGCAATGGAGTGGCAGGTGAACAGATTTCTGCACTGGAGCCACCAGAAGAGACTGTTTCTCATCACTGATGTTATGTGGATGGACTGATTGTCATCCCCTGAATTCCATTGTTAAAGAAACCCTGTCTGAAAAGGGCGTAACCTCCAGAGAGACCATTTCACCATAGGGGTCATAGAGACCATTGTGCCAATGATTCTTAGGCACTGTGATGCCTTTAGGCGTGAGGAGCTCAGAGCCCGTGAGATTCTCTCCCGAATGACAGGAATTTTCTCCACTGGGATGGAGATGGTGCCTTCCACCGTGTCGAACTTGGCCCCTAAGTAATATCAGGTGCTGGACTGGTTACCGTTGGCCTTTCTCCAGGTTTAGGAGCCACCTGAATTCAGTCAGTGTATAGATGACCTGCTCCCTGTGGACAAATAGCTTCTCCTTGTCTTGGGACAGTAACAGGAGGTCGTTGAGATAGTGGTACAAGCATATCCCTTTTATTCTGATGAGGGCCACCACAGCCAGAAGAACTTTCGAAAAGACCCGGGGTGAGGTTGTCAACCCAAAAGGGAGACAGGGGAACTGTAGATGTACTTGCCCGACTCTGAACCGAAGGTATTTGCAGAATTCTTCTGCCACAGGCACATGAAAATAGGCATCTTTTAAGTCGATTGAGATTAGCCAATCGCCTAGCTGCATGGCTTGTTGGATGGCAGACAAAGTCTCCCTTTTGAATCTTTTTTGTATTTTATGAACTTGTTTAGATAAGTTAGGTCTATCACGGGGCGCCATGATCCGTTTTTCTTCTGTACAAGATAGAGTGGGGAGTATACCCCCTGGGACTCTTCGCCTTTCGAGACAGGCATCACAGCTCCCTGTACTATCAGCGAATCCACGTAGGACAGTAACACCTGCTTCTTTTCTTCTGACCATGGTAGCAGGGTAGAAATAAGTCTATAAATCAATCAAAATCTGAGGCACTCAACCTCAACCTTCCTCCAGACCAATTTGAAGTTAATGAAGGATAACTACCCCTATAAATGGGAACCAAGTACACTCAAGTACCTGGGAATAAACTTGACTAACAACACTGACTCACTCTACAAAGCCAACAATAAACCCCTACTATCCTCAATAATAAGAGTTCTCCAAAAATGGACACCAAAAACATTTTCTTGGTTTGGCAGAGCCTCAATTCTGAAGATGACCGTTCTTCCCAGACTACTTTTATTTATTTATTAAACTTCCCATCAGACTTCCCGACATCTTTTTTGTCAAAATCCTCAAAGCCCAGAGGTGTTTTCTTACTAACACTTTCCAAAAATAGAGGGGGCATAGGCCTACTGGACTTCAAAAAGTATCACCAAGCTTCCCACATCTCCAGAATAATAGATTGGCACTGCCACGGGTCGAACAAAGATTGGGTTCAATTAGAACAAAACCTAGCGCCAAACCACAAACTTTTTTATCCTTGGTCCTCCCACTCCAAAACAGATAAAAAAATAAACCACCCATTAATAGCAAATACACTCAACATCTGGCACAAAATAGCTGTCAAACACAAACTTGCCTCAATACCCGGTCCACTAACACCAATCACCAATAATCCTGATTTCACTCCTGGCCTACATCTGAAGAAAACTCAGAACCTTTTAGCCACCCATTGTATGGCAGGCTCGAGGGTTAAAACTTTTGAAACTCTGCAATCAGAATGGGATGGATCATTTCCTGGCCTCTGGTTCTACATACAAATGAAGGACGCACCTTAAAACTTTATGCTTCAAGAGATCCATGGTAGCAAATACCACATCTCTAGCCTACTCATGGTTGAACCAAACTCAGCACGAAGATAATAATAAGCATAAAGAAAAATGGGAACATGACCCGAGAATTAAAATATCAGAAAAACAATGGGAAAAGGCATGTATTCTGACACACAAATGCTCTTTAAGCTCCAAATACCAAGAAATTTCCTACAAAGTAGGTGGTCCAGCACGTTCCCAGATACTTGCTGGCGTTGTGACAAGCATTTAGGTACCTTTCTGCATATCTGGTGGGAGTGCCCCCCAATCCTTGCCTACTGGGACGAAATCAAAAAATGGACCAAACACATCACGGAAACCAAAATAGAACTTTAATGCTGCTGCCTGTTTGATCAACATTAACCCTCTTACTTTAAGTACAAGAAATCACTTACCAGACACCTTTTACTTGCAGCTAAAACACTTAGGCCGCGTACACATGACCGGTTTTCTCGACACACCGGCTGTGTGTACGCAGGTTTCTCGTCAAGAAAACTGCCCAGATTCCCAGACGAGAAAAAAGACAACCTGCGGTCTTTTTTCTCGTCGAGAATCTCGTTGGTCTGTTTCTCAACGAGAAACCCAAGCGTGTGTACACTTACCTGTCGCCGTGGAAACCTGCGCATGCTCGAAATGACTTTGCATGCACAGTAGCTTCCTAGGCATAGGGTGTAGCAAGATGGCGGCGACGGCATAGAATGTGACGAGTGCACGCTCGTCGTGGTCGATGATGTCACTGCGTTCATGCCATTCAAAAGAACGGCGGTTCTTTTGAATCGTACGTGCGTACACTCGGCCGGGACAAGATTCTTGTCAAGATTCTCGTCAGGGAAAACAACGTTTTTTTCCTGACGAGAATCTCGGCCATGTGTACGAGGCTTCATTCCCCTACATTGGAAATCCACACACGTCCCAGGGATCAAGGATCGGTTCGACAGGGTACATTATATTTACAAAATGGAGGAAATTGTGGCCATGAAAAAAGAAAATGGCACAAACTTTAACAAAACCTGGCAACCATGGCTGTTATTCACTTACTCATCTGACTACCAACTACTCAATGTGTGATGTATTATCTGCAGACTAACTATGGCGTGTTAAAGGAACACTAAAGGTTCCCATTTTTTTTTTTAAATAACAAACATGTCATACTTGCCTCCACTGTGCAGCTCGTTTTGCGCACAGTGGCCCCGATCCTGGTCTTCTGGGGTCCCTCGGCGGCTGTTTCAGCTCCTCCCCGCAAGGAGTCCACACCATAATGCGTTACTGCGGGCCATAGCCGCCGACTGTATCACTCGGCCCCGGCACGCCGCGTCATTGGATGTGATTGACAGCAGCGCCAGCCAATGGCTGTGCTGCTTTCAATCCATCCAGTGTAGCCAATCAACGGCCGGGCTCAGGAACTCGGAGGATGACGGGAGCGAGCGCGGGACTTTCGAGGGGCCAGGTTAGTAAAACGGGGGCTCGGGGGGGGGGGGGCGGTATTGTCAAATGTTTTTTCACCTTAATGCATAGGATGCATTAAGGTGAAATAACATGTACCTTTACAACCCCTTTAAGATTGTCCTAGGAAAATGATACTGTTGGTAGCCTTAACTAATCATTTGCTCATGTATATACGTGTTATATTTACTATGCCTCCTCCCTACCTGTTTATCTCCCCTTCCATCTCCCCCCCCCCCCATTTTCCCTCCACCCCCTCCTTTTTTTTTCCTTTTTTTCCTTGCCTCTTTTTTCTTTCTTCTCCACCCCACTCCCTCCCCGCCACCATCTATTTGATGCACTTCTTGTGCGTCTAATTATCACCACACCTATGTAAACACTTATCTGTTAACATGCTACATTTAAATGTAAACTGACTTTTGTTATTCACTTTTATTTGACTTATGCATACTACTGTCAAATATTTGCTTGTCTTAAGCTTCAATAAAATCTTTTGATTGTGAAAAAAATAAAATAAATCTAGGGGGGGTACTGGAGAAAGACCTGTGGAGACCGTAGGGCAGTTAAAGTCCTATAGAGACAAAACGCGTCGGGCCTGCATTATTTGCTTCCCACATTGCTTTATATATGTTTGTGATCACTTTTTATTCTATTTTTATACATCTGTCATTTGATGTACGGAATCTATTATTTTAATAAATCCCTCTTGGTTGACCTGCACCATATGGAGCTATCTCTGCATTTTATCCTTTTTTGGGGCCTCTGATGAGAACACCCACAATTACCACCACCCGTTGGATTTATCCTTTCTCTGGTCTGCAATTGCCGCACTTCCATATGGTTTGGAGTCCAAAAGATCCATTATCTGGTCCAACTCGGCCTCCTAATCTACATAGCCCTGGAGCTTAAGGAACCAAGGGTTCAGAGCCTGTTTGACTCACTGCCGTATGGTACGTGGTTCCACCAAATTTGGTAATAGTACCCAATTTTTTTCTCTCCTTGGAAGTCTTTGAAGTAATCACAGGTATCCGAATAGTTCATTCTGTTCAAATTTGTTTATTGAATTTTATCAAATTACAGAGAAATAATAATAAAAAAATAAATAAATAAATAAAGCAACAATTACAGTAATCACTACAATAGGTTCAAAATTAGCATATGAAATCATATATATATCATGGATCAAGAGACAATTGCTTCACTCAATAATCAGAGTGAGTTACTTCACTTAGTCTAAATAAAGTGTAGACTCAGAATGAGAAATACAATTGAAGCCTTAGGCCTCGTACACACGACCGATTTTCTCGTCCAAAACAGTCAAGAAAAGTGCCGCAAGAGTTTTTTTGTCTAGAAAAACGTTCGTGTGTATGGTTTTACGACGAGAAACTTGACGAGAATCTCGACGAGAAAATAGAGAACCTGCTCTCTATTTTCTCGTCAGGATTCCAGATTTCCTCGTCGTGTTTCTCGTCGGCCTGTTTTGTGACGAGAAAATGGTTCGTGTGTATGCTTTTACGACTCTTCCAAAAGCGCGCATGCTCACAAGCAACTATGAGACGGGAGCGCATCTTCTGGTAAAACAAGCCTTCATAATGGAGAGAGCACATTCGTCACGCTCATAAATATTTCATCGTTTAAATGTTCTGCATTGAAATCTTCGTTAGAATGTTACATTAATCAAAACGAGTGACCTTCTTTTGCTGCTGATATTCACACAGAGTTGAGCCTTATTTTTCACCTTTTTCATGCTGCTCTTTATAAGATTTATGTGTATTATATCGTGCAAGTTTTTAGGAATAATTTAAATGGTTAGATTTTTCAAAATGATGTTAATTATAATTTCTCAATGTTTTGATAGCGATCTCCCATTTAATTTTGGAATCTATATTATTAAAATTTCACACCATGTTTTTGTGCTAATCAGATTTAGTTATTCTTTTGGGGGGGGGGGGTGATATCTGTGCCTTTTATTGTCAGTCAAATGTATCTGCTTACTCCAAAGCTTGATTTTTTTTATTTAAAAATACACATAGTCAAGTATGAACTTAAACAAAAAACACATTTATTCATGTTTATAAATTAAATAAAGAGAAGGCAGCGCTGGAGAAGCTGCTGCCATTTGTGCATCCCAGGGACCCCAGAGCACACAGCAACCCTGTGTGGACACTAAAATTGGGAGCTTGAGAAGGCCCAGATTTCAGAACACAATCTGATGCTGGCCTCCCAGAGGTCAGGAACAGCAGCAGGTGAGATATATGTCCCAAGTGTGTGGTACTACAACAGGCTGCCTTCTGTCCAACCACAATGAAGCAAGGCCATCACTTCCTCTTCTTCCTGGCAACCTTCCCTGCAGCCTTTCCTGAAGCCTTTCCTGAAGCCTTTCCTGCAGCCTTTCCTGCAGCCTTCCTTCTTCGTTTGGCTGGAGGCTGGCCCACTGGAGGGGTACTCCTGTCAGGAGGAGGAGGTGGAGGTGTAGCAGAAGGGGGTGGGGCAGAAGAAGAAGGTGGAGGTGTAGCAGAAGGGGGTGGGGCAGAAGGTGGAGGTGTAGCAGAAGGGGGTGGGGCAGAAGGTGGAGGTGTAGCAGAAGGGGGTGGGGCAGAAGGTGGAGGTGTAGCAGAAGGGGGTGGGGCAGAAGGTGGAGGTGTAGCAGAAGGGGGTGGGGCAGAAGAGGAAGGTGGAGGTGGAGGTTTAGGTTGGGTCAGTTGGGCCACCTCACATATGGCGGTATTGGGGGTAATTTGCTCCATCACCCGCTTGTTGAGCAAGGTGATGAGCAGGGGCTCGCATAGGAGGCGTTGCTCCATGCTCATCACCTTGAACTTAGCCTCCACTAGGCCGGCAATGGCCTCTTCAGGGGATGTGGGCTCCTTGAGGGTGGCATGGGCCTCTTTAATAAGGGCCATTGCTGCCTCACTGGTGGTCCTGTCCCTCCTGCCTCTTTTGTGAAGCCGTATGGGAGGCACCTGGGATCTGGTGCTTCTCCTTTGCCCTGCCACCTCCTGTCTGCCACTGGGCCCTGCCACCTCCTGTCTGCCACTGGGCCCTGCCACCTCCTGGCTGCCACTGGGCCCTGCCACCTCCTGGCTGCCACTGGGCCCTGCCACCTCCTGGCTGCCACTGGGCCCTTCCTCCTCCTGCCTGACAGTTTCCAGACCCTCCTCCTGGCTGATTTCATCCTGTGTATGAAAAAGGAACATAGTTTAATATGTTGGTTTAATCTTTGCATCAAACTTTGTAATCCTGATGGAAGCAATTAGAATGTAAATGCATAAATCCTTGCTTTAAATTTACCACTACATCAGCTTGACTATTTACCACACAATTAAGTGCAGAATAATGTCTACAGATCCTGATTTCACTTGTGGAATACAAAATAATGTATGTTTCTCATCCTGACATATTTGGGAAACATTAATTTTATCCCAATACATTTTCAGTTAATACTATACCTGGCTCCAGATGGACAAATCAGGATCATCCAGGATGGCTGCCTCCTCTTGCTCCAGAGAAGGCTCAGGTTGGCTGCAGGGAAGTCTGGGGGGAAGAGTGGAGAGTGATGGCCTTGTCTCAATGTGGTCATCCAGGAAGGACATCCTGCTGTAGTACCACAAAATCGGGACATAAACATCATCTGCTGCTGCTCCTGACCTCTGAGAAGCCAGCACCTTAGAGCGTTCAGTCCTGTAGGTACCTCTCAAGCTCCCAATTTTAGTGTCCACTTGTTTTGCTGTGGCTGTGGGCACCTTGGTATGCACAAATGGGAGCAGCTTCTCCAGCGCTGCTTTTCTCACCCCTTTTTTTATGGATGGGGTTTTTGGTCTCCCACAGAGCCGGCAGCTCCCTTACCCGGTCAATAAATTCCGCCAGGAACTCTTTGTCGCTAATAAAGACATTCATATTGTATCTGCAAGTAAAATAAATTATATTTAAATAATGTGAGGCAAACAGTCTAACCTCCTTCACATCCTAGTCACCATATATATCCTCCAACAATCTCAAGACAGTATAGGCCAACAATTTTTACAAGTCTCACAAAATCACATACCTTCGTTCGCACGTCCGTCACTTGAACTCCTCTCTCCGCACACCGAACATACTATAGTCACATGTGTGTTTGCTATATACACACCACGCATGCGTCAAAATTCGAACACGTCGCTCCGCACACGTCGCCCGCCCATGACGTTCTAACTAACATCTTTTCCCCGCCCCTTCTCTTTCGGCGCGCAGACAGATATGGCGGAGTTACAGCAGGTGTCTGATAATTCCGCAACTAGCGAGGAGACAAGCCCGGAGACCGAGGACACGTCACGATCAAGGAGGAGATTCAAGGCATCGAATATGTCTTTGGCGGAGATGGCGGAGATGGTGGACATCTTGGTCAAGGCTGATTATGATGCCAAGCATGGGCCGTATAGCAAACCAAATAGAAGGAAGGCCAAAATCCTCACTAAAGTTGTGAAGAGTCTGAGGGCGAAGTTCGGGGTGAAACGCTCAAATGAGCAGCTCAGAAAGAGGTGGTCAGACCTCAAACTGAGGGAGCCAGACCAGTTGAGGATCATAAAGAGGATGCTCGCTAAAAGTAAGTAAAATGACGACGTTTCTGCTATTAATCTTTTGAGAAACTGACATTTTTTTTTATCATATTGGACTCCCTTCCAAAATGTAATATTTTGAACTAGGTTGGGCACAGTAATCGTTCGTTACGTTACCGACACTTCGTTCGGCCACTATCCGCGGTTTTGGCTTATTTAAGAGCCACAAAAGTAATTAGACATCTGCCATTTTTGATCAAGTATTGTGGATAATTTTTAAGTCTAGATGATGTGTTTGTAAGGAGAATGAAATGCAAACTTTTAGCAGTGTAAAGGAGAGGACACTCAGCAGCTGCTTCCACATCTGTACTTTGGAGCACTATAGTGTGGGCCAACAGACCCGCCGTTTTTGGGTGTCCCACACAGGTGCATCAGAGTTTATTTGTGGTGCCTCCATGTCCAAAAAATTACATCCAAATGTGAATACTAAACATATTTGGGGGCATAAATAATGCATTCTTCTTTAAATTCCGCACAAACACACACTTGTACCCCACTTCCAAACAATTTATCCTTTTTTTAGTTTAACAAGGAGATTTACAGTGTGATAAATAGACCTTTGGTTTTATTCTCATAGGGGAGAGAAGACTGGGAGGAGGACACTCCAGGGAGCACATGCACCCCACAACTTCCAAGCAACCCCAAACTCCCAAAGATCCACAACCGAAAGATGTGCAGGAAGTTGAGGTGGAGGAAGGAGAAGTGCAGAAAGGAGAGGTGGATGACGTTGTGGATCTGGTCACCACAACAGGTCAGTATCTGACACCACAGCTTAAGGTAAGCGAGGTAGGCCTGCAGTGTTTTATTAATTATTTTTTTTGGTTTTTAGGGGATGTAAATGTTGTGCAGGATAGCACACGGTTCTCTGCTGACAGTGCCCTCTGCCTCATCCAGCAAGTGATGGAATGTAGCACGGAACTGGACCTAATTAAACAAAGAATCCATGTGATGGAACAAACATTTAAAGACATTCTCGATGTTTTGGGGAAAATTCAATAAGCCATCCAAACACATTTGTTTTTACATGTTTGTTTTTATATTTTTTTCTAATTTTTTGAGTAACAAACCAGCCAAAAATTGAATATGCACACAGTGTGTGAACATGTGCTATCTGCCATCAGGGGATATCCATGTACGTCTTTTGTGGGTGCAACCCCTTCCTCGTATCAAAAGTCGGTGAACTGAGGAAGGGGATGCACCCCCAAAACACGTCCATTGATCACCCCTGATGGCAGATAGCACATGTTGACAATAGGGATCAGGATTGTAAACTTCCTATTTGCAAAAAATTAAAAATGTGTGCATATTGAATTTTTGGCTGGGCAAGGGGTGGCAGGACCCCATATTAGGACGGGCACATAGAGACATAGTTTGTGTAACTGAATGTCTCCGATTGCTCAGAGGTATCCAATGTTGTAATTTTAGAAATGCAAGTGATATTTTTGTATTTTCATAAGCCAAAATTTGCCGGGTTGTGGCCAGACCAACCCCAAAGTAAAACAAAAAAAAAAAAAAAAAGAGAATGTGCAGAGAGTAAAATATTTGACCACAAACAACGTGTAGCTTCTTTTTATAATACTCTCTAAGCTTATTTGGTTCTTTTGTAAGGTAACATAGTGAAATTGGTTGTTATTTACTAAAGTAAAATACACTTGCCACTACAAATGCACAAAGACAAACTAGGAGACAGGAAAGAACAAATAATTAAAGGTTTAAACAAGATTTTTATTGGGATACTTAGACATAGGCTGGCATAGGAATTGCCCCCCTACCCGTGAAATACTCCATGTATTTGTCCTGAACCACACAGGCATTTTGGGGGGGCAAGCCAAGACGGGCAGATTCCAGGCCCGGAAGGGGATTTGCAGGGGAAAGTCCAGCCTCTGGCAAAACTGAGGCCATATAGGAATTTGATTTTTGGCTCAGAAAGTTGTGTAGCACACAGCAGCATAACACTACATAGTTTATTTTGTAGTCCGCAAAGTGGATGGAAGTCATAAAAAGGCGGAACCGGCTGGCCATTATGCCGAAGGCATTTTCAACGACTCTTCGGGCCCTGGCCAGCCGGTAATTGAACACACTCTTCTCTGGGGTCAGGGTCCTCTGTGGAAATGGCCTCATAAGATGCCTTCCGAGTCCGAAGGCTTCATCAGCCAAGAAAACAAAGGGGAGTCCTTCAATATTCCCTGCATCCGGTGGCAATGCAAGGTCGTCACTCTGGAGACGGAGGGCAAACTCCGTCTGGATGAAGGATCCCCAATTGGACATCCAGCCATTCTTCCCTACATCAACATAGAGGAATTCATACCGTGCTGACACCACCGCCATCAGCACAATGCTATGAAACCCCTTGTAATTGTAGTAGTAGGACCCAGAATGGGGTGGCGGCACGATGCGGACGTGCTTCCCGTCTATGGCACCATCGCAGTTGGGGAAGTCCCACCGCGTGGCAAACTCCGATGCCGCAGTCTGCCATTCCTGTGGCGTGGAAGGAAGCTGTGGAGTGAAACAAGATGAAATAATATTAGAAAAACAAAGGCATACATTACAAGGAAATTCTATCCCAAAAAATTAGAGACCAACATCAATCTAATTATACGTTTATTAAGGTGTGTAAAAAAAGTATAATGGAAGGCTCATTTATCATATTCATCTCCCCCTCTGATGGGCCATTACTAAATTATTTTGGGGGGGGGGAGATGTGTTTGGCCACAGGATAGCATTGCAGTGGCGGTGCGTCCAGAGTGGGCGCTGGAGCACTGTCCCCTCTCTCCTGTGCCCATCACTCAGAACAATACATAGGTTCATGCGTTGCATGAACCTATGTATTGTCTATGCCGCACACTATTCAGGTGGATGGCCTCTTGTAAAGCGACCGACATATGAATAATTGCGGCATTTAGGGGGTTAAAATTGCAGAGCAGAAACAGGTATTAAAATAGTCTTGCAAATTACAACCTGAGGGATGTAATTGGGTTCCTCAAAGAAAAATCGGGGACGCAAGGAGGGGGGCATTCCTTGTGTAAACACTGACAGGCTGCTCTGCCAATCATGTTCACCAAGTCTGTTTAATGGTAACATGATTGGCTGATGCAACATGAAGGGAAGGAGAAGACATCAAGGACAGAAGAAGGATGGCGCTGACCACAAGAAGGTAAGTGCAGGGCTGGGGGAAAACTGGCTGCATTAGAGGGGACTAAATGGCTGCATTTGAGGGAACAAAATGGCTGCATTGGAGGGGACAACTGGGGGCGTTTATTAGGCAACAGAGCAAAAAAGGAGGAAGTTTATTTCCTAAATTGGGGTTGGAACCCCCCAACATTTGGAGCAACAGGCGCCCCTGCTGGAAAAGTTAGTGAGGGGAAATATTTAGGGAGGATAAAAAAGGGGCAATCTAAAGCTTCCAACATGCATGGGGACAAAGGGGACATTCTCAGCATATTACAATCATGGTAATTAGGGAAGGATGAAAGAAATACAATACATTAGCATACATGTAATACATAAAATGTGATGTTAAGGGAGAAAACTTACCCTAATATAGTCCTCCTGCAGGACTTGTATAATGGCAGAACAGGTGTCTGGGATTATGAGGCCCAGAGCCTGGGGGGAGATGCCTGTGGTGAACTTCAAGTCCTGAAGACTTCTCCCTGTCGCTAGGTAACGCAACGTGGCGATGAGCCTCTGCTCAGCACTGATGGCTTCCCGCATAACGGTGTCCTTCCTGGTAATATAGGGGGACACCAAAGCCAACAGTTCCTGAAAAACAGGGTCAGACATCCTCAGAAAATTCCTGTAGTCCTCAGGATTATTCTCGACGATCTCCCGCAGCAGAGGCATGTGGCAGAATTGGTCCCGCTGGAGCAACCAATTCTTGGTCCATGAACTCCTCCCCACACCATTCATGGACTGGTCTTGGTCCAAAACGAACAGGCAAGAACGCACTGTAAAACAGATACGACCTGCCTAGACGCCCTGAAAGTCAAGATACGAACCCACAAGCACAAACTGAACGGCAGAAAACGATCTGAAAAGTACGAAGACTGAAAAGCGCGAATCGTCTCTTCCCAAACTTTTACTTCACACGCGGTAACACAAGATCAGCAAAAGCAGCCCAAGGGGTGGCGCCAAGAAAAAAGATCTTCCCCTTTATAGTGCCGTTGTACGTGCTGGACGTGAGCGCAGAGAACCACGAGGAAATTGGAAAATGACAGTGTGTACGCATAGAAAGCTTGACGAGAAAATTGACAAGCTTAACAAGAATCTCGTCGAAAAAAACGACGTGTTTTTTACGACGAGAAAATCGGTCGTGTGTACGAGGC
Source organism: Rana muscosa (assembly GCA_029206835.1). Taxonomy (NCBI): domain Eukaryota; kingdom Metazoa; phylum Chordata; class Amphibia; order Anura; family Ranidae; genus Rana; species Rana muscosa. Next base: position 96,462,685 of record CM055128.1, read on the forward strand.
CTCAAAGGTAAACACCTAAGGAGGATAAAGAAATGTATTAAAGCCTCAAAAGGTATGAGACAGAATGATCGCTACTATATAACTCTTAAAAATCAAGAATCTGTGCCTAAAAAAATTGAGAGGAGCATATGTAGGTATACTTGTTGAACCTATAAATACATGAAAAATAAAAAATAAAAATAAAAACACAAAAAAAAACAACCATATAAACAAGTTGAGAAAAAAAGAAGGGGAAGAGCAGGAAGAAGAGAAGAAGAGAAGGAGAAGAGGAAGTGACAGGAAGAATCCCCGGGGATAAATGCATCAATAGCCATTTGCTTATAGATAGTTACTGCGAGAGAGTGTAAAACATCAAGGCATCAACAAGGTGTCATCAAAGTTTGGTGGCAAAAACTGAGTTATCCATGGTTGCCAAATATCTTTAAAGGAATTTATTTTATCTTGAATTATGGCTTCCATTTTGGCATGGACCATAGCTTGGTTAATTCTATGCTTGGTTTCATTTAATACCAAATTGTTAGTTCTCCAGGCTTTAGCTATGGTCTGTTTCACGGCTGTTGTGATCTGCAATAAAAGTTTAAATTGTTTATAGGTGAGTGTTGCCGGTTTGAGATTTAAGAGTGCTATTGAAGGTACTGGAGGGATGGATATTGCAAACAAGGGTGAGAGTATGAGAAATATATCACTCCAGAACTTTTGAACCACCGGACAATCCCACCAAGTGTGTAGATAGGAGCCAAGATCACCACAGCCACGAAAACATAATGAGGAGTAATTGGGGGCAAATTTTGCAACTCTGGAAGGGACCAAATACCAGCGGGTGAGTACTTTGTAATTAGTTTCCAAAGCTGTTATGTTTTGTGAGGAGGATTTTGTATTATTCCAGATTGCAGCCCAATCAGATATTTCAAGATTAAGATTGAGATCTGCCTCCCATTTAGCTACATAAGAAGGAGGGTCAGAAACAGATTTAGTAATGAGTTGAGTTCTCTCAACTCCGAATAGTTCATTCTGACTACACACTCCAAATTACATCTTGAAGTGGATTTCTCTGTGGACTTCGGTGCTTACTGTTTGTGGAATAATATCACTTTCACTTTGTTTTGAGTGGACTCATATTCACTTATTTCATGTGGTTGAGAAGATTCACATTCACTTATTTTCACTTGTTTATTTTTTTTTGCTTAAATGGTATTTTGCCATTTTTTTTTTATATTTTCTCAGTCTTGTGGCCATTATTTTTGTGTTTCTGTGTACTAACAGTGCAAAAATATCATCATTTATGTAGTTTCACATTTTTAGCGCTACACTATGTTGTTATATTTCCACTTTGTTTGTTTGAGTGTTAGCAGCTACACTTTTTTTAGGTTTGATTCAGCGCACTATTTTGTCTTGTCATCCATGGACTGACACAGCGTGTCTTATACACCTTTACACGTGGGTTATGTCCCTGCTTGCAGGAGAAGACCTAGGCAGAATGTGAGATGTTATACATACATTCTAAACAGCCAGAGCTGAACAGCCCCGCCCAGGGGGGCGGTCCCTCCGGCATAACCCTCCCACTGCAGTCAGCAGACCTCAGTTTTTTTCTGCCTAGCAGAAGGAGAAGACGTGGCTCTCTCAGGAGCCAGTCTCCTGACCTATTTTTTATTCCTTTTGGAATTTTTTCCTATTTTTTTCTTTTGAGATCTTCTATCAACTGTCGGCTGGGCAACAGTTGGGTACAAGATATCCTCGTAGTCTTCCCTGTCCGACCATCGAGCGTGCTGATCCTCGCCTTGTGTGCGTGAGACTCAGTTCACGACATGCCCCACGACTCCAGGGGTGGCCGGTGGGCTTCCAGCTCCGCGGTCCTCTCAAGATAGAACAGTCCGGCTGTATCTTTCGCGGTGGACCGGGCCGACAGCTACTCAGTACCGCACTGTGATAGTTCTGTCAGAAACACACCAGTGGGTCCCTCAGGGGACGGGTAAGTAGTCTCTCCTGGCTGCAGGTGAGTACATGCTGTGTGTTTCTTGTGTGGGGGATTTCCTGTCTCCCCCTGTGTTTTTTTAATGTCACTCTCTGGTCACTAGTGCTGGCGCTGTACTGTGTGGGGTGCCTGGGGGCCATACTGTCCTGGGGGGGGCTCATGCTGCTCTGCATTCGCTGGGGCTGTTTTGTTTTTGGGTGTGAGGGGCCTGGGCGCCGTTCGGCGCCATGTTTAGTGTGTGTGCTGATTTTACATTGGCGGCCATCTTGCCGTGACCCGCCGGAGCACATTGCGGCGGCCATTTTCTTGTAGCCGCACGTTTTTCTAGCACTAGTTTGGCCTCTAGCGCCGCTGGAAACGGCGCGAATCTCCTAACACTCTCTCCTCTCAGCTCACTCACGCTGAGCAGCGCGGCGCAGTGAGACAGAGCGGCGGAACCGAGCGGTCCTGGTCAGGTTGGTGGGTTCCCTGGGCATTCCCCTACTTCAGTCAGCACAGCCTGTGGGTGGTCTCAGAGAGGGACATTATGAAGTCAGAGTCACCAGCTTCCCCTCACATGCCAGAGGCAGCAGCCAGTGCTCCAGCACCTGCGGTCCCTATGGACCAGTTGTCGGCAGTCCTGGAATCATTTCTGACCAGGATGGAAGCTGTGTGTGAGCACAAGGGAGCAAAAAAGCGCCCTCTCCCCACTTTATCTCCACAAGGGGAGTGCTCTGATTCAGATATGGGCCTAGCTATTGCTGCTCAGGACCCTAGCTCTGAATATTTGGATGGTTTTGAACAGGACATTCCTTGTGAGGAAGACTCCAGTTCTGAGTCAGTAAATGACAGGGCGCTTGTTAGTGAACTCATTGATGCTGTGAGGGACACTCTCAAGCTAAATGCTGCGACTGCAGAACCTCAGGCGGATACAGTCTCCTTTGGTTCTTTTAAGACCAAGCCTTCTAAAAAGGTTTTTCCATATGTATCTCTTTGACCAGCTCATTGACCAGGTCTGGGAAAAGCCGCAGAAGACTTTCATGGTCCCGCGGCGTTTGTCTATTAGATACCCCTTTGAAGACGCCCTGCTTAAAAAGTGGGCTTCTCCCCCGGTGGTCGACCCTCCAGTCGCCCGTTTAAACAAGGCCACCACTCTCCCGATGGAGGGGACTCCTGCGTTTAAGGACCCCACTGACAGGAGGTCAGAAGTGGTGAGTAGAGCCATGTTCGCCTTGTTGGGATCCGCCCTACGGCCAGTAGTAGTGGCGACCCTTGTGTCTCAGACACTCACGGAATGGGCAAAAATTTTGCACCAAACTGTGCAGGAGTATAACCTTACTCCAGACACTATTGCTCTGGCCCACCAGATGGTGCAGGGTCTGATATATGTGTGCGACGCCACGTTGGACGCGGCCCCTTTAATATCCAGGGCCTCTGTCTCGGCGGTGGTATTGCGTCGTCTCATCTCGTTGAAATGCTGGTCTGCTGACCTAGCCTCTAAGAAGCTCCTGACGGATCTACCTTTTAAGGGTGGTAGACTTTTTGGTGCTGCTCTGGATGACATCATCAAGGATGTCACGGGAGGTAAAAGCACTCTCCTTCCTCAAACTATCAAGGATAAGAAGGCCCGACGTAAACCGGGTCCTTCCTTTCCAGCAAAAAAGGGTTTTTTTCGTCCGTCAGAGTCCACGGGTAAGCCATCCCAGACTGACAACAGTGCGGCTGGCGGGCACAAGCGCCCCTGGGTGCGTAAGCCGAACAAGCCGGCTCCCAAGCCCGCCTCCGCGTGAAGTCTTGCCCCCGCCCGTCTCTGGGGTGGGGGGACGACTTTGCAGGTTCACGGATCGGTGGACCTCCCGGATCTCCGACCGGTGGGTGTGCGAGGTGGTCACCTCAGGATACAGAATAGAGTTCCGCTCCTGGCCCCCAGACAGATTCTTTCCCTCAAATCTCCCTCTCCTTCCTGCCCGTCGGGCAGCCCTCTTGGGGGCTGTACAGGATTTGATCGGGTCCGGAGTAATTGTGCCGGTTCCGTCCCAGGAGAGGTTTCAGGGGTTCTACTCGAATCTGTTTGTTGTTCCAAAAAAGGACGGGGTTCGGCCAATCCTGGACCTCAAGGCCCTGAATGCCTTCATGAAGGTGCAAAAATTCCGCATGGAATCCATTCGCACGGTGATCGCTACACTCCATCAAGGGGATTTTCTGGCATCCTTGGACATCAAGGACGCCTACTTGCATGTTCCGATCTGCGCAAGCCACCAGAAGTTTCTGCGCTTTGCGGTCGGCGAAGTCCACTATCAATTTGTGGCTCTTCCCTTCGGCCTAGCCTCGGCACCGAGGGTGTTCACCAAGGTGCTTGCTCCGGTCCTAGCTTTGCTGAGACAGCGAGGCATTGCTATCGTGGGCTATCTGGACGATTTTCTTCTAAGAGCAGACAGTGGCTCAGAATTGGAAGAAAGTGTGACTATCGTCAGTCAGACCCTCAGGGAGTTTGGGTGGCTCCTGAGCGTTCAGAAGTCGGTTCTAGTCCCGACTCAGCGTCTGGAGTATCTAGGTCTGATTCTGGATTCCTTGGAGGCAAGAGTCTTCCTACCTCCAGACAAACTACTGACACTTCAGTCTGCAGTACGGGTGCTGACGTCCCGAAAATGGTCGTCAATCCGCTTTTGCATGAGAGTCCTGGGACTCATGGTGGCCTCCTTCAAGGCCGTTCCTTATGCCCAAGCGCACACCAGGGCTTTACAGAAAGAGATCTTGTCCACTTGGGACAAATCCCCGTTGTCCTTGGATCTTCAGATCCAGGTGAGTCACCTGGTCAGGGCGTCCCTGACGTGGTGGTTGAGGTCCCCGGCTCTTCGGTTCGGGAAGTCGTTCCTCCCCATCCAATGGACGGTGATCACGACGGACGCCAGCCTGACGGGCTGGGGGGGAGTCTGGGGAGTCCTGTCGGCCCAAGGGCTTTGGACTCCGGACGAAGCCCTCTTACCGATCAATGTGCTGGAGATACGGGCAATCAGACTGTGCCTCTCCTCATGGTCGGAGAAACTACAGGGTCACTCCATCAGGATCCAATCGGACAACGCCACAGCAGTGGCGTATGTCAACCATCAAGGGGGGACTCGGAGCTCAGCTGCTGCTTCCGAGGTCGCCCGCATCCTGAGGTGGGCCGAAAGAAGCGTGCCGGCTCTGTCGGCCGTCTACATTCTGGGCGTAGACAATTGGCAGGCGGACTATCTAAGTCGCCAGACGCTGGACCAGGGAGAGTGGTCCTTGCACCCGGAGGTCTTTCAACTCCTTTGCAGACGGTGGGGCACGCCGGATGTGGACCTGATGGCCTCCTCGACTCAATCGCAAGGTGTCGAGGTTTGTGGCCAGATCCAGGGATCCCTGGGCGGATGCCTCGGATGCGTTGGTGGCCCCATGGGGTCAGTATCACCTGATATACGTTTATCCTCCGCTGCAGTTGCTGCCTCACCTGCTCCGCAGGGTAGCGACCGAGGGAATTCCGGTGATCCTCGTTGCTCCGGATTGGCCTCGGCGTCACTGGTACGCCGATCTGGTACGTCTCGTCGCAGACGTTCCCTGGCGGTTACCAATACGGGGCGGACCTTCTGTCTCAAGGTCCTATATTTCATCCTGCTTTACAGTCTCTGGCTTTAACGGCATAGTTATTGAAAGCCAGGTGCTGAGAGACCGAGGTCTCTCGGATTCGGTCATTTCGACCATGTTAAGGGCACGGAAGTCTTCCTCCAGAAAGATCTATCACCGTACTTGGAGAGCTTACATCGCCATGTGCGAAGAGCTGGACTGGCGCCCACGAACGTATTCCGTTCCCAGAATCCTGCATTTTCTGCAGCGTGGCGTGACCCAAAAGCTCGCTTTGAGTACCATTAAGGGTCAGATTTCGGCCTTGGCCATCTTCTTTCAGCGACCGCTGGCGGGTCATCCCTTGGTTAGCACCTTTGTGCAGGGGGTTCGCCATGTGCTCCCCCCTGTCAAGCCTCCTCTCCCCCCGTGGGATCTGAATTTGGTGCTCTCGGTTCTCCAGGAACCTCCCTCTTGACTTTGTCTCAGAAGGTGGCCTTCTTGGTGGCCATTACTTCCATTAGACGAGTGTCTGAGTTGGCGGCCTTGTCCTGCAAGTCGCCCTTTTTGGTCATCCATAAGGATAAGGCGGTGTTACGTCCGCGACCTTCTTTTCTGCCAAAGGTGGTCTCGGCCTTCCACTTAAATGAGGACATTGTCCTCCCGTCCTTGTGTCCTCACCCATCGCATCCCAGAGAGTTTGCGCTTCACAATTTGGATGTGGTACGAGCCTTGCGGGTGTACCTGTCTGCTACTGCCTCTATTCGGAAGTCTGACTCACTATTTGTGGCTGTCTCTGGTCCAAAACAGGGCCAAGCGGTTTCGTCTGCCACCATTTCTAGGTGGATCAGACAAACCGTCATTCAAGCTTATGCTCTCAAGGGGCGGGCGCCTCCCTTTCCGGTTACGGCACATTCCACCAGGGCAATTGGTGCTTCCTGGGCTTTCCGACATCAAGCGTCGGTTGCACAAGTGTGCAAGGCGGCGACCTGGTCGTCTGTTCATACCTTTTCTAAGTTTTATAAGGTTGATGTGGCTGCATCTTCGGATGCTTCCTTCGGCCGCAAGGTGTTGCAGGTCGCTGTTTGAAGTTGCAACTCCTCCGTTGAGGAGCTCTGCCTTGTTTGGAGTGAAGTTTTTGGTTTTCCATTTATACTGCTCCCATCCCTCTTGACACTGCTTTGGGACATCCCACGTGTAAAGGTGTATAAGACACGCTGTGTCAGTCCATGGATGACAAGAGAAAATAGGATTTTTGTACTCACCGTAAAATCCGTTTCTCTGGCATCCATGGACTGACACAGCACCCACCCTTCTTTTCGAGTTTGTACTGCTTTGTTACGAACTGAGGTCTGCTGACTGCAGTGGGAGGGTTATGCCGGAGGGACCGCCCCCCTGGGCGGGGCTGTTCAGCTCTGGCTGTTTAGAATGTATGTATAACATCTCACATTCTGCCTAGGTCTTCTCCTGCAAGCAGGGACATAACCCACGTGTAAAGGTGTATAAGACACGCTGTGTCAGTCCATGGATGCCAGAGAAACGGATTTTACGGTGAGTACAAAAATCCTATTTTTCCCCTCTTTACGCATCCAGATCCTCCTGGGCCTCGTCAGCCAGGGAGCATGATAGTGTGGTGGACTGACTCCGCGTGTGGGATGTACCGTACTCCTTGAGTGATTGCTACACCACCCACTTGAATAGCGATTTCATTTGACGGCTTTCAGACTCTTTTTCCCCGACCGCCTTGGCATAACAAGGGTCACATAAGGATTTGCCCTCTGGAATTCGGGTCCCACATCCAGAGCAGGCTCTGCGATCAGAGCGGCTGTCATAGCGGTGGGTGTGGTGTCTGGAGGAGGAATGGGAGCATCTCCTCTGTTGATGGGTACTAGATGGAGAGTAATGTCTGGACCTGGATGAGGAAGGTTGGTGTTGCGGCCTGGCAAGGTCCCTGTCATCTTGGAGAGTAAATTGGTGGTCAGACCTGGAAGGGCTAAAAAGAGAAGGGTAGAAAACATAGCATTGGGGGATATGTCCAATCCACCATGGATCTGGCCCCCCCTCTTCTCGCACCCCACATACCTAGAGTGTGAGGGCTGGCCGCACGGAGGCGGTGACTTGTCCAAAGCACCCTGGCGGACGAATAGGTGACAATCCTGCAGCCTTTTAGGAACACACACACACACGTCCTAGAAAAAGAAATACAAATGCAGTGCAGCTTCTCCTTTAAGAACCAACTCGACCTTACCCCTCCCCAGCACCATAGCCCCAGGCTGGAGCTTATCTTGACCTGAGAGCCTGGTGCCTGGAGGAGCTGTCGCAAGCTGCCCACAGTAATCCCCGATATGACAGGGGCTCACAGGGATTTAAATATCCCCACCGTAGTGACGTCACCACCACATCTGAACTGCGCCTGCGCAGTGCCAATCTGCTATAGAGAGCCTGCGCGGCTGCCAGGTTCCCGGCCGAACTGCATATGCGTGAAACCAAGCCTTGGTTTCGTCCGAGAATCACGCATGCACAGAAACAAACCGGAGCCGCGACCCGGAAGAGGGAGCCGTGTTCTGGAACGCTCATGCGTTCCAGGCACCATTAACAGGGAAGGAAAGGGCAAAAACAAAACGGGGGAGACAGACAAGGCACACAAACAAAAACTGCTGCCATGGAGGGATCTTCAGCCCTGCCAGCCGATCCAAAGCACCTGGGCATACAGAGCCTGTGCCCACCACTGGACACAGAGGCCTGGATCCACACACCCGCCCATGGCTGGACCCTGGGCTATATGGACACCACTAGGATATATGCCCGGCAACAACCTTGATCGATTGGACATCCGTAAACATAAGTGCATTGCTTGTAGGTCCAATGAGGAGGACAAAAAAGGAACGCAGTCTCTGGCTGTGAGCTCAAATTTATGGGAGTGGTGTCCTATAGCAATGGAGAGAAGGCGGGGTAACTCACACGTAGACTGCCATGGAGTCTGTCAGGAAATGTAATTTCGTAATTGATGGCGAGTAAGTGAGTGAATGAGTGAGAACTTGTATAGCGCTGCAATTGCGAACTAAATCGCCTCAAGGCGCTTGGCATCCAGTGTCGTTGAGATCCTTAGAGATGGGTCTTTAGTTTTTTTCCGGAAGGCCCGATGGTTTTCTTCCATGCGGATGTTCGTGGGTAGCGCATTCCATAGCCTTGGTCCTTGGACAGCAAACCTTCGTTCTCCCTTGGTTTGTAGCGCGTCTTTGGGTTATGAAAGAGGTTTTGGTTGGTTGATCGAAGGTCGCGAGAAGTGGTGTAGTGTTTTTTATTTTCTCGCATAGATATTGAGGTGCCTTTCCTTGTGCACATTTGTGGGTGAGGCAAAGGGTCTTGAATGTGACCCGATCCTTTACGGATAGCCAGTGGAGGCTTCTCAGGGACAGTGTGATTGATTCCCAGGGTTTTTTCCCTGTTACCAGTCTGGCCGCTGTGTTTTGGATGACTTGTAGACGTGCAATCTGGTATTTGGGCAGTCCTAGGTAAAGGGATTTAGCGTAGTAAAGCCGGGAATTGATGATGGTTCCGACTACTACTTCCCTGTTTTTTTCCGGGATGAAGGGGATAAGTCTTCGTAGCAGGTGGAGAAGGTGGTGAGATCCGCTGACTACTGATCCTATTTGTGCGTCCATAGTCATGTCTGAGTTAAAGATGACTCCCAAGCTTTTAACTTTGGTGCTTGGGGTTATGTTTTGTCCAAGGATGGTGGGGGGCGTCCATGTGGTCCTGGTGTTTTCCTTTCAGTTAGCGTGGAAAATGAGCAGCTCTGTTTTGGATCCATTAAGCTTGAGGGAGCTCTCTGTCATCCAATTGTTGATCAATGTAAGGCATTTTTCCAGTCCGTAATATTGATCTTTTTTGTTGTTGATGCGAAAGTAAAGTTGGGTGTCATCTGCATAGGAGTGATAGCGTAGGTCCTGTTCACTGATGATTTTGAGGAGTGGCCGAAGGTAGATGTTGAAGAGTACCGGTGACGGGGGTGATCCTTGAGGGACTCCGCATGTATTTATGCGTGGTGCCGAGGTGAAGGCTCCCAGTTTTATTGTCTGGGATCGGTTTTCCAAAAAGGATGTGAACCATGGTAGGTCCTCATCTGTGACTCCTACTACTTCTGTGAGGCGCGTAAGTAGAATTTTGTGATCTACTGTATCAAAGGGTCCAGCAGCACCAGGAGACACGATTCTCTGTCATCTGCTGCTTCTAGTGCATCGTCCCATATCTTGAGAAGTGCCATTTCCATCCCATGGCCTGGGCAGAACCCTGATTGAAGTGGATCCCGGAGTTTGTAGGTATCCAAATGAAGTTGCAGCTGTTGTGTTACAACTTTCTCAATGATCTTGGAAATGGTGTTCTGGCTTACTACCGGTCTTCTAAAATTTGGGTAATTCGGGTCAAGGTTGGGTTTCTTTAGGAGGGGTTTCATTATTCCTTGTTTAAGGGAAGTCGGCACAATACCTTCTTTGAACGATTGGTTGATGAAGTGTGTTATGAGGGGTGCCAAAATATCGGTACATTCTTTCAGCAGTTTTGCCGGAATGATGTCGTTCGGTGAAGTGCTATCTCGGAGGCTTCTAATGATGTTTTTAGTAGTGTCGATTGTAATTGGGACCAGAGTAAATTTCTTTGGTTGCAGATTATTTATCTGGTTCTTTTCTTCCTTTGGCCTTGTGGGGTTGTTTGATTTTTCCTGCTGAATTATTTTCCTAATGTTATCGATTTTGTTGATAAAAAAATTGGACAGTTCATGGCAGCAACACGTTTAAAAAAAATTGGGACAGGGCCATATTTATCATGAATGTAGCATCTCCTCTTCTTTTAACGACACTCTGTAAACCTCTGGGAACGGAGGAGACCAGTTGCTGGAGTTTTGGAAGAGGAATGTTGTCCCATATTTGACTGCTCAACAGTCCTGGGTCTTCTTTTTCGTATTTTTAATTTCAAGATGTGCCAAATATTTTCAATTTGTGAAACCGGCAGGCCAGTTAAGCACATGGACTCTTCTGCTATTCTTTATTCATAGATGCAGTATGCGGTTTAGCATTGTTCTGCTGAAATATGCAAGGCCTTCCTTGAAAAAGATGTTGCCTGGTTGGGAGCATAGGCTGCTCTAAAAACTCTGTGTGTGTTTATGTGTGTGTGTGTTTATGTGTGTGTAAAACAAGTAATAAAGGCGCATTGTACCAGTACCTCAGTTTATGATGTAGAGTACCAATAGTCCGTGGTCAATATATTGAGAGATAACTCTCAGGTGTATACATAAAGAAAGGACAGTCAGGGCAGCCACCAGCAGGACCAGAAGCTACTTTCCAGTGAGCTAAAACAGAAAAAACAAGGAGAGGGGCGCCTCTGAGATAGATATCAAAACAACATTTATTGGTAGCAATATTCATTCACATTGAAGATGAACCAGTTGCATTCAGCTGGGCAGAGGAGTAGATGAACTACAGGTCACAGAGGGTCCATGGAGCTGTCATCACAGAGAATCCTGTCAGGGAAGCTGGTGATGGTAAGCAAGCAGGAGGATTTCCTTCTGGACAAATCTTTTTATATTGCCACAGCAAAAACAGAGTTTATTAAAAAGGCAGAGTGAGTAAAAACAGAGTGGTTTTCATTCAGTCTAAGGTTCCAAACACAGTGGACAGGAGGGGAGACATCTAAGCCGGATGTGTTTGTTTGTGTGTGTGTGTGTATATGTATATGTATGTATGTATGTATTGTGACAGCAGGAAGGTAAAGTCACCTGGTTGCATCCAGGGGGGTAGATATATTTCTCCCAGATTCAGGCTTTATGCTGACTTATACAACTAGGGTGGAGAGTTGTATAAGCCCAGCTGAGGCTAGTAGGCTCATGGATGACTCATACCTCTAGGGAGAGTGTGGGGCGTCGTACAGACAGGGAGTTGATGAGACCAGCTGAACCTTGTCAGCTCATTTAGGCCTCTATAAGAAATCCCAGCTTCATTAGATGTTAGCTCATGCCTGGAAGCAGACCTGTGTGGACTGTCTAGGGAGAGTGAACCCCTGTGCGGTGAGAGAAAGCCTGTGTGGCTATATTTTGCTTGGACATTTAAAACCAGGGACTAGGACAGCACTAGGCTGATCCCAGTCGTTAGTTAGGAAACCTGTAAGTTTAGTCAGAGGTCAAGTTGACCAGGATTTATTTTGTTTATGTTTTTTTTGCCTTGCTGTGTTTTTGTCACTGTAAATAGAAAATAAACCGCACCTTTTTGATTTTTGAAAACCACAACCTCCGTCTGCTGGGCCTGTTTTGGGTGGGGAGCCCATCCCGGGGGTCACACATACCCGCTGCCGAGCTAGCCCCCTCACAGTTGGTGGAGAACCAGTGGCAGTTTTTTTTAAGCCAGCATGGAGGAGATACTGAAGCAGCTGGCTCTAGCAAATGCCAATCAACAGCAGACAAATGCAGGTTTGCAAAAGAGCCTTGCAGCTCATCAACAGAGCCTTGCAGCTCAACAACAGAACTTCGCAGCCCAGCAGCAAGCTCATCAACAGAGCCTTGCAGCCCAGCAGCAAGCTCACCAACAGAGTCTGGAAGCTCAGCAACAAGCCCAGCAGCAATCTGAGGCCCGCTTCATAGACCTGTTACAGAAGCAAGAGCAGAGACTACAACAAATGGAAGCAGTAATGCAGCAACGTCCGCAGACCAGTGAGGAAAGCCGTCCCACTAATACCGCGTCCTTTGGGGTGAGTCGTTTATTGACAAAAATGACTGGAGAGGATGATCCAGAGGTATTTTTGACCACATTTGAAAGGACTGCTGAAAGAGAAAAGTGGCCTGAGGAGCAGTGGGCTGGACTGGTGGCTCCTCTGTTAACTGGTGAATCGCAGAAGGCTTACTATGACCTGGAGCCTGACCAAGCAAAAGACTATGTGATGCTAAAAGCTGAGATATTGGCAAGGCTGGGTGTCACCCAGGCTGTCCGGGCTCAGCGTGTGCATAACTGGACTTTCCAGCTTGGAAAACCCCCCAGGTCTCAAATGTATGATCTCATTCACCTGAGCAGAAAGTGGCTACAGCCAGAGACTTTGTCCGCACCAAAGATTGTGGAACGTGTTGTAATGGATCGGTTTTTGAGAGCTCTTCCTACTGCCATCCAAAGGTGGGTAAGCCATGGAGACCCAGAGACGGCCGATGGTCTTGTGGATCGTGTGGAGAAATACTTGGCTACAGAGAACCTGACGGCCTCTTCCAGAGACACTCGGACTTTCCACCCTAAGACCAGACCATCCCCAGGGGCGGATAAGAGGATTCCAAGGGGTGAGGGTGGAGAGAGTGAGAGGGTGGGAGCTCTACCCCAAGTTTGGCGAGAACAGCCTGGGAAATCAGCGGCTCAAGAGGCGGCAAGAAGGATCATTTGCTACCGCTGCCGGCAAGCGGGACATATTGCAGCAAATTGCCCGGTTTTGGAGGAACCCATGCAGTGTGACTTTCTGACGGGCAGACGTCAGTCGCTGTGTGCGACAGTCGCATGCACTGCCATTCGGGGAACTGAGAAACATTTATGCAAAATGTGTATTAATGGTAGAAATGTTGTGGTATTGCTGGATTCAGGTAGCCTTGTGACCCTGATAAAGGCTGAGTTAGTTAAAACAGAGGTCTCTGGGAATAGCAAGGTAGCCGTTATTTGTGTGCATGGGGACACCCGAGAGTATCCAGTGACTACGGTGTGTTTCGAGACCCCCAAAGGTACCCTCTCTCATCCAGTGGGCTTAGTATCTCAGTTACCGCATGACGCCATTGTGGGAAGGGATTTTCCGAAGTTCTGGGAACTGTGGGATGATCCTGAGCCCCCCACTGGTGCCCCTATGTACCAGGAATGTGATAGCCAGAACTCCCCTGAGAGTGGTGAGGACTCTCCGGAATTTCCCTTGTCAGTATTGGCAGGGGAGACTCAAGAAACTGGAGAGGAGCCCACCTCCTCAGACGAAAACCTACCGTCTGTGGAGTTTTCTGATCTTGAGGTTCACAGGGAAAACTTTGCCACAGAACAGTTGAAAGACCCCGCCCTAATAAAGGCACGGGAAAACGTAGTGAAAATAGATGGCGAGTTAGTGAACCCAGATAATACTGGCACTTACCCATACTTCAGCGTAGAGAAGGACCTACTGTATCGGGTGGCAAAAAGGGCAGAAGAAACCGTTGAGCAGCTTGTGGTGCCCAAACCTTACAGGAAGTTGGTGTTGGAGTTGGCCCATGGGCACATTCTTGGAGGTCATCTGGGGACAGAGAAAACCCGAGAGAGGGTATTACAGAGATTCTATTGGCCTGGGGTGATGAAGGACATAGAAAATTATTGTTCCTCCTGCCCTGTGTGTCAGAGGTCGGCCCCGATGCCACATTTCCGTAGCCCGCTGGTCCCTCTACCCATCATTGAGGTCCCGTTTGAGAGAATCGCAATGGATTTGGTAGGTCCTATAATCAAGTCCGCTAGGGGGCACCAGTACATATTGGTTATAATGGACTATGCCACCCGTTATCCAGAAGCGATCCCTCTCAGAAATACCTCGGCCAAAACCATAGCCAAAGAGCTATCTCTTGTTTTTAGCCGGGTGGGTATTTGTAAAGAACTGCTTACGGACCAAGGTACACCCTTTATGTCCCGGGTTATGAAAGAGCTGTGTAAATTGTTCAACGTGACGCAATTGCGTACATCTGTGTATCACCCCCAAACCGATGGGCTGGTTGAAAGATTCAACAAAACCCTAAAACAAATGTTGAAGAAAGTGGTGGATAGAGATGGAAGGGATTGGGACTGTCTACTTCCTTATTTGATGTTTGCTATTAGGGAGGTGCCCCAATCCTCTACGGGATTCTCCCCCTTTGAGTTACTGTATGGGAGACACCCAAGAGGGCTGTTGGATATTGCCAAGGAAACTTGGGAAAGTGAGAGTTCTCCCCACAGGAGTGTGATTGAGCATGTCGCCCTGATGCAAGATCGAATTGCACAGGTAATGCCCATCGTGAAGGAACATTTGGCCCAAGCGCAGTTGGCACAGCAGAGAGTGTACAACCGTGGAGCCAAGACCCGTACCTTTTCCCCGGGGGATAGGATATTGGTACTTGTCCCTACGGTTGAAAGTAAATTCCTTGCCAAATGGCAAGGCCCCTACGAGATAATGGAAAAAGTGAGCGAAGTGAATTACAAGGTCAGACAACCAGGAAGGCGAAAGCCCGAACAGATCTATCACGTTAATCTGTTGAAAGCCTGGAGGGATAGAGAGTCCCTAGTCGCAGACACTTGGTCACCAGCTCAAACTGGTTGCGTGATTCCTGAGGTTGGAATCGCAGCCACCTTGTCACAACCCCAACAACAGGAGGTTAAGGAGTTTGTACTTCGCAACAAGGAGGTATTCTCTGAGCTGCCGGGACAAACATCTGGGGTAGAGCATGACATTATTACCCCGCCCGGTGAAAGGGTGAAGTTAAAACCCTATCGGATCCCAGAGGCCCGACGGGAGGCAATACGGGAGGAAGTACAGAGAATGCTGAACTTAGGGGTGATAGAGGAGTCCCAAAGTGATTGGTCTAGTCCCATTGTGTTGGTGCCTAAACCGGATGGGAGCTGGCGATTTTGTAACGATTTTCGTCAGTTGAACAAAGTTACAAAATTTGACACCTACCCCATGCCACGTATAGATGAGTTGATCGACCGGCTGGGAACAGCCCGATACATGACGACTCTTGACCTCACAAAAGGGTATTGGCAAATCCCCCTGGCCAAGTCGGCCAAAGAGAAAACCGCATTTGTAACCCCAGACGGGGCGTTCCAATATAAAAGAATGCCGTTCGGGTTACAGAATGCGCCGGCCACATTCCAGCGGAAAATGGACCAGATGCTGAGGCCCCATCGGAAGTATGCTGCGGCTTACCTGGATGACATAATTGTCCATAGCACAGATTGGGCCTCACATCTGCCAAAAGTGCAAGCAGTCCTGGACTCTGTTCGGGAAGCAGGGTTTACGGCTAACCCCAAGAAGTGTACCATTGGGCAGGAGGAGGCCAAATATCTTGGGTACACCATTGGGAGGGGAGTAATAAAACCCCAACTCAACAAAGTCGAGGCCATCCAGAGTTGGCCACGTCCCAACAGCAAGAAGCAGGTACGAGCCTTTCTGGGAATCGCTGGGTATTATCGGCGATTCATTCCCCACTTTGCTTCTAAGGCTGTGCCCCTAACCAACCTGACGAAGGGGAAAGGGTCGGTCATGATTAAATGGACCCCCGAGGCTGAGGCAGCATTCCAATTCTTGAAACAAGCCTTATGTAGCCAGCCAGTGTTGTACTCACCCGACTTCTCTAGAGACTTTGTCGTACAAAGTGATGCGTCAGATGTGGGGTTAGGAGCAGTATTGTCCCAGGTCTGGAACGGGGAAGAGCACCCAGTCATTTACCTCAGCAGGAAGTTGAAGTCCCATGAGGTAAATTACGCCACCGTTGAAAAGGAGTGTTTAGCGGTGAAGTGGGCTCTAGATTCCCTTCGGTACTACCTGCTAGGTAGGCACTTTGACATGGTTACGGATCACGCTCCGTTAAAGTGGATGGCTCAAAACAAGGAAACAAATAGAAGAGTGAATAGGTGGTTCCTGGCCCTCCAGGAATTCAACTTCACAGTAAAGCATCGCCCTGGCGTTCAAATGGGGAATGTGGATGCTTTGTCTCGAGTACATGAATGCCTGATTGCTGGTGTTCCAACCCCGAGGTTAAAACAAGAGGGGGGGGTATGTGACAGCAGGAAGGTAAAGTCACCTGGTTGCATCCAGGGGGGTAGATATATTTCTCCCAGATTCAGGCTTTATGCTGACTTATACAACTAGGGTGGAGAGTTGTATAAGCCCAGCTGAGGCTAGTAGGCTCATGGATGACTCATACCTCTAGGGAGAGTGTGGGGCGTCGTACAGACAGGGAGTTGATGAGACCAGCTGAACCTTGTCAGCTCATTTAGGCCTCTATAAGAAATCCCAGCTTCATTAGATGTTAGCTCATGCCTGGAAGCAGACCTGTGTGGACTGTCTAGGGAGAGTGAACCCCTGTGCGGTGAGAGAAAGCCTGTGTGGCTATATTTTGCTTGGACATTTAAAACCAGGGACTAGGACAGCACTAGGCTGATCCCAGTCGTTAGTTAGGAAACCTGTAAGTTTAGTCAGAGGTCAAGTTGACCAGGATTTATTTTGTTTATGTTTTTTTTGCCTTGCTGTGTTTTTGTCACTGTAAATAGAAAATAAACCGCACCTTTTTGATTTTTGAAAACCACAACCTCCGTCTGCTGGGCCTGTTTTGGGTGGGGAGCCCATCCCGGGGGTCACACATACCCGCTGCCGAGCTAGCCCCCTCACAGTATATATATATATATATATATATATATATATATATATTGTGGGGGGGTTAGCTCGGCAGCGGGTGTGTGTGATCCCCTGGATGGGCTCCCCACACAAAAACAGGCCCAGCAGACGGAGGTTGTGGTTTTCAGGATCAAAAAGGTGCGGTTTATTTCTCTATTTACAGTGACAAAAAACACAGCAAAGCAAAAAGAAACATAAACAAAATAAACCCTGGTCAGCTTGACCTCTGACTAAACATGCAGGTTTCCTAACTAACAACTGGGATCAGCCTGGTGCTGTCCTAGTCCCTAAGTCCCTGGTTTAGTAAATGTCCAAACAAATAGCCACACAGGCTTTGTCTCACCGCACAGGGGTTCACTCTCCCTAGACAGTCCACACAGGTCTGGGTCCAGGCATGAGCAAACACCTAATGAATCTGGGAGTTTTTATAGAGGCCTTAAACGAGCTGACAAGCTTCAGCTGGTCTCATCAACTCCCTGCCTGCACGACGCCCAGCCCTCTCCCTAGAGGTATGAATCATCCATGAGCCCACTAGCCTCAGCTGGGCTTCATCAACTCTCTCCCTAGTTGTATAAGTCGGCATAAAGCCTGAATCTGGGAGAAATATACCTACCCCCCTGGATGCAACCAGGTGACTTTACCTTCCTGCTGTCACA
This sequence comes from Rana muscosa, assembly GCA_029206835.1. NCBI lineage: Eukaryota > Metazoa > Chordata > Amphibia > Anura > Ranidae > Rana > Rana muscosa. The sequence continues at coordinate 96,480,271 of CM055128.1, forward strand.
TACCCCCCCCTCTTGTTTTAACCTTGGGGTTGGAACACCAGCAATCAGGCATTCATGTACTCGAGACAAAGCATCCACATTCCCCATTTGAACGCCAGGGCGATGCTTTACTGTGAAGTTGAATTCCTGTAGGGCCAGGAACCACCTATTCACTCTTCTATTTGTCTCCTTGTTTTGAGCCATCCACTTTAACGGAGCGTGATCCGTAACCATGTCAAAGTGCCTACCTAGCAGATAGTACCGAAGGGAATCTAGAGCCCACTTCACCGCTAAACACTCCTTTTCAACCGTGGCGTAATTTACCTCATGGGACTTCAACTTCCTGCTGAGGTAAATGACTGGGTGCTCTTCCCCGTTCCAGACCTGGGACAATACTGCTCCTAACCCCACATCTGACGCATCACTTTGTACGACAAAGTCTTTAGAGAAGTCGGGTGAGTACAACACTGGCTGGCTACATAAGGCTTGTTTCAAGAATTGGAATGCTGCCTCAGCCTCGGGGGTCCATTTAATCATGACCGACCCTTTCCCTTTCGTCAGGTTGGTTAGGGGCACAGCCTTAGAAGCAAAGTGGGGAATGAAGCGCCGATAATACCCCGCTATTCCCAGAAAGGCTCGTACCTGCTTCTTGCTGTTGGGACGTGGCCAACTCTGGATGGCCTCGACTTTGTTGAGTTGGGGTTTTATTACTCCCCTCCCAATGGTGTACCCAAGATATTTGGCCTCCTCCTGCCCAATGGTACACTTCTTGGGGTTAGCCGTAAACCCCGCTTCCCGGATAGAGTCTAGGACTGCTTGCACTTTTGGCAGATGTGAGGCCCAATCTGTGCTATGGACAATTACGTCATCCAGGTAAGCCGCAGCATACTTCCGATGGGGCCTCAGTATCTGGTCCATTTTCCGCTGGAATGTGGCCGGCGCATTCTGTAACCCGAACGGCATTCTCTTATATTGGAACGCCCCGTCTGGGGTTACAAATGCGGTTTTCTCTTTGGCCGACTTGGCCAGGGGAATTTGCCAATACCCTTTTGTGAGGTCAAGAGTCGTCATGTATCGGGCTGTTCCCAGCCGGTCGATCAACTCATCTATACGTGGCATGGGGTAGGTGTCAAATTTTGTAACTTTGTTCAACTGACGAAAATCGTTACAAAATCGCCAGCTCCCATCCGGTTTAGGCACCAGCACAATGGGACTAGACCAATCACTTTGGGACTCCTCTATCACCCCTAAGTTCAGCATTTTCTGTACTTCCTCCCGTATTGCCTCCCGTCGGGCCTCTGGGATCCGTTAGGGTTTTAACTTCACCCTTTCACCGGGCGGGGTAATAATATCATGCTCTACCCCAGATGTTTGTCCCGGCAGCTCAGAGAACACCTCCTTGTTGCGAAGCACAAACTCCTTAACCTCCTGTTGTTGGGGTTGTGACAAGGTGGCTGCTATTCCAACCTCCGGAACCACGCAACCAGTTTGAGCTGGTGACCAAGTTTCTGCGACTAGGGACTCTCTATCCCTCCAGGCTTTCAACAGATTAACGTGATAGATCTGTTCGGGCTTTCGCCTTCCTGGTTGTCTGACCTTGTAATTCACTTCGCTCACTTTTTCCATTATCTCGTAGGGGCCTTGCCATTTGGCAAGGAATTTACTTTCAACCGTAGGGACAAGTAGCAATATCCTATCCCCCGGGGAAAAGGTACGGGTCTTGGCTCCACGGTTGTACACTCTCTGCTGTGCCAACTGCGCTTGGGCCAAATGTTCCTTCACGATGGGCATTACCTGTGCAATTCGATCTTGCATCAGGGCGACATGCTCAATCACACTCCTGTGGGGAGAACTCTCACTTTCCCAAGTTTCCTTGGCAATATCCAACAGCCCTCTTGGGTGTCTCCCATACAGTAACTCAAAGGGGGAGAATCCCGTAGAGGATTGGGGCACCTCCCTAATAGCAAACATCAAATAAGGAAGTAGACAGTCCCAATCCTTTCCATCTCTATCCACCACTTTCTTCAACATTTGTTTTAGGGTTTTGTTGAATCTTTCAACCAGCCCATCGGTTTGGGGGTGATACACAGATGTACGCAATTGCGTCACTTTGAACAATTTACACAGCTCTTTCATAACCCGGGACATAAAGGGTGTACCTTGGTCCGTAAGCAGTTCTTTACAAATACCCACCCGGCTAAAAACAAGAGATAGCTCTTTGGCTATGGTTTTGGCCGAGGTATTTCTGAGAGGGATCGCTTCTGGATAACGGGTGGCATAGTCCATTATAACCAATATGTACTGGTGCCCCCTAGCAGACTTGATTATAGGACCTACCAAATCCATTGCGATTCTCTCAAACGGGACCTCAATGATGGGTAGAGGGACCAGCGGGCTACGGAAATGTGGCATCGGGGCCGACCTCTGACACACAGGGCAGGAGGAACAATAATTTTCTATGTCCTTCATCACCCCAGGCCAATAGAATCTCTGTAATACCCTCTCTCGGGTTTTCTCTGTCCCCAGATGACCTCCAAGAATGTGCCCATGGGCCAACTCCAACACCAACTTCCTGTAAGGTTTGGGCACCACAAGCTGCTCAACGGTTTCTTCTGCCCTTTTTGCCACCCGATACAGTAAGTCCTTCTCTACGCTGAAGTATGGGTAAGTGCAGGTATTATCTGGGTTCACTAACTCGCCATCTATTTCCACTACGTTTTCCCGTGCCTTTATTAGGGCGGGGTCTTTTAACTGTTCTGTGGCAAAATTTTCCCTGTGAACCTCAAGATCAGAAAACTCCACAGACGGTAGGTTTTCGTCTGAGGAGGTGGGCTCCTCTCCAGTTTCTTGAGTCTCCCCTGCCAATACTGACAAGGGAAATTCTGGAGAGTCCTCACCACTCTCAGAGGAGTTCTGGCTATCACATTCCTGGTACATAGGGGCACCAGTGGGGGGCTCAGGATCATCCCACAGTTCCCAGAACTTCGGAAAATCCCTTCCCACAATGGCATCATGCGGTAATTGAGATACTAACCCCACTGGATGAGAGAGGGTACCTTTGGGGGTCTCGAAACACACTGTAGTCACTGGATACTCTCGGGTGTCCCCATGCACACAAATAACAGCTACCTTGCTATTCCCAGAGACCTCTGTTTTAACTAATTCAGCCTTTATCAGGGTCACAAGGCTACCTGAATCCAGCAATACCACAACATTTCTACCATTAATACACATTTTGCATAAATGTTTCTCAGTTCCCCGAATGGCAGTGCATGCGACTGTCGCACACAGCGACTGACGTCGGTCCGTCAGAAAGTCACATTGCATGGGTTCCTCCACAACCGGGCAATTTGCTGCAATATGTCCCGCTTGCCGGCAGCGGTAGCAAACAATCCTTTTGGCTGCCTCTTGAGCCCCTGACTTCCCAGGCTGTTCTCACCAAACTTTGGGTAGAGCTCCCACCCTCTCACTCTCTCCGCCCTCACCCCTTGGAATCCTCTTATCCGCCCCTGGGGATGGTCTGGTCTTAGGGTGGAAAGTCCGAGAGTCTCTGGAAGAGGCCGTCAGGTTCTCTGTAGCCAAGTATTTCTCTACACGATCCACAAGACCACCGGCCGTCTCTGGGTCTCCATGGCTTACCCACTTTTGGATGGCAGTAGGAAGAGCTCTCAAAAACCGATCCATTACAACACGTTCCACAATCTCTGGTGCGGACAAAGTCTCTGGCTGTAGCCACTTCCTGCTCAGGTGAATGAGATCATACATTTGAGACCTGGGGGGTTTTCCAAGCTGGAAAGTCCAGTTATGCACACGCTGAGCCCGGACAGCCAGGGTGACACCCAGCCTTGCCAATATTTCAGCTTTTAGCATCACATAGTCTTTTGCTTGGTCAGGCTCTAGGTCATAGTAAGCCTTCTGCGATTCACCAGTTAACAGAGGAGCCACCAGTCCAGCCCACTGCTCCTCAGGCCACTTTTCTCTTTCAGCAGTCCTTTCAAATGTGGTCAAAAATACCTCTGGATCATCCTCTCCAGTCATTTTTGTCAATAAACGACTCACCCCAAAGGACGCGGTATTAGTGGGACGGCTTTCCTCACTGGTCTGCGGACGTTGCTGCATTACTGCTTCCATTTGTTGTAGTCTCTGCTCTTGCTTCTGTAACAGGTCTATGAAGCGGGCCTCAGATTGCTGCTGGGCTGCAAGGCTCTGTTGATGAGCTTGCTGCTGGGCTGCGAAGCTCTGTTGTTGAGCTGCAAGGCTCTTTTGTAAACCTGCATTTGTCTGCTGTTGATTGGCATTTGCTAGAGCCAGCTGTTTCAGTATCTCCTCCATGCTGGCTTAAAAAAAAACTGCCCGCATTCTCCACCAACTGTGGGGGGGTTAGCTCGGCAGCGGGTGTGTGTGATCCCCTGGATGGGCTCCCCACACAAAAACAGGCCCAGCAGACGGAGGTTGTGGTTTTCAAGATCAAAAAGGTGCGGTTTATTTCTCTATTTACAGTGACAAAAAACACAGCAAAGCAAAAAGAAACATAAACAAAATAAACCCTGGTCAGCTTGACCTCTGACTAAACATGCAGGTTTCCTAACTAACAACTGGGATCAGCCTGGTGCTGTCCTAGTCCCTAAGTCCCTGGTTTAGTAAATGTCCAAACAAATAGCCACACAGGCTTTGTCTCACCGCACAGGGGTTCACTCTCCCTAGACAGTCCACACAGGTCTGGGTCCAGGCATGAGCAAACACCTAATGAATCTGGGAGTTTTTATAGAGGCCTTAAACGAGCTGACAAGCTTCAGCTGGTCTCATCAACTCCCTGCCTGCACGACGCCCAGCCCTCTCCCTAGAGGTATGAATCATCCATGAGCCCACTAGCCTCAGCTGGGCTTCATCAACTCTCTCCCTAGTTGTATAAGTCGGCATAAAGCCTGAATCTGGGAGAAATATACCTACCCCCCTGGATGCAACCAGGTGACTTTACCTTCCTGCTGTCACAATATATATATATATATATATATATATATATATATATATATCATTGATGGTGGCAGCTTTTCCTGACTATGGATGAGCTTTGTGTTCGAGTCGAACACACGTTCGACTCGAACATCGGCTGTTCGATCGTTCGAAGATCGAACGTTATGGGCCGTTCGCACCAAATTCGAGTGGCGCGTCACGACCCATAATTCACTGCAGCATCACAGTGCATTGCTGGCTGATTGGCCAAGCATGCACTATGACCCCGCATGCTTGGCCAATCACAGCGCTGGCAGCGAGGAGAGACATAATTGGCCACAGGCAGGATGCCTGTGGTCAATCATAGCTCAGGGGGGTTTAGTACATGCCCCACACTATAAAAGGCCGCCAACGTGGCGGCCTTGTGTAGTGTGTTCCGGCATGCAGGGAAAGAGCTTGATAGGCAGGGAGAGTGTTTTTGACATCCTTTGAAACCTTGTGCATTTACAGCCTGTTAGCGTGCAGGACAGAGAAGGATAGTCAGGGAGAGTGTCAGTGACATCCTTTGAAACCTTGTGCATTTACAGTGTGTTGGCGTGCAGGGACAGAGAAGGATAGGCAGGGAGAGTGTCAGTGACATCCTTTGAAACCTTGTGCATTTACAGCCTGTTGGCGTGCAGGGACAGAGAAGGATAGGCAGGGAGAGTGTCAGTGATATTCTTCGCTAAACCTCCTGCACAGTATACACCTGAAGCTACCCCTTATTGCTTGTCGTGGTGTTGTTCTGCTGTGTAACACAGACAGGCATCTGCAAGCAGATACAGTGGGTGTAGGTGCCTCCTGCACAGTATGCGCTACCCCTTATTGCTCGTCGTGGTGTTGTTCTGTTGTGTAACACAGACAGGCATCTGCAAGTAGTTACAGTGGGTGTAGGTGCCTCCTGCAAAGTATACACCTGAAGCAACCCCGTATTGCTGGTTTTACCATCTCCCTGCAGGCCATTAGAATGTCTGGAAGGCCAACAAAGAGAGCCAGACAGTCACGAGCCAATAAAAGAGGGCAAGCAGGCTCTGTGTCTGGGGGCAACAGTGCTGATCGTGGACGCGGTGCATTGTCACCAGCACGTGGCCATGGGACACGCTTGTCCTTATTTTTGGCAGCTGGACGTGTTGAGCCGCATCATGCCGAAGACTTGGTAGAGTGGATGACCAAGCCCTCCTCATCCTCCTCAACCTTTCTCACCCAGGCTCAGGGTACTGGCAAAGCAGCTGCCAAAGCGTCCTCTTCCCTCGTATCAATGTCATCATCAGTCACTCGTTCCCTAGACCCACCATGTCCTCCTGAGGAGTCCCCCGAACTGTTTGAGTACAGTGTTGGGTTCATGCTCCAGGAGGATGCCCAGCGTTTTGAAGGGTCTGATGATACCCAGCTAGAGGAAGGCAGTAGCGTGAGCGCAGAGAGAGGGGATGCTCAAGAAGGACAGCAATCTGGCAGTCATGTTCCAGCAGCTGCAGCATACTTCCAGATTGGCTCCAGTGATGAGGAGGGAGGGGATGATGAGGTCACTGACTCCACGTGGGTGCCTGATAGGAGAGAGGAGGAGGCACATCTCCAATGAGGCAGGATGCCCTCCGGGGGCCAGCGTAAGGGCAGCACACCGACTGAATCACACCGCAGAGCTCCGCCTGTGCAGGGCGCTGCCTCTGCCCGTTATTTCAAAAGTTCTTTGGTGTGGGCCTTTTTTGAGTTGAGTGCATCAGATCGCACCGCTGCTATTTGCAACATATGTCTCAACATCAGCCGCTTGGGCACCACATGCTTGACCAGACATATGTTGACCTGCCATGCAGCTCGTCCACACCAAAGAACAAAGCGGACCTCTCCTTGCACCTCATCAGCTGGGATCTCCAACCCCACTATACCTTCAGTCCTCTCTGAAACCTGCCCTGAGGAATGAAGGTGTAGAATTAGGTGTGTCACAGCCAAGTACTTGCGGGCACTCTGCTAGCAGTACACTGACGTCCGATTGTAGCAGGCAAATTTCCCTGCCCCAGCTGCTGGACCGTCAAAAGAAGTTCACTCCCAGCCATCCACATGCCCAGCAGTTGAATGCTAGCTTGGCTAAATTGCTAGCACTTCAACTGCTGCCTTTTCAGTTGGTAGACTCGGCCCCCTTCCGTGAGTTTGTGCAATGTGCGGTTCCTCAGTGGCAGGTTCCCAAACGCCACTTTTTCTCACGGAAGGCGATTCCGGCTCTCTATCGGCATGTGGAAGGCAATGTCCATGCCTCGCTGGACAGGGCGGTCAACGGTAAGGTGCATATTACCGCTGACTCATGGTCCAGCAGGCATGGACAGGGACCCATTGGGTCACTCTTTTGGCAGCTGGGAAGGATGCAGGACAAGGTGCAGTAGTGTTGGAGGTTGTTCCGCCGCCACACCTCCAAAATGCTACTACTGGTTGTGAGACGCCTCTCTCCTCCACCCCCTCCTCTTCTTCTTCCTCCATGGCCTCTTCCTGTGCTTTGTCCTCGGAACCAGCGGTGCTACGTAGGCGTTCAAGGGGCTACGCAAGTACGCAGGCAAAAAGATGCCAAGCCGTGCTTGCGCTGGTGTTTGGGGGACAGGAGCCACACTGGGGCAGAGGTTCTGTCAGCTCTGCAGGGGCAGGCCGAGAGGTGGTTTACGCCACGCCAGCTTAAGCCAGGAATGGTGGTTTGCGACAATGGCACTAACCTCCTCTCCGCCCTCCGACAGGGACAACTGACCCATGTGCCCTGTGTGGCTCACGTCCTTAACCTGGTGGTGCAGCGGTTCTTGGGCAGGTACCCGGGCTTACAGGATGTCCTGAGGCAGGCCAGGAAAGTCTGTGTGCATTTCCGCAGATCATATAATGCCAGTGCTCAGCTGGCTGAGCTGCAAAAGGAGTTGAACCTGCCCAAGAACCGCCTTATATGTGACATGCCCACCAGGTGGAACTCAACGTTGGCCATGCTGCAGCGGCTGCACACACAGCAGAGGGCAATCAATGAGTAACTGTGCGACTACGGCACCAGGACAGGGTCAGGGGAGCTCGGGTTTTTTTTCACCACACCAGTGGGGCATGATCAGGGATGCATGCACTGTCCTGGCACCATTTGAGGAGGCCACGAGGATGGTGAGCAATGACAGTGCATGCATCAGTGACACTGTACCTCTTGTCCACTTGTTGGAGCATACACTGCATGGAATAATGGACAGGGCACTTGAGGCAGAACAGAGGCAGGAAGAGGAGGACTTCCTTGCCTCTCAAGGCCCCCTTTACCCAGACAGTGTTCCTTCTGTCCCACCCATCGCACAGGAAGAGGACGAGGAGGAGGAGGATTGTGTCAGCATGGAGGTGGAGCCTGGCACTCAGCATCATCAGCAGCAGTCTTTTAGGGATGATTTACAGTCCCAAGAAACCAGTGGACTTGTACGTGGCTGGGAGGAGGTGGCTGCGGATCATGTCGTCCTTAGTGACCCAGAGGACTCCGGACTGAATGCCTCAGCTAACCTACGCTGCATGGCCTCCCTGATCCTGCAAAGTCTGCAGAAGGATCCTTGTATTCTTCGGATCAAGGAGAGGGACCATTACTGGCTGGCCACTCTTCTTGATCCACGGTACAAGGGTAAGGTTGCGGACCTTATCTTACCGTCACAGAGGGAGCAGAGGATAAGACATCTCCGGGAGGCCTTGCAGAAAGGTCTGTGCAACGCGTTCCCAGAGACTGGGAGGTTACAAACTCCTGGTACTGGACAACGAGTTGCTGAGGCTTCGGTCAGTAGCAGAAGGAGCGGTGGGGAAGGTGGCCGTCTGACCGATGCGTTCAGACAATTTTTTAGTCCGCAGCCCCAAGGTATGATCGGTTCCAGCAACCATCACCAGTGTCTGATATACATGGTGCAGGAATACATAGGGGCAAGGTCAGACTTGGACACCTTTCCCACCGAAAATCCTCTGGCTTACTGGGTCTTGAGGATGGATCACTGGCCAGAGCTTGCACAGTATGCAATTGAGCTACTGGCCTGTCCTGCATCCAGCGTTCTTTCGGAACGCACATTCAGTGCTGCTGGAGGCTTTGTCACGGATCACAGGGTGCGCCTGTCCACCGACTCGGTTGATCGACTGACCTTCATAAAGATGAACCAGTCTTGGATCACCACCAGCTACCAAGCACCTGAAGCTGATGTAAGAGAATAATTTATTTTGAAATTCAAGACTGCCTATGCTGATGCTGAGTGACTGTCCTGTTATGTTGACTGACTATCCTCCTCCTCCTCCTCAATGATCCGATTCATGATGATAGCTTGGAAGAACATTTTTTTTTCTGGGTGCAGCCACCAGTGACTAAGGCCCATTTTTTCAGCCCCTGTTTAACAGGGGCATGTAATTACAATTTTTTATGCAATGCTTTGCAGCAGGGCTAATTCCTGCACTCCAACTAGAGTATCTGGGAGAGGTTGCAGTGTCGTGGCACCAGTGCCTAAGGCCCAATTTTTCAGCCCCTGTTTAACAGAGGCGTGTAATTACAATTTTTTGATGCAATACTTTGCAACAGGGCTCATTGCTGTGCTCCAAGTACAGTATCTGTGAGGGGTTGTGTGACGAACTGGGGTTATATGGTCACAAAACAGACACCCCAAAGCAAAGTACATATTCATTTTATTTTATTTTATTTCTAGCAAAGAAATACCTTCCTGCTATTCTATCAAGACCCAGTAGATGGCAGAGAAGGTACACAAACAGAGTTTATATAAGGCCACCCACCATGTGACTGGAGTCAAACTATCTCCAGCCATAAAACCCAGTGGTCTTGTCTCATGCTGTTTGTGTGATTCTTTGCAGGTATGTACTCTAAATTGTTCCTAATCTGCATTAAACTATTATAAAAAGATTCCTGGACATCTGGAGCAGATGCAGGGAAAGTTCCAGCAGACTGTATGCTATAGTTTTACTGATATTAGAAGTTTAGAACAGCATGTGTGAGAAACAAGTGAAAAGGGCATAAAAACATGAAAATACTGCATTAGTCAGAATAAATGTCTATTAGAAGCACTAAACCGTTCTAAATAGGAATATTGAAACCTGGTTTATACAAGTTCCATAAAGTTAGAAAAGCACACGTTGAAAACTGATATTCTAATGAGTATTTACCTATATGTAAAGTCTATGCATTGCTTCAGGTGCACCATCTAGTGGTTAAAAAAGAGAACTACCGAAATAATGTTTGTATTAAAGCATGGCATTGGCAATATGAGTATTGCACAGGTAAAGTGTACATCATCATCTATGACACGGAATAACAGGAATATATATGTTATTAAAATATAACAATGGTCATTGTGTAACTACGTTTTAAAATACTTCAGTTAAAATCTGTATTATATATTGTTAATAGTTATAAACATGTGATTATAAAAATGTAAAAGATGTATTGTTATGTAAAAGTCAAACAATTTCCAGCCATAAAACCCAGTGATCTTGTCTCATGCTGTTTGTGTGATTCTTTGCAGTCCACGCCAAGCTGATCACCTTATCTCATCACGTCTACAATTATCGGCTCTCTTAATTCACATTTTGAGGCCGGTAACACTTTGGGGGCTCGTGTGCCGGGATTCGTTGTGTTACCAGTGAGAGGGAAACGCGAGACAAGCGTGAGCCTACTACAGAGCTACAAGGAGAGTCGTGAGTGTCGTCTGCCTTGTGAGTGGAAGTCTTCAGAGTGCAACAGATATGGCGTCTCCTCGTCGTGCGCTGATGTGGGATATCCGGAAACAACTTCATCTGCTTAGTGAAGAACAGCTGCATAGCCTCGCTATTACGCTGGAAGATGAAAGAGATGTGGACGTTCCATCAGTGACTGGTACCGATGAAATGGAACTCGTTGAATTTATGAGAAGCGATCAGCTGGAGAAGTTAGAAGATCAAGGCATGTCTTACCTACTCATTATCCAAGACAAGATCAATGAACTAAAACTTAACAAGGAAAGTACACCAACTGTGGACATTGCAACCGCTGCAAAAAAAATAAGTAGTGGGACTGCAAGGACTGAACATGTATCGGAGGTGGTGAGATTAACTGACGTTGTTGCTTTATTGCCACGTAGAGAATTCAAAATGCATGGTGGTGTAATTTCAGATCATGGTTCGGACATGAGTTACAGTAGCGCGTGCAGACAAATTGACGAGGGTCTAACAGAAAAATTCCCTGAATCTGAAATTATACGCACTGTGTTGAGAATAATCAAACCTGGTCATTTTAACCACTTGACCACTGGGCACTTAAACCCCCTTAATAACCAGACCAATTTCCAGCTTTCGGTGCTCTCACATTTTGAATGACAATTACTCAGTCATACAACACTGTACCCATATGAATTTTTTGTCCTTTTTTTTCACACAAATAGAGCTTTCTTTTGGTGGTATTTAATCACTGTTGGGTTTTTTATTTTTTGCGCTATAAGAGAAAAAAGACTGAAAATTTTGTAAAAAAATGATTTTTTTTTGTTTCTGTTATAAAATTTTGCAAATTACTATTTTTTCTTCATAAATTTTGGCCAAAATTTATACTGCTACATATCTTTGGTAAAAATAAGTACAAATTGGTGGATATTATTTGGTCTTTGTGAAAGTTATAGAGTCCGCAAGCTATGGTGCCAATATCTGAAAATTGATCACACCTGAAGTACTGACGGCCGATCTCATTTCTTGAGACCCTAACATGCCAGAAAAGTACAAATACCCCCCAAATGACCCCTTTTTGGAAAGAAGACATTCCAAGGTATTCAGAAAGAGGCATTGTGAGTTTTTTGAAGTTGTCATTTTTTCCCACAATTCTTTGCAAAATCAAGATTTTTTTTTTCTCTTTTTTTTTTTTCACAAAATTGTCATATTAGCAGGTTATTTCTCACACACAGCATATGCATTCCACAAATTACACCCCAAAACACATTCTGCTATTCCTCCCGAGTATGGCGATACCACATGTGTGAGACTTTTACACAGCGTGACCACATACAGAGGCCCAACATGCAGGGAGCACCTTCAGGCGTTCTGGAGCACGCAGGCCAATTCTGACATTTCTCTCCTACATGTAAAAATCATCATTTATTTGCTAGAAAATTACATAGAACCCCAAAACATTATATATGTTTTTTTAGCAAAGACCTTAGAGAATATAATGGTGGTTGTTGCAACTTTTTATCTCGCACGATATTTGCGCAGCAATTTTTTTAACGCGTTTTTTACGGAAAAAAAATGTTTTGTGCTTAAAAAAAAAAAAACAGTAAAGTTAGCCCAATGTTTTTGCATAATGTGAAAGATGAAGTTACGCCGAGTAAATAGATACCTAACATGTCACCCTTAAAAATTGCACACACTCGTGGAATGGCGCCAAACTTCGCTACTTAAAAAAATCCCTATAGGCGACGCTTTAAATATTTTTACTGGTTACATGATTTTAGTTACAGAGGAGGTCTAGGGCCAAAATGATTGCTCTCGCTCTAACGTTCGCAGAGATACCTCACATGTGTGGTTTGAAAACCGTTTTCATATGTGGGCGGGACTTACGTATGCGTTCGCTTCTGTATGCGAGCTCACAGGGACAGGGGTGCTTTAAAAAAAAAAATATATTTTTTATTGTTCATTTTACTTTATTTATTTTAGTTTGACATGTTTTTCCGCCCCAAAAATTTTTTTGATCACTTTTATACCTATTACAAGGAACGTAAACATCCCTTGTAATAGGAATATGGCATGACAGGTCCTCTTTACAGTGAGATATGGGGTCAATAAGACCCCACATCTCACCTCTAGGCTGGGAAGCCTGAAAAAAAAACAAAAAAAAAACAACAATCTTGGCTTTGATCGTAGCGGTGAGTCGGTAGAAGCACCGGAGGGCAGCGGGAGGGGGGGGCATCCCCTCTCACCTCCCGTAAGAATGATCAAGCGGTGGAACAGCCGCTATGATTGTTCTTATGGTGTAGGGAATCGCCTGCTGAAAAAGCTGATATCTGAATGATGCCTGTAGCTGCTCCCATCATTCAGATATCCCCGTACAAAGTCAAGGATGTCATATGACGGCCGGCGGGCGGGAAGTGGGCATTGCGGAGTATTGCCGGGCATTGCAGGGCATTGCGGAGTATTGCGGACTATGGCAGGGTATTGCGGAGTATGGCAGGGTATTGCACGGGGTATTGCACAGGGTATTGCAGGGTATTGCAGAGTATTTTGCAGGGTATTGCAGAGTATTGCGCAGGGTATTGCAGAGTATTGTGCAGGGTATTGCAGAGTATTGTGCAGGGTATTGCAGAGTATTGCGCAGGGTATTGCAGAGTATTGCGCAGGGTATTGCAGAGTATTGCGCAGGGTATTGTAGAGTATTGTGCAGGGTATTGCAGAGTATTTTGCAGAGTATTGCGCAGGGTATTGCAGAGTATTGCGCAGGGTATTGCAGAGTATTGCGCAGGGTATTGCAGAGTATTTTGCAGAGTATTACGTAGGGTATTGCAGAGTATTGCGCAGGGTATTGCAGAGTATTGCGCAGGGTATTGCAGAGTATTGCGCAGGGTATTGCAGAGTATTGCGCAGGGTATTGCAGAGTATTTTGCAGGATATTGCGCAGGGTATTGCAGAGTATTTTGCAGGGTATTGCAGAGTATTGCGCAGAGTATTGCACAGGGTATTGCAGAGTATTGCGCAGGGTATTGCAGAGTATTGCAGAGTATTGCGCCAGGGTATTGCAGAGTATTGCGCCAGGGTATTGCAGAGTATTGCACCAGGGTATTGCAGAGTATTTTGCAGAGTATTGCGCAGGGTATTTTGCAGAGTATTGGCAGGGTGCATTGCAGAGTATTGGCAGGGTATTGCACCAGGGATGACTGAGCAGGGATGGATGGATGGCTGGATCTGTGACTGCAATTGTCACAGATCCAGCCCACAGAGCTGCTACTGCCATCCGCTCCCTCCCCTTCTCCTCTCACACTGTACCGATCGGTACAGAGAGGGGAGGGAGGAACCGGCGTCATCAAATGACGCCGGTCTGTTTACAAGTGATTGCTCCGTCATTTGATGGAGCGATCACGTGGTAAACGGCCGCTATCGGCGGCGATTTACCGCGATTCGTGATCCGCCGGGTCCTCTGGACCCGGCGGTCACGGAGTTTCCCGTGTGCGCGCCCCAGGGGGCGCGCGGGAGCGCGATTCTGGGAGGACGTTATATAACGTCCTCCCAGAGTTAAGCAACCACCTTGTCGACGTTATTTGTCGGCAGGTGGTTGTTAAGTGGTTAAAGATATGTTGACTGACAAAGATGATCTTACTGTTGCTGAATTGAAAAGGTTTTTGAAGTCACATATGAGAGAACGAAGTGGTAATGAGTTATTTCAGGACCTTAGCAATGCTACCCAGCAAGAAAGAGAAACAGCACAACAATTTGTTTACAGGCTAGTGGGGTTAAAACAAAAAGTTCTGTCCACATCACATGATAGGCGAGAGCTTAACTATGACAAAAAACTGGTGCAAGGCATATTCCTTCATACACTTGTGAGGGGGTTAACTCGGTAGCGGGTGTGTGTGACCCCCTGGTTGGGCTCCCCACACAAAAACAGGGCCAGCAGACGGAGGTGGTGGTTTTCAAAATCAAAAGGTGCGGTTTATTTCTCTATGTACAGTGACAAAAACACAGCAAAGCCAAAAAGAAACATAAACAAAATAAATCCTGGTCAGCTTGACCTCTGACTAAACATGCAGGTTTCCTAACTAACAACTGGGATCAGCCTGGTGCTGTCCTAGTCCCTAAGTCCCTGGTTTAGTCAATGTCCAAACAAATAGCCACACAGGCTTTGTCTCACCGCACAGGGGTTCACTCTCCCTAGACAGTCCACACAGGTCTGGGTCCAGGCATAAGCAAACACCTAATGAATCTGGGAGTTTTTATAGAGGCCTTAAACGAGCTGACAAGCTTCAGCTGGTCTCATCAACTCCCTGCCTGCACGACGCCCAGCCCTCTCCCTAGAGGTATGAATCATCCATGAGCCCACTAGCCTCAGCTGGGCTTCATCAACTCTCTCCCTAGTTGTATAAGTCGGCATAAAGCCTGAATCTGGGAGAAATATACCTACCCCCCTGGATGCAACCAGGTGACTTTACCTTCCTGCTGTCACATACCCCCCCCTCTTGTTTTAACCTTGGGGTTGGAACACCAGCAATCAGGCATTCATGTACTCGAGACAAAGCATCCACATTCCCCATTTGAACGCCAGGGCGATGCTTTACTGTGAAGTTGAATTCCTGTAGGGCCAGGAACCACCTATTCACTATTTGTCTCCTTGTTTTGAGCCATCCACTTTAACGGAGCGTGATCCGTAACCATGTCAAAGTGCCTACCTAGCAGATAGTACCGAAGGGAATCTAGAGCCCACTTCACCGCTAAACACTCCTTTTCAACCGTGGCATAATTTACCTCATGGGACTTCAACTTCCTGCTGAGGTAAATGACTGGGTGCTCTTCCCCGTTCCAGACCTGGGACAATACTGCTCCTAACCCCACATCTGATGCATCACTTTGTACGACAAAGTCTTTAGAGAAGTCGGGTGAGTACAACACTGGCTGGCTACATAAGGCTTGTTTCAAGAATTGGAATGCTGCCTCAGCCTCGGGGGTCCATTTAGTCATGACCGACCCTTTCCCTTTCGTCAGGTTGGTTAGGGGCACAGCCTTAGAAGCAAAGTGGGGAATGAAGCGCCGATAATACCCCGCTATTCCCAGAAAGGCTCGTACCTGCTTCTTGCTGTTGGGACATGGCCAACTCTGGATGGCCTCGACTTTGTTGAGTTGGGGTTTTATTACTCCCCTCCCAATGGTGTACCCAAGATATTTGGCCTCCTCCTGCCCAATGGTACACTTCTTGGGGTTAGCCGTAAACCCCGCTTCCCGGATAGAGTCTAGGACTGCTTGCACTTTTGGCAGATGTGAGGCCCAATCTGTGCTATGGACAATTACGTCATCCAGGTAAGCCGCAGCATACTTCCGATGGGGCCTCAGTATCTGGTCCATTTTCCGCTGGAATGTGGCCGGCGCATTCTGTAACCCGAACGGCATTCTCTTATATTGGAACGCCCCGTCTGGGGTTACAAATGCGGTTTTCTCTTTGGCCGACTTGGCCAGGGGAATTTGCCAATACCCTTTTGTGAGGTCAAGAGTCGTCATGTATCGGGCTGTTCCCAGCCGGTCGATCAACTCATCTATACGTGGCATGGGGTAGGTGTCAAATTTTGTAACTTTGTTCAACTGACGAAAATCGTTACAAAATCGCCAGCTCCCATCCGGTTTAGGCACCAGCACAATGGGACTAGACCAATCACTTTGGGACTCCTCTATCACCCCTAAGTTCAGCATTTTCTGTACTTCCTCCCGTATTGCCTCCCGTCGGGCCTCTGGGATCCGATAGGGTTTTAACTTCACCCTTTCACCGGGCGGGGTAATAATATCATGCTCTACCCCAGATGTTTGTCCCGGCAGCTCAGAGAACACCTCCTTGTTGCGAAGCACAAACTCCTTAACCTCCTGTTGTTGGGGTTGTGACAAGGTGGCTGCTATTCCAACCTCCGGAATCACGCAACCAGTTTGAGCTGGTGACCAAGTTTCTGCGACTAGGGACTCTCTATCCCTCCAGGCTTTCAACAGATTAACGTGATAGATCTGTTCGGGCTTTCGCCTTCCTGGTTGTCTGACCTTGTAATTCACTTCGCTCACTTTTTCCATTATCTCGTAGGGGCCTTGCCATTTGGCAAGGAATTTACTTTCAACCGTAGGGACAAGTACCAATATCCTATCCCCCGGGGAAAAGGTACGGGTCTTGGCTCCACGGTTGTACACTCTCTGCTGTGCCAACTGCGCTTGGGCCAAATGTTCCTTCACGATGGGCATTACCTGTGCAATTCGATCTTGCATCAGGGCGACATGCTCAATCACACTCCTGTGGGGAGAACTCTCACTTTCCCAAGTTTCCTTGGCAATATCCAACAGCCCTCTTGGGTGTCTCCCATACAGTAACTCAAAGGGGGAGAATCCCGTAGAGGATTGGGGCACCTCCCTAATAGCAAACATCAAATAAGGAAGTAGACAGTCCCAATCCTTTCCATCTCTATCCACCACTTTCTTCAACATTTGTTTTAGGGTTTTGTTGAATCTTTCAACCAGCCCATCGGTTTGGGGGTGATACACAGATGTACGCAATTGCGTCACTTTGAACAATTTACACAGCTCTTTCATAACCCGGGACATAAAAGGTGTACCTTGGTCCGTAAGCAGTTCTTTACAAATACCCACCCGGCTAAAAACAAGAGATAGCTCTTTGGCTATGGTTTTGGCCGAGGTATTTCTGAGAGGGATCGCTTCTGGATAACGGGTGGCATAGTCCATTATAACCAATATGTACTGGTGCCCCCTAGCGGACTTGATTATAGGACCTACCAAATCCATTGCGATTCTCTCAAACGGGACCTCAATGATGGGTAGAGGGACCAGCGGGCTACGGAAATGTGGCATCGGGGCCGACCTCTGACACACAGGGCAGGAGGAACAATAATTTTCAATGTCCTTCATCACCCCAGGCCAATAGAATCTCTGTAATACCCTCTCTCGGGTTTTCTCTGTCCCCAGATGACCTCCAAGAATGTGCCCATGGGCCAACTCCAACACCAACTTCCTGTAAGGTTTGGGCACCACAAGCTGCTCAACGGTTTCTTCTGCCCTTTTTGCCACCCGATACAGTAGGTCCTTCTCTACGCTGAAGTATGGGTAAGTGCAGGTATTATCTGGGTTCACTAACTCGCCATCTATTTCCACTACATTTTCCCGTGCCTTTATTAGGGCGGGGTCTTTTAACTGTTCTGTGGCAAAATTTTCCCTGTGAACCTCAAGATCAGAAAACTCCACAGACGGTAGGTTTTCGTCTGAGGAGGTGGGCTCCTCTCCAGTTTCTTGAGTCTCCCCTGCCAATACTGACAAGGGAAATTCTGGAGAGTCCTCACCACTCTCAGAGGAGTTCTGGCTATCACATTCCTGGTACATAGGGGCACCAGTGGGGGGCTCAGGATCATCCCACAGTTCCCAGAACTTCGAAAAATCCCTTCCCACAATGGCATCATGCGGTAATTGAGATACTAACCCCACTGGATGAGAGAGGGTACCTTTGGGGGTCTCGAAACACACTGTAGTCACTGGATACTCTCGGGTGTCCCCATGCACACAAATAACAGCTACCTTGCTATTCCCAGAGACCTCTGTTTTAACTAATTCAGCCTTTATCAGGGTCACAAGGCTACCTGAATCCAGCAATACCACAACATTTCTACCATTAATACACATTTTGCATAAATGTTTCTCAGTTCCCCGAATGGCAGTGCATGCGACTGTCGCACACAGCGACTGACGTCGGTCCGTCAGAAAGTCACATTGCATGGGTTCCTCCACAACCGGGCAATTTGCTGCAATATGTCCCGCTTGCCGGCAGCGGTAGCAAACAATCCTTTTGGCTGCCTCTTGAGCCCCTGACTTCCCAGGCTGTTCTCGCCAAACTTTGGGTAGAGCTCCCACCCTCTCACTCTCTCCACCCTCACCCCTTGGAATCCTCTTATCCGCCCCTGGGGATGGTCTGGTCTTAGGGTGGAAAGTCCGAGAGTCTCTGGAAGAGGCCGTCAGGTTCTCTGTAGCCAAGTATTTCTCTACACGATCCACAAGACCACCGGCCGTCTCTGGGTCTCCATGGCTTACCCACTTTTGGATGGCAGTAGGAAGAGCTCTCAAAAACCGATCCATTACAACACGTTCCACAATCTCTGGTGCGGACAAAGTCTCTGGCTGTAGCCACTTCCTGCTCAGGTGAATGAGATCATATATTTGAGACCTGGGGGGTTTTCCAAGCTGGAAAGTCCAGTTATGCACACGCTGAGCCCGGACAGCCAGGGTGACACCCAGCCTTGCCAATATTTCAGCTTTTAGCATCACATAGTCTTTTGCTTGGTCAGGCTCTAGGTCATAGTAAGCCTTCTGCGATTCACCAGTTAACAGAGGAGCCACCAGTCCAGCCCACTGCTCCTCAGGCCACTTTTCTCTTTCAGCAGTCCTTTCAAATGTGGTCAAAAATACCTCTGGATCATCCTCTCCAGTCATTTTTGTCAATAAACGACTCACCCCAAAGGACGCGGTATTAGTGGGACGGCTTTCCTCACTGGTCTGCGGACGTTGCTGCACTACTGCTTCCATTTGTTGTAGTCTCTGCTCTTGCTTCTGTAACAGGTCTATGAAGCGGGCCTCAGATTGCTGCTGGGCTTGTTGCTGAGCTTCCAGACTCTGTTGGTGAGCTTGCTGCTGGGCTGCAAGGCTCTGTTGATGAGCTTGCTGCTGGGCTGCAAGGCTCCTTTGCAAACCTGCATTTGTCTGCTGTTGATTGGCATTTGCTAGAGCCAGCTGTTTCAGTATCTCCTCCATGCTGGCTTAAAAAAACTGCCACTGGTTCTCCACCAACTGTGAGGGGGTTAACTCGGTAGCGGGTGTGTGTGACCCCCTGGTTGGGCTCCCCACACAAAAACAGGGCCAGCAGACGGAGGTGGTGGTTTTCAAAATCAAAAGGTGCGGTTTATTTCTCTATGTACAGTGACAAAAACACAGCAAAGCCAAAAAGAAACATAAACAAAATAAATCCTGGTCAGCTTGACCTCTGACTAAACATGCAGGTTTCCTAACTAACAACTGGGATCAGCCTGGTGCTGTCCTAGTCCCTAAGTCCCTGGTTTAGTCAATGTCCAAACAAATAGCCACACAGGCTTTGTCTCACCGCACAGGGGTTCACTCTCCCTAGACAGTCCACACAGGTCTGGGTCCAGGCATGAGCAAACACCTAATGAATCTGGGAGTTTTTATAGAGGCCTTAAACGAGCTGACAAGCTTCAGCTGGTCTCATCAACTCCCTGCCTGCACGACGCCCAGCCCTCTCCCTAGAGGTATGAATCATCCATGAGCCCACTAGCCTCAGCTGGGCTTCATCAACTCTCTCCCTAGTTGTATAAGTCGGCATAAAGCCTGAATCTGGGAGAAATATACCTACCCCCCTGGATGCAACCAGGTGACTTTACCTTCCTGCTGTCACACACTGTATCAGGGACTAAACGAAAAAAACTCTAATGTTAGACGAGATATCAAGCCTTGCGTGTCTGATTTGACAGTAACGGATGACTTTATCATAGAGCAGGTCACCAGATCAGTTGATGAGGAAACAGAAAGACAGAGACGCTTAAACAGTGCACCTAAACATAAACCTCTTACTGTTCATTCATCACAGACACCAGGTAATAGTGAAAAAGACACCTTGCAAAAGAGAGTTGAGGAAGATGCTAGAGCAAATCACACTGCATTAACAGAACTAACAACACAGGTTTCTGCTCTCACAAAGAACCTGGAAAAGATGATGAAGCAAACTCCTGTTGTTGGAAAACAAAGGACTAAGCCACTAACCAATGTTCAAGTTCCAGATACAGCTCACTGCAAACCCAGGTGTGATGATTGCATTAAACGAGAGAGTCAGCACTGAAGCATCTCCCGCTTCGGGGAATCAGGGCTCCGTATAGGCTCACGATATCCATGCGTGCCGCTTGTAGGGCATGGGTGGCAGTGAATAAGGTGGGTGGCGCCTCTGAAATTTCTCCTTACACACCACTTTGGAAGAATCCTCAGCTACCACACTTTTGTGAGTACCCCGATCCAGTCACCTGGACTAAGTATAGCATTAAGACTCTGAGGGACATAGTGGGGGGTGGGAAACTCTTACAGTTTGACGCCCTTAAAGCCAGGTTTGATCTGCCCAATACGCACTTGTTTCGTTTTCTTCAGCTCAGACATGCATTTAAGGCCCAATTTGGAGATATTGGTATCACCATGCAAACTAGTGATATGGAGTCTTTACTGAGAGAGGACACTTTAGACAAGGCCTTGTCTACAATATATAAACAGCTGTTCAGTGAGGGAGGTGATCTCCTGGCAAAGTGTAGGGCGGCGTGGGGTGAGGTGTTCCCCCAGATGGACAGGGATGACTGGGATGATGTATGGGACATTAATTTTACCAGATTGGTCTCTGCCAGGGACCATCTCATCCAATTTAAATTCCTGCATCGCATCTATCTTACGCCGGCTAGACTGGCCAAGATATTCCCTACACAGTCTCCTTGTTGCTGGTGGTGCAGTTCCCTCACGGCCGATTTTATGCATGTCTTTTGGAATTGCTCATTCATCCAGAGGTTCTGGAGAGGGGTTGCCGACTGCATAGCTGGGGTGACCACCATCCAGTTACAGCCTTCAATTGAGGTATGCCTCTTGGGTCTGGTAGACAATCTAGCCCCAAGGAGAGCGACTCGGGCTCTGTTGACGATTCTCATATATTACGCCAGGAAACTGATAGTGTTATCATGGAAAAACCCCAATCCGCCCACTGTATCAGCATGGAAGGGGGTGGTGAATAGAGCTGTACCGCTGTACAAAGCTACGTATGCTAGTAGGGGCACACCTCAGAAATTTGATAAAGTATGGGGTGGTTGGATGAATAGTGAACTTACGGTGGCGGATTGAGGGGCACCCATTATAAATGCACTTGCAGTAAGAGTTGATTATGGTTGTGATTATGTGACATTTCCAAACAACATATGACTGTGATTGAGTTAAAGTGACTTTATAACTGTATTATTCCTGTTGATGGGTGGGGGTCTGGAGGGAGGGAGAGGGAGCCAATGCTGAAGATTTGTATTTAGTTTGTGTTTGGCCCATTGGGTCTGTTTGTTTTGTCAAAAGCTATAAATAAAACTTAAAAAACAAAACAAAAAACGAGAGAGTCAGAACTGCTACCACTGTTTCTACTGTGGTTGGACAGGACACAGAGCGGTTGATTGCTTGAAGAAAAGAAGGCAGTCGGGAAACGACAGACGGTCACTGGGAAGGGACAACCAGTGACCACCTCAAATGATCTGTCCCGTGCGAAGGTAAACAGGGTATTCACCCACCGGTCAACTAGAACACTCCCAAAAGAGAAGAGATTCTCCAAACATGTAGCACAATTAATTGGAGGAAAATGCCTACTGTCATGCCAGATGAATGGTGTTCCGGTTGACATGTTGATGGACACAGGAGCTCAGGTCAGCATTGTCGGGAAGGCATGGTTAGAAAAGTTTCTACCCAGCGTCTCCATTAGGCACATACAAGATTTACTTTGTGATGACAACTTATCTATTACAGCTGCAAATGGTTCTAGCATTCCATTCATCGGATGGATTGAAGTCTGCCTGGAATTTGAAAGTAGTGGACATGGAAACTCAGCCATCTATGTGCCAATGCTGGTGAGTGACTGCTGTAATGGCAATCCAATTCTTGGGTTTAATGTGATCGCAGAATTGATCAGAGAAAACCGTGACCGACCAAACAGCACCCAAAACCTGACTATCTTGCTGAGTGAAGCTATGAAAGTAAGACAAAGTGTAGCGAATAACATTGTCAATGCTGTCAGTCAAGCAACTGACCCAGGAGAAATATCCGATAGTCGTATGGTCAAAGTGGGGAAGAAGGGACTCCAGATTAAAGGAGGCGAGATCTGTGAAGTCAAATGCAGAATTCGAGCATGGCCAAAAGGAGGAATCATGCCATTTGAACCACTTCCAGAATATCCAGTTGAGGAAGGACTTGAACTATTTCCTTCAGTGGTAGATGTGCCAAATGGGTTCTCTAAACTGGTGAAGATACCTATACTGAACCGTGCTCAACATGACATCTACCTTCCGCCCAGAACAGTATTGGGTACCATTTCTCCAGCAGCTGAAATTCTACCATTGTCTCCAAACAAAGACGATGGAAAGGGAATTGACCAGAAGAAAAGGGCGTTTCATGTAAATCAGTTGAATCAAGTGGACACCGGAAATCAGCTACCCACTAACAAATCTGTTAAGTGGCACCCACCTGTCAATTTGGAAGATCTCTCAGAAGAAGAACAGGAGATAGCGAGACAAATGTTATATGACGAATCAGATGTCTTTGCTCGAGATGAGGGAGACATAGGATGCATTCCTAACCTGAAATTGAGGATAAATCTGAAAGATGAAACTCCTGTCCAGAAACGCTACAATTCGATACCGAAACCCCTATACAAAGAAGTGAAAGAATATATCCAAAACCTTCTTGACCGAGGTTGGGTAACAAAATCTTCTTCCGCATACTCATCACCGGTTGTCTGTGTTCGAAAGAAGGACAGTAGCCTACGACTATGTGTTGACTTTAGGGAGTTAAACCGAAAGACTATCCCAGATAGACATCCACTACCCAGAATACAAGATCTGCTGGATAGCTTAGGAGGATTTACATGGTTCTCAATCCTGGACCAGGGTAGTGCGTATCATCAAGGCTTTGTGACTGAAGACTCCAGACATCTGACGGCTTTTAGCACCCCCTGGGGACTCCTGGAGTGGAATCGTATTCCGTTCGGATTAACTAATGCCCCAGCAGCTTTTCAGAGATGCATGGAAAATGTACTAGAGGGCATCAGAGACAAATGTTGTTCTCCATACCTGGATGACGTACTTTGCTACTCAAACTTTTCAGGAGCATGTCAATGATATTAGGCAAGTGCTTAGTCGAATGCGCGAGCATGGTATAAAACTTAGACCGAAGAAGTGTGAACTCTTTAAACGACAGATTCGATACCTTGGATGAATGGTGTCAGAAGAAGGCATAAAAATTGGCCCAAAAGATCTTGAAGCGGTATTACATTTGAAAAGGAAAGAACCAAAAACAGTGGGAGGAGTCAGATCTTTGTTAGGATTCCTGAGCTACTACAGGTCCTTCATTCAAGATTTCTCTTGACTTGCTAAACCACTGTATGAACTTTTGCAGAACACTGAGAAAGAATCTGCTACATCCATTACCAAAAACAATCAAGGGAAACCTACAAAGAAAAATGGGAACAAAACACAAGTGCCATCTAAAACACCGATTCAATGGACACCCAAACATCAAGCTGTAGTATCCAGACTGGTGGACATGCTAACCAATCCACCAATACTAGCATACCCTGATTTTGACCTACCCTTCGTATTACACACTGATGCTTCCAATGAAGGCCTAGGTGCTGTACTGTACCAACGACAAGGAGAAAAACTTCGTGTTATCGGGTTTGGCTCCAGAACATTGACTCCAGCAGAGCGCAATTACCATCTTCACTCTGGTAAACTTGAGTTTTTAGCTCTCAAGTGGGCAGTCTGTGACAAATTCAGAGATTACTTGTACTACGCTCCAACATTCACAGTCTACACAGACAACAACCCATTGACATATGTATTGAGTACTGCCAGACTGAATGCTGTGGGTCATCACTGGGTTGGCGAGTAGGCCGATTTCCACTTCAATATCAAGTACAGGCCAGGTAAACAGAATGCAGACGTGGATACACTGTCATGATTTCCGGTGGAACTCACAAAGAATCTGAGTGAGTACACAGAGCTTGTACCATCTGAGGTTGTGTCAGCTATGTGGCAAGGGAGCAAAGCTGTCGACGAAGAAGAGGCACTATGGGTGGCTTCATTGACTTTTCACTCAGAAAGTGATGTGGCCGAAGAATTGCTGAAAGGACAGACAATCTGCCCAATGACTCAGGAGAACATCAGAGCATTACAACAAGACGATACCAACATTAGAGAAGTTGTCTGGCTTAAGGAGAACGACTGGATTCCAAACCACAAAGGAAAGGAGAGTATGACCAGTAAAACAAAACGTTTGATACATGAATGGAACAAACTCAGAGTTGATGAAGGAATCCTCTACCGACACGCTGGAACCCGAAAACAGCTAGTCCTACCAGAAAAGCTAAAACCATTGGTCTTAAAAAATCTTCATGATGACATGGGTCACATTGGTACTGACAAGGTAACCCACCTAGCACGTGAACGATTTTACTGGCTATTTATGCAAAGAGACATTGATGAATATGTGCTGAAGAAGTGCAACTGCATCAAACAAAAGCGTCCAAATATCACCGAAAGAGCACCTATGGGTTCGATTACTACCAGTTCACCCTTGGAGTTAGTATCCATTGATTATCTTCACTTGGGAAAAAAGCAAAGGAGGATATGAGTATATACTTGTAATAGTTGACCACTTCACACGCTTTGCACAAGCGTATCCCACTAAGAACAAATCTGGAAAAACGGCGCAGAAAAGATCTTTCAAGATTTCATACCACGTTTTGGCTATCCAGAGAAACTCCACCATGACCAAGGAAGAGAATTTGAAAACAACTTGTTTCAGACATTGCAACGATTGGCAGGGATTTCTCATTCAAGAACTACTCCGTACCATCCACAGGGTAACCCAGTGGAGAGACTGAACCGTACTTTGTTACAGATGCTTCGCACCTTAGAGGAAGAGAAAAAGTCAGATTGGAAAGAATATCTTCCACATATGGTTCATGCATACAATTGCACCAGGCATGAAGCCACAGGATACTCGCCATTCTTTCTATTGTACGGAAGATCTCCTCGTTTGCCCATTGACCTAATGCTCAACCTAAATTTGGAAAAGGAATCAGAAAGTCAACCAACATTTACTCAAAAATGGGCATCCAGAATGCAAGAAGCTTACAAAATCGCATCCGAGAATAGCCAAAAATCATCTGCTAAAGGGAAGAAGTACTATGACAAGAAGATAAAAGGAGCACCTCTTCAACCGGGTGATAGGGTCTTAGTACGAAATCTCTCTAAAAGAGGAGGACCTGGTAAACTTTGTTCATACTGGGAAGAATCAGTACACAAAGTGGTAGAAAGAATCAAAGATGGGCCTGTGTACAAAATTCAGCCTGAAAGTGGTAAAAAGACTATTCGAGTGCTGCACAGAAATCTTTTACTACCAGTAAATGACCTACCAATTGAAGGACACATTCCAAGAGTACCAATGAAACAAAGACAATCAAGTAACAGAAAGGAGACCAGAATGGATCTGGACCAAGAGGAGGAATGTTCAGATGAAGAAAGATGGTATTATCCTTATATACCAGAGACTACAGAAAGTCATGATCGTGTTGTGTCTCAACAAAACTCTCAAAACGTACAGAAAATCCCTTTAAGAGTTTCTGCTGAAGAGTTCTATCCTACAACTACCACACCCAATCTTGAACAAGAACAAAATGATGGAACATTAGTTGGCGACCGAATCTGGGCTACAGACATGGTGGGACTAGACACTGCAGAATTACCCTCATTAAGTCAAGACTTACCTGTGAGCCAAGATATGCAAATGGAGAATGATGTTGATGGAGATGACTCAACTCCTGTCAGAAGATCTACCAGACAAGCTAAGCCTAAAGAGATCTTTACATATGACACACTAGGTCAGCCAAGATACATACCAAATCAGATTCACACCGTACAAACTCCTACAATGCTAGCTACTCCCATGACATGCCAGGTAGTTAACATAGCTCCTTGGTGGCAACAAGTACCTATCTGGGTTACTTAAATCACTAAACAGTGTTCAGAGAACAATTGAGTTTAATGTCGGGAGCCATTAACTGAAGGAGGGGAGAGTGTGACGGACTGGGGTTATATGGTCACAAAACAGACACCCCAAAGCAAAGTACATATTCATTTTTTTATTTTTTTATTTCTAGCAAAGAAATACCTTCCTGCTATTCTATCAAGACCCAGTAGATGGCAGAGAAGGTACACAAACAGAGTTTATATAAGGCCACCCACCATGTGACTGGAGTCAAACTATCTCCAGCCATAAAACCCAGTGGTCTTGTCTCATGCTGTTTGTGTGATTCTTTGCAGGTATGTACTCTAAATCGTTCCTAATCTGCATTAAACTATTATAAAAAGATTCCTGGACATCTGGAGCAGATGCAGGGAAAGTTCCAGCAGACTGTATGCTATAGTTTTACTGATATTAGAAGTTTAGAACAGCATGTGTGAGAAACAAGTGAAAAGGGCATAAAAACATGAAAATACTGCATTAGTCAGAATAAATGTCTATTAGAAGCACTAAACCGTTCTAAATAGGAATATTGAAACCTGGTTTATACAAGTTCCATAAAGTTAGAAAAGCACATGTTGAAAACTGATATTCTAATGAGTATTTACCTATATGTAAAGCCTATGCAGGTGCACCATCTAGTGGTTAAAAAAGAGAACTACCGAAATAATGTTTGTATTAAAGCATGGCATTGGCAATATGAGTATTGCACAGTTAAAGTGTACATCATCATCTATGACACGGAATAACAGGAATATATTGTGTAACTACATTTTAAAATACTTCAGTTAAAATCTGTATTATATATTGTTAATAGTTATAAACATGTGATTATAAAAATGTAAAAGATGTATTGTTATGTAAAAGTCAAACAATTTCCAGCCATAAAACCCAGTGGTCTTGTCTCATGCTGTTTGTGTGATTCTTTGCAGTCCACGCCAAGCTGATCACCTTATCTCATCACGTCTACAATTATTGGCTCTCTTAATTCACATTTTGAGGCCGGTAACAGTTGCAGTGTTGTGGCACCAGTGCCTAAGGCCCAATTTTTCTGCCCCAGTTCAACAGGGGCATGTAATTACAATTCTTGATCTAATAAATCACAGCAGGGCCCATTCATGCGCCCACCAAGAGTAACTGTGAGGGCTGACAGTGTTGTAGCACCACCACCAAAGGCCCAATTTTTCCTACCACTGTTCAACAATGGCATGTAATTACAATTCCTGATATAATAGTTCACAGCAGGGCGTTCCAGCGCCCACCAAGAGTAACTGTGAGGGCTCACAGTGTTGTGGCAACACCAACATGTAAGGGGCAAATTTCAGCAGAGTATATACGGCAGGCCCCTACTTTCAAACATCCAACTTACAAACGACTCCTACTTGCAAACGGAAGGAGACAACAGGAAGTGAGAGGAAATCTACCCCTAGGAAGGGAAATTCTCTCCTGTAAGAGTTAATATGGGAAAAAGGTGTCTCCTCTCTACTGATGCTTTATCACCAATCCTTGTTTCAATAAAAACCCCACTTTTCAAAAACATTTGTCATTGGGACGGAAAGTGAGGTGAAATGTTCTGAACAGGTGCACAGACAGCAAAACAAATGTTACAGGGGTGATAACCCTTCCCTATGTTTTCCAAAAAGCTTAAAAATAGATTTTTTTGGCTGGAGCTACACTTAAACAATGTACCTGTTCAAAATTACAAACAGATTCTACTTAAGAACAAACCTACAGTTCCCTGTCTTGTTTGCACCGCCTGTATACTGCTGTTCAGAGTATATAGGGCTTTTTTTTATTTTGGGTGCGGAGTTCCCCTTAATATCCATACAAGACCCAAAGGGGCTGGTAATGGGCTGGGGGTGATGGGGTAGCCATGCCATTTTTCTCAAAGATTTTCATCCATATTGCCAGGACAAGACATGACATTAAAGCCTTTTTACAAATGTCATTTTGTGCAGGGACAGTTCTAAACACGGGAAACACATGCCACTTCACAGGCATACTTTAGACACCCCCCAGGTACGATATTTAAAGGAATATTTCACATTTTTTTTCACTTTATGTATCATTAAAATGACTGCTCCCGAAAAACGGCCGTTTTTAAAACTTTGTTTTGCATTGATACATGTCCCCTGGGGCAGAACCCGGGTCCCCAAACCCTTTTTAGGACAATAACATGCATATTAGTCTTTATAATTAGCACTTTAGATTTTGAACGTTCGCGTCCATTGTATTTAATAGGGTTCTAACGTTCGCGTGAACTTTCGGTCCGTTCGCGTGAACTTTCGGTCCGTTCGCGCAAACTTTCGGTCCGTTCGCAGGTTCTGGAGCAGACAGGGGGGTGTTCAGCTCATCCCTATTCCTGACACCAAGAGTTAAATAGTGATGGGGAGGGAGCCGCGCCACTCAGGCTGTGACTGTTATCAACAGCTTGTCAGGAACCATGAATCAGACGAGGACAGAAAATGCAGTAAAAATCACACCTTTTAATATAATGGTAAAAATGGTACAAATAGTAAACCTAGTCAAAACATAGCCAGGGTTCGGTAGCCAAAGCGGGTAGTCAGAACAGGACAGTAAATCAGGAAGCCAGTAGGCTGGATTGACGAGCAGGAAATGATCACCAGTTGAGCCACTGTGGAATGATGAGTGCTGGCAATTATCCGACAGCTGAGCACAGGGCTGGTGCAAGCATTTTTGACACCCTAGGTGAAACCTCATTTTGACGCCCCCCCCCCCACATTGGCTCCACCCCTCACAAAAAAAATTGCGGCACCTCTTCACCTATTTCTTCAGCCGTGGTCCACAGGCTTGCACCTGTACCTCTGGACCCGGCCCGACGACAAATAGTGGATGGCACCAGCTCACTTCCTCATGCCAGCCGTGGTCCACAGGCCAGGGCAGTATACAGACAGGCTAACTGTGTAACTGCCTGTCTGTACGAGCAGACAGATACGCTGACAATGCTTTACAGGTTCTTACTAAAAACAATATCAAATGCACATTTTTTTTCCTGCAAAAAGATCTGCATTTATTTATTTTTTTCAAAGGTGGACTTGAACCTCCACAACTCAAATCGCCCCAATTCCTGTATTTTCAGGTCTCAGATCACCACAATTCTTCCACCTTCACACCTCAGATCTCCCCATCACTGTATCACCCTGAATGCCTGTTCCCCTCTGCACACCCCCCCTGCACCTCTGTTCCCCTCAAACCCACCCCCCACCCTCTGTAACCCCTTGCACGTCTGTCCCCCCCACAAACATATCTGTTCCCCCTCTGTACCCCCTGCACATCTGTCCCTCCACACACACACACACACACACACACACACACACACACATATCTGTTCCCCCTCTGTACCCCCTGCACACCTGTCCCCCCTACACACACACACACACACACATCTACACACACACACATATCTGTACCCCCTGCACATCTGTCCCCCCACACACATCTGTACCCCCTCTTTACCCCCTGCACATCTGTCCCCCCCACACACACACACACACACATATCTGTACACACCTGCACATCTGTCCCCACACACTCACACATCTGTACCCCCTCTGTACCCCCTGCACATCTGTACCCCCCCATACACACACACACACACACACATATCTGTACCCCCTGCACATCTGTCCCCACACACACATCTGTCCCCCCACACACATATCTGTACCCCCTGCACATCTGTCCCCCCCACACACATCTGTACCCCCTCTTTACCCCCCTGCACACCTGCCCCCCCACACACCACACACACACATCTGTACCCCCCTACACATCTGTCCCCCCCCACACACACATACACATATCTGTACCCCCTGCACATCTGTCCCCCCCACACACATCTGTACCCCCTCTTTACCCCCCTGTACATCTGCCCCCCCCACACACCACACATCTGTACCCCCCTGCACATCTGTCCCCCCACACACACATATCTGTACCTCCTGCACATCTGCCCCCCCCACACACACACACACACATATCTGTACCCCCCTGCACATCTGTCCCCCCCCACACACACATATCTGTACCCCCTCTGTACCCACCTGCACATCTGTCCCCACACACACTCACACATCTGTACCCCCTCTGTACCCCCTGCACATCTGTACCCCCCATATACACACACACACATATCTGTACCCCCTGCACATCTGTCCCCCCCACACACACATCTGTACCCCCTGCACATCTGTCCCCCCCCCCCCACACACACACATATCTGTCTCCCCCACACACATCTGTCCCCCCACACACATATCTGTACCCCCTGCACATCTGTACCCCCTCTTTACCCCCCTGCACATCTGCCCCCCACACACACACACATCTGTACCCCCTGCACATCTGTCCCCCCCCCACACACACATATCTGTACCCCCTGCACATCTGTCTCCCCCACACACATATCTGTACCCCCTGCACATCTGTCCCCACACACACATCTGTACCCCCTGCACATCTGTCCCCCCCCCACACATCTGTACCCCCCTGCACGTCTGTACCCCCCCCCCCCACACACACACACATATCAGTTCCCCCTCTGTACACAATGCAATGCACTATAAACTTAAAAGCAGAGTCAATATTTTATTTTTTGTGACTGGGTTCAGGTTCAGGTTGAGAGTGCTGCCTGTGCTTCCACTTTTTTTTTTTTTTTTGGTACAGTATCTTTTGTTACCCTTTAGTTCATGGACCGACACAGCTTCCTATTGACATAGTGGGTATTAGCCGTTATTTAGGAGTGACTAGGCAGAAAAACTTGTAAAAAGTGTTGCATCACACCTTCTACAGTACCGCCCAGGAGGTGGACCCTCTGGGTATATCCCCTCTGCATCTCGCAGATCAGTTTTTTTCTGTCTAGCAAGGAGTAGGACATGGCTCCCTTCGGGCCCATTGGTCCGGGGGGAAAATGTTTAATTTTTTTGGGTTCCTGCGATCTTCGATCAACTGCCGACTGGGTGACAGGCTGGATCCTCGATCCTTGTAGTCCCCCCAGTTTCGGCCATCGAGCGTGTGCCGACCCTAGCTACGTGCTGGGTTTTCCACGACATGCCAGTCTCTCTACGGGTGGCCGGTGAGCCTACACTCCAGGGCCTGCATCGGACCGCTCAGCTTCGGCTGACCTCACGGTCGAGTTGCAGTAGCCTGTCCGGTGAGCTTACGCTCCAAGGCTTGCATCTATCCGCTCAGCTTCGGCTGACCTTACGGCCGAGTCGCAGTAGCCTGTCCAGTGAGCTAGTGCTCCAGGGCATGCATACGATCGTTCTCTAGGGTTCAATCACAGCATGACTGCCCGACAGTCACCTCCGTGCGCGGATGATGATCTGTCCGGAATGTCTTCCAGCGCGATCCACGCAGGACAGGTAAGTAGCTCCCCTGCTTCGGCAGGGTGACTTGGCTGGACATTCCTGCAGAGATCAAATAAGTGGTTGTGGCCCCTTTCTTTCCTCTCTCCCTGCCTTCCCTCCTCCCTGGGCTCTGAGCTAAGGTTGCTGGGTGCTGGAGGTCACCTGGGGGGCTCCATCTGGAGCGGGGCTGCGCTGTGTTGTCATTTAAAAATGTAATTTTGCTTACCTGTGTGTGTGTACCTGTCTCCCTCCATGCTGTCGGTGGCCATTTTGCAGTGGTCCATGCCTGTTTTGGCCTCTAGTGACTGTCCAGCGGACATTTTCTTGTGGTTTCGCGCCTATATGTATAGATCGCCGCCATGAGCATGGGTCAAGTCCCAAGAGATCAACCTATCACATTTATGATGCTGAAACCATTATAATAGCAATTGCCTCTTTTGTGTTTATGGCTAGGTTTCCACTATTGCGACCTGAAAGTTGAGTGACTTTGCCGCGTTTTTACAGCGATTTTTGCCGCAATTTTGATGAGACTTGAAGCAATGCCTGTATATTCTTTTTTTTTATAATTGTAATTTTTATTAGTTCAAAAGAAAAAAAAGTTACAGTACGTAATAAACATAAACATCTCAAGGCAATTATCTGAGAGACATTAGTACATTTGAAAGGCAGTTGGTACATATTTAAGAGTACACTCAAGATAATATAAAAACCATACCAGTACGAATTGCATACATGTCATTAACAAACAGAAATTGCAGAGGACATTATGAACGATTACAGGTTACAGAGACAGTGTAAGGCAACTCGCAATGAAGGGATCCGTACAGAAAGTCTAATCTTAAATCTCCTGTTCCCCATAACTCGAGGAGTCCCAAAGTTCCCAAACCCTGTCAAATTGAATCACTGTGTCATGTACTCTAGCCGTAAGAGATTCCATTCTCCGAATCTCTGCAATTAATTGCAGAAACTGCAGGTGAGAGGGGGGGGGGGGGTGGTGGACAACCAACACATCGGTATAGCCCTTTTAGCAGCCAAAAGTATATATGAGATTAAACGGTTAACAGATTTTGGGACCCCCGGAAAGGGAAGTCCATGCAAATAGTGAATAGGGTCTAGAGGGAGAGATAGACTTGTTACAGACTGAAGAGTTTGCATAACCTCCGTCCAGAATGACCGTATAAGTGTACAGGACCAAAATATGTGAAAGTGTGAACCTATCTCAATTTTGCATCTCCAGCATGTAGGGGGGAGGGTAGGGTTAACTCGATGAAGTCTATCAGGGGTTTTATACCAAAACATCAGAACCTTCACTGCTGTTTCCCTCTGAGTTACACATTTAGAGGATTTAAAAGTTGAAGACCATATTGCGGTCCACATTTGCAAAGGGATAGGGCGCTCCATTAGCAGATTCCATTTGCGCATGTATAGGTGCGTGTCAGCCGTTAAATCTTTAGATTTGTGTAAAATGTGATGTATGGATGATATAAGATGTAATTGACGAGGGCCTTCCGCACACACAAGTTCAAAAGGAGTCGGCCTTTCTAGGGTAAGATTAGGGGACAGGGACTGAAAAAAGTGCCTAACCTGAAGATAGAAATAAAATAACTTTTGGGGGATATAGTATTTGTTTTGAAGGGTTGCGAAATCAAGAAATTTGCGAGTGACCGGGTTAACCAAATTTCGCAACTGAAACAATGGAGACTGCATCCATGGTAACAGACGGCCATAGACCAAACTATCAGGCAATACTGGATTCAGTAGTACGTTAGTAAGAGGAGGGCACAATGATGCAAGCGGAAATTTTGATTTGCATTTATTCCAAATGGAAATAGTGAATAGCATAGGTGCAAGACACATTCTCTTCAGTATGGGGTCGCCGTGTAAGGGTCTAGACCACACTAAAGAGCACAAATGTACCGGATAGATGGCACCTTTCTCTATCTCCGACCACCTATTAGGGCTGCTCTGACATGACCAGGATACAACCGCCCTTAAATGAGTGGCTAGGTAATATCTAATGATGTCAGGTGCTCCCATTCCCCCCTGTGACCGCAAGGAAAATACCACCGTGCTGGCTATCCGATGTGTGCTATTATTCCATATGAACTTCAAAAACCCTCTCTGAAGAGCTTTAAGCTGACTGGTAGGAATGGCTACAGGGAGCGTATCAAAAAGATAGAGAAGTCTAGGCAATACAGACATATTTAGTACATTAATTCTGCCCAGCATAGTAATAGGGTATGCAGCCCACTGACGTAAATTTTTATAGATGTCCTGGAACAGAGGGGGAAAATTTGCAGCGTATATTGTACTGTACGAGGGGGTAATCTTCACGCCCAAATATGTCAAGGCATGAGAACACCACCTATAAGGGTATGTGTTTTGTAATTGTAACAACAGATCTGGCGGGACATGTATGGGGAGTACTTCCGTTTTAGTCGTGTTTATTTTGTAGCCTGATATAGACCCAAAATTCTGAAGGAGTGCATGTAGAGAGGGGAGTGACGTAATAGGGCTCGTTATTGTCAAGAGGATGTCGTCAGCAAAAAGGGATAATTTATATTCTCTATGTCTCATCAGTACCCCCTTAATATCTAGGTGACAGCCAATGGCTCCAAACAAAGAATAAAAAGGAGGGGGGACAACGGGCACCCCTGTTTAGTACCATTGGACATAGGTATATATGGGGACAGAAAAGAGGCCATTTGTACCTGAGCAGACGTGCCTGTGTACAAGGCCTGTATAGCTTTAAAGAAAGGACCGTCAAACCCAAATCTCCGCAGTACAGAAAACATATAGGGCCAGCTTAAGCGATCGAATGCCTTTTGTGCATCCAAGCTCAGTATAAGCGTTGGGTGGGGAAATTTGTTTATCAGGTCAATCAAGTCCACAGTACGTCTTGTGTTGTCTCCAGCGTGTCGGGAAGGAACAAATCCTACTTGATCTTTGTTAATTAATTTGGGAATGAACTGGGACAATCTAGATGAGAGAAGTTTCGTGAAAATTTTAAAGTCCGAATTTAATAGGGCTATAGGCCTATAGTTGTCCGGTAAGGAGTGATCCTTCCCCGGCTTTGGAATCACTGAAATATATGAATGTGTAAACTGGCTATGTGGAATTTCTCCTCGTAAAAGTGAGGTATACAAATTTATCATATGTGGCAATAGGGTAGGTAAAAAGGTCTTGTAGTATAGGTAGGTGAGGCCGTCGGGTCCCGGAGATTTAAGCGTGGGTAGGTCTTTGATAATTTTTGTAAGCAGGGGTGATGGGGGCATTAAGCTTTTCCAGATCTGAGGAGGACAACTTCGGCAAGGGGAGAGTCTGAACGAACTGGTCAAACCTATCCTGAGTAAAGTGAAAATTATTTTCGGGGGTAAGACAATTGTATAATTCTTTGTAAAAGTTACCAAAAACTTTGGTCATAGTTTGGGGACAATGAGTGGGGGTGCCATCTCTTTGGATCAACAATTCAGGGAAGGAATGGAATGGACGTGGTCTAAGTTTGTTCACTAGCATCCTATGTGGCTTGTTAGAATACTCGTAGAATTTTTGTTTCACCCACATAAGAGATTTTGTTGCCTTACTATACTCTAACGTTTTCAGTTGGTTGCGAAGAGCTACAACCCTACGGAGAGCCCCAACTGTTGGGGATCCCAGCAGAACCCGCTCCGCCCGCTTCAAGTCAGCTAATAGGGAGATCCGACGACTCTCGCCATCCTTCTTCAGACGAGAGCCCTCGGCAATACATGTACCACGGAAACAAGCCTTGTGAGCCTCCCAAAGGGTAGAAACCTTATGTACGGAACCCACATTTAGTTCAAAATATTCATTCAAGCTTTTGGTCAGTCTATCCCTAATGGGGGGTGAACTGAGTAAGTGTTCATTAAGTCTCCAGTGGCAAGTCCTAGAGGGCGAGTCATGCAATAGTAGTTCTAATGAAATAGGAGCATGGTCCGACCATGTAATAGGAGAAATGTTGGAGTCTACTAGGAGAGGGAGTAAAGGGGACGTAATAAAGAAATGATCCAGTCTTGAGTACATCTTATGCGCCATAGAATAGAAGGTGTACTGTCTTTGGATCGGATGTCTGATTCTCCATGAATCCAGCAATCTGTGTGCTCTGACCAGTTTCCTGAAGGAGGCGGATTGAGATATCACCCGTTGGGAAGGGGTGTCCCCAAAGAGCGTATGACGATCGCGCCTGTGGGACATAATCAGATTGAAATCTCCCCCTAATATCATGAATGGATTAGAGTACCTTTGAAGCCTATCAAAAAAATTGTTCAGAAATACCATTTGGCCCGAATTGGGCGCATATACATTGACCAAAGTAAATGTACACGACATGTATTCACAAATCAGGATGACAAACCTCCCCTGGGGGTCGATGTATTTTTCTCTGACCTTTACCGGGCATGATTTTTTTATCAAAATAGCCACTCCAGCTTTGCCAGAAGGAGCAGATGCAACATAGGATGTGGGATAGAATTTAGATGCAAATTTCATCGAACCCCCAGTACGGAAGTGAGTTTCCTGAACTAGTATTATGTCCGCCCCTGCCCGTCGAAAATCTTTAAGAGCAATCCAACGTTTTGAAATTGAGTTCAGTCCCTTAACGTTGTGAGATACTATCTTCAAAGCCATAATGAATCATTAAAACTACTGCATTGTAAACCTTGAAAACATATCACCTGTATAACTCTTGAACATAAAGTTGCCCTATACCTTAACAAGCAATCAGCACTGGTATGTAGTAGTAGAGATTAGTGATGAGCCGAACACCCCCGGGTTCGGTTCGCACCAGAACCCGCGAACGGACCGAAAGTTCGTACGAACATTAGAACCCTATTAAATACAATGGATGCGAACGTTCGAATTATAAAGTGCTAATTATAACAACTATTATGCATGTTATTGTCCTAAAAAGGGTTTGGGAACCCGGGTTCTGCACCAGGGGACATGTATCAATGCAAAAAGAAGTTTTAAAAACGGTCGTTTTTCGGGAGCAGTCATTTTAATGATGCATAAAGTGAAAAAAAAAAAGTCAAATATTCCTTTAAATATCGTACCTGGGGGGTGTCTAAAGTATGCCTGTGAAGTGCCACGTGTTTACCGTGTTTAGAACTGTCCCTGCACAAAATGACACTTCTAAAGGAAAAAAAAAGCCATTTAAAACTGCTTGCGGCTTTAATGTAATGTCTGGTCCCGGTAATATGGATGAAAATCTTTAAGAAAAATGGCATAGCTACCCCATGACCCCCCCCCCCCTACCCCAGCCCATTACCAGCCCCTTTGGGTCTTGTATGGATATTAAGGGGAACCCTGCACATAAAATAAAAAAGGCCCTATATACTCTGAACAGCCGTATACAGGCGGTGCATACAAGACAGGGACTGTAGGTTTGTTCTTATGTAGAATCTGTTTGTAATTTTGAACAGGTACATTGTTGAAGTGTAGCTCCAGCCCAAAAATCTATTTTTAAACTTTTTGGAAAACATAGGTAAGGGTTATCACCCCTGTAACATTTGTTTTGCTGTCTGTGCCCCTGTTCAGAACATTTCACCTCACTTTCCGTCCCAATGACAACTGTTTTTGAAATGTGGTGTTTTTCTTGAAACAAGGATTGCTGATAAAGCATCAGTACAGAGGAGACACCTTTCTCCCATATTTATTCTTACAGGAGAGAATTTTCCTTCCTAGTGGTAGATTTCCTCTCACTTCCTGTTGTCTTCTTGCGTTTGCAAGTAGGAGTCGTTTGTAAGTTGGATGTTTGAAAGTAGGGACCTGCCGTATATACTCTGCAGAAATAGGCCCCTTAGTTGTTGGTGTTGGCACAACACTGTAAGCACTCACAGTTACTCTTGGTTGGTGCTGGAACGCCCTGCTGTCAACTATTATATCAGGAATTTTAATTACATATAATTGTTGAACAGTGGTATTAAAAATTGGGCCTTTGATGGTGGTGCTGGTGCCACAACACTGTAAGCCCTGACAGTTACTCTTGGTGGGTGCAGCAATGGGCCCTGTTGTGAATTATTAGATCAAGAATTGTAATTGCATGCCCCTGTTGAACAGGGGCTGAAAAATTGGGCCTTTCGTGGTGGTGGTGGTGGTGGTGGTGTTGCCACAACACTGTAAGCCCTCAGAGTTACTCTTGGTGGGTGCAGGAATGGGCCCTGCTGTGAATTATTAGATCAAGAATTGTAATTACATGCCCCTTTTGAACAGGGGCTGAAAAATTGGGCCTTTCGTGGTGGTGGTGGTGGTGGTGGCGTTGCCACAACACTGTAAGCCCTCAGAGTTACTCTTGGTGGGTGCAGCAATGGGCCCTGCTGTGAATTATTAGATCAAGAATTGTAATTGCATGCCCCTGTTGAACAGGGGCTGAAAAATTGGGCCTTAGGCACTGGTGGCACAACACTACAACCCCTCACAGATACGTTACTTGGAGCACAGCAATGAGCCCTGTTGCAAAGTATTGCTTCAAAAATTGTAATGACACGCCCCTGTTAAACAGGGGCTGAAAAATTGGGCCTTAGGCACTGGTGCCACAACACTCCAACCCCTCACAGATACTGTACTTGGAGCACAGCAATGAGCCCTATGGCAAATTATTGCTAAAAAAATTGTAATTACACGCCCCTGTAAAACAGGGGCTGAAAAATTGGGCCTTAGCCACTGGTGGCGGCACCCATAAACAAAAATGATCTTCCAAGCTATCATCATCAATCGTATCATTGAGGACTCGGAGGAGGAGGATAGCCAGTCAACATAACAGCACAGGCACTCAGCATCAGCATCAGTCTTGAAGGGATGTGACATGTTAAAATCAATTAGTCTGTTATATCAGCATCAGGTGTGTGGTAGCTGGTGGTGATCCAAGACTGGTTCATCTTGATGAAAGTCAGTCGATCAACCGAGTCGGTGGACAGGCGCACCCTGTGATCCGTGACAAATCCTCCAGCAGCACTGAATGTGCGTTCCGAAAGAACGCTGGATGCAGGACAGGCCAGTAGCTCAATTGCATACTGTGCAAGCTCTGGCCAGTGATCCATCCTCAAGACCCAGTAAGCCAGAGGATTTTCGGTGGGGAAGGTGTCCAAGTCTGACCTTGCCCCTAGATATTCCTGCACCATGTTTATCAGACGCTGGCGATGGTTGCTGGAACCGATCATACTTTGGGGCTGCGGACTAAAGAATTGTCTGAACGCATCGGTCAGACGGCCACCTTCCCCACCGCTCCTTCTTTGACTGGCCGAAGCCTCAGCAACTCGTTGTCCAGGACCAGGAGTTTGTAACCTCCCAGTCTCTGGGAACGCGTTGCACAGACCTTTCTGCAAGGCCTCCCGGAGTTGTCTCATCCTCTGCTCCCTCTGCGAAGGTAACATAAGGTCCGCAACCTTACCCTTGTACCGTGGATCAAGGAGAGTGGCCAGCCAGTAATGGTCCCTCTCCTTGATCCGAAGAATACGAGGATCCTTCCGCAGACTTTGCAGGATCAGGGAGGCCATGCAGCGTAGGTTTGCTGAGGCATTCGCTCCGGAGTCCTCTGGGTCACTAAGGACGACATGATCCGCAGCCACCTCCTCCCAGCCACGTACAAGTCCACTGGTTTCTTGGGACTGTAAATCATCCCTAAAAGACTGCTGCTGATGATGCTGAGTGCCAGCCTCCACCTCCATGCTGACACAATCCTCCTCCTCCTCCTCCTCCTCTTCCTCTTCCTGTGCGATGGGTGGGACAGAAGGAACACTGTCTGGGTAAAGGGGGCCTTGAGAGGCAAGGAAGTCCTCCTCTTCCTGCCTCTGTTCTGCCTCAAGTGCCCTGTCCATTATTCCACGCAGCGTGTGCTCCAACAGGTGGACAAGAGGTACAGTGTCACTGATGCATGCACTGTCACTGCTCACCATCCTCGTGGCCTCCTCAAATGGTGCCAGGACAGTGCATGCATCCCTGATCATGCCCCACTGGCGTGGAGAAAAAAAACCAAGCTCCCCTGACCCTGTCCTGGTGCCGTAGTCGCACAGGTACTCATTGATGGCCCTCTGCTGCGTGTGCAGCCGCTGCAGCATGGCCAACGTTGAGTTCCACCTGGTGGGCATGTCACATATAAGGCGGTTCTTGGGCAGGTTCAACTCCTTTTGCAGCTCAGCCAGGCGAGCACTGGCATTATAAGATCTGCGGAAATGCACACAGACTTTCCTGGCCTGCCTCAGGACATCCTGTAAGCCCGGGTACCTGCCCAAGAACCGCTGCACCACCAGGTTAAGGACGTGAGCCACACAGGGCACATGGGTCAGTTGTCCCTGTCGGAGGGCGGAGAGGAGGTTGGTGCCATTGTCGCAAACCACCATTCCTGGCTTAAGCTGGCGTGGCGTCAACCACCTCTCGGCCTGGCCCTGCAGAGCAGACAGGACCTCTGCCCCAGTGTGGCTTCTGTCCCCCAAACACACCAGCGCAAGCACGGCATGGCATCTTTTTGCCTGCGTACTTGCGTAGCCCCGTGAACGGCTACGGAGCACCGCTGGTTCATAGGACAAACCACAGGAAGAGGCCATGGAGGAAGAAGAAGAGGAGGGGGTGGAGGAGAGAGGTGTGTCACAACCAGTAGTAGCATTTTGGAGGCATGGCGGTGGAACAACCTCCAACACTACTGCACCTTGTCCTGCATCCTTCCCAGCTGCCAAAAGAGTGACCCAATGGGCCGTGAAAGAAAGGTAACGTCCCTGTCCATGCCTGCTGGACCATGAGTCAGCGGTAATATGCACCTTACCGCTGACCGCCCTGTCCAGCGAGGCCAAGACATTGCCTTCCACATGCCGGTAGAGGGCCGGAATAGCCTTCCGTGAGAAAAAGTGGCGTTTGGGAACCTGCCACTGAGGAACCGCACATTGCACAAACTCACGGAAGGGGGCCGAGTCTACCAACTGAAAAGGCAGCAGTTGAAGCGCTAGCAATTTAGCCAAGCTAGCATTCAACCGCTGGGCATGTGGATGGCTGGGAGTGAACTTCTTTTGACGGTCCAGCAGCTGGGGCAGGGAAATTTGCCTGCTAGAATCGGACGTCGGTGTACTGCTAGCAGAGTGGCCGCAAGTACTTGGCTGTGACACACCTAATTCTACACCTTCATTCCTCTCAGTGCATGTTTCAGAGAGGACTGAAGTTATAGTGGGGTTGGAGATCCCAGCTGATGCGGTGCAAGGAGAGGTCCGCTTTGTTCTTTGGTGTGGGTCTTTGAGGTAGGCTTGCCAACGAGCTGCATGGCAGGTCAACATATGTCTGGTCAGGCATGTGGTACCCAAGCGGCTGATGTTTTGGCCACGCGATATACGCTTGAGACATATGTTGCAAACAGCAGCTGTGCGATCTGATGCACTAGCCTCAAAAAAGGCCCACACCAAGGAACTTTTTGAATGACGGGCAGAGGCTGCGCCCTGCACAGGCAGAGCTCTGCGGTGTGATTCCGTCGGTGTACTGCCCTTACGCTGGCCACCAAAGGGCATCCTGCCTCGTTGGAGATGTGCCTCCTCCTCATCCTCCTCCTCCTCCTCTCTCCTATTAGGCACCCACGTGGAGTCAGTGACCTCATCATCCCCTCCCTCCTCATCACTGGAGCCAATCTGGCAGTATGCTGCAGCTGCTGGAACATGACTGCCAGATTGGTGTCCTTCTTGAGCATCCCCTCTGTCTGCTCTCACGCTACTGCCTTCCTGTAGCTGGGTTTCATCATCAGACCCTTCGAAACGCTGGGCATCCTCCTGCAGCATGTACCCAAAACTGTGCTCAAACAGTTCGGGGGACTCCTCAGGAGGAGGACATGGTGGGTCTAGGGAAGGAGTGACTGATGATGAGTCTGACATTGATACCAGGGAAGAGGACGCTTTGGCAGCTGCTTTGCCAGTACCCTGAGCCTGGGTGAGAGAGGATGAGGAGGAGGAGGAGGGCTTGGTCATCCACTCTACCAAGTCTTCGGCATGATGTGGCTCAACATGTCCAGCTGCCGAAAAGAAGGACAAGCGTGTCCCATGGCCATGTGCTGATGACAATGCACCGCGTCCACGACCAGCACTGTTGCCCCCAGACACAGAGCCTGCTTGCCCTCTTTTATTGCCTCCTGACTGTCTGCCTCTCCTTGTTTGCCTTCCAGACATTCTAATAGATGGCCTGCAGGGAGATGGGAAAAAAGCAATAAGGGCTACCTTCAGGTGTCCTTCTCTGTCCCTTTACTTAAGGATTTCTAAATATGGTTGAGGATTATTGCTTTTGCACAGAATAGCACAACGACAATTTCCCTGACTGTCCAAAAAACAAGGATTTCAAAGATGGTTGATGAGGAATGCTTTGGCACACTATAGCACAAGGAGAATTCCCCTCACTTTCCTTCTTTGTCCCTAGAAACAAGGACTGGCACAGTGAAAGAAACTGACACTCTCCCTACCTAGAGTTTTCTGTCCCTAGAAAAAATGTTTTTTTAAAGCACACTATAGCACAAGGA
Source organism: Rana muscosa (assembly GCA_029206835.1). Classification (NCBI taxonomy): domain Eukaryota; kingdom Metazoa; phylum Chordata; class Amphibia; order Anura; family Ranidae; genus Rana; species Rana muscosa. The sequence goes on from CM055128.1 coordinate 96,522,646, forward strand.
GAATTCCCCTCACTTTCCTTCTTTGTCCCTAGAAACAAGGACTGGCACAGTGAAAGAAACTGACACTCTCCCTACCTAGAGTTTTCTGTCCCTAGAAAAAATGTTTTTTTAAAGCACACTATAGCACAAGGAGAATTCCCCTCACTTTCCTTCTTTGTCCCTAGAAACAAGGACTGGCACAGTGAAAGAAACTGACACTCTCCCTACCTACAGTTTTCTGTCCCTAGAAAAAATGTTTTTTTAAAGCACACTATAGCACAAGGAGAATTCCCCTCACTTTCCTTCTTTGTCCCTAGAAACAAGGACTGGCACAGTGAAAGAAACTGACACTCTCCCTACCTAGAGTTTTCTGTCCCTAGAAAAAAATGTTTTTTTAAAGCACACTATAGCACAAGGAGAATTCCCCTCACTTTCCTTCTTTGTCCCTAGAAACAAGGACTGGCACAGTGAAAGAAACTGACACTCTCCCTACCTAGAGTTTTCTGTCCCTAGAAAAAATGTTTTTTTAAAGCACACTATAGCACAAGGAGAATTCCCCTCACTTTCCTTCTTTGTCCCTAGAAACAAGGACTGGCACAGTGAAAGAAACTGACACTCTCCCTACCTAGAGTTTTCTGTCCCTAGAAAAAATGTTTTTTTAAAGCACACTATAGCACAAGGAGAATTCCCCTCACTTTCCTTCTTTGTCCCTAGAAACAAGGACTGGCACAGTGAAAGAAACTGACACTCTCCCTACCTAGAGTTTTCTGTCCCTAGAAAAAATGTTTTTTTAAAGCACACTATAGCACAAGGAGAATTCCCCTCACTTTCCTTCTTTGTCCCTAGAAACAAGGACTGGCACAGTGAAAGAAACTGACACTCTCCCTACCTACAGTTTTCTGTCCCTAGAAAAAATGTTTTTTTAAAGCACACTATAGCACAAGGAGAATTCCCCTCACTTTCCTTCTTTGTCCCTAGAAACAAGGACTGGCACAGTGAAAGAAACTGACACTCTCCCTACCTACAGTTTTCTGTCCCTAGAAAAAATGTTTTTTAAAGCACACTATAGCACAAGGAGAATTCCCCTCACTTTCCTTCTTTGTCCCTAGAAACAAGGACTGGCACAGTGAAAGAAACTGACACTCTCCCTACCTACAGTTTTCTGTCCCTAGAAAAAATGTTTTTTTAAAGCACACTATAGCACAAGGAGAATTCCCCTCACTTTCCTTCTTTGTCCCTAGAAACAAGGACTGGCACAGTGAAAGAAACTGACACTCTCCCTACCTACAGTTTTCTGTCCCTAGAAAAAATGTTTTTTTAAAGCACACTATAGCACAAGGAGAATTCCCCTCACTTTCCTTCTTTGTCCCTAGAAACAAGGACTGGCACAGTGAAAGAAACTGACACTCTCCCTACCTACAGTTTTCTGTCCCTAGAAAAAATGTTTTTTTAAAGCACACTATAGCACAAGGAGAATTCCCCTCACTTTCCTTCTTTGTCCCTAGAAACAAGGACTGGCACAGTGAAAGAAACTGACACTCTCCCTACCTAGAGTTTTCTGTCCCTAGAAAAAATGTTTTTTTAAAGCACACTATAGCACAAGGAGAATTCCCCTCACTTTCCTTCTTTGTCCCTAGAAACAAGGACTGGCACAGTGAAAGAAACTGACACTCTCCCTACCTACAGTTTTCTGTCCCTAGAAAAAATGTTTTTTTAAAGCACACTATAGCACAAGGAGAATTCCCCTCACTTTCCTTCTTTGTCCCTAGAAACAAGGACTGGCACAGTGAAAGAAACTGACACTCTCCCTACCTACAGTTTTCTGTCCCTAGAAAAAATGTTTTTTTAAAGCACACTATAGCACAAGGAGAAATCCCCTCACTTTCCTTCTTTGTCCCTAGAAACAAGGACTCGCACAGTAAAACACACTGACACTCTCCCTACCTATCCTTCTCTTTCCCTAAACTAAAGGAATCCAGGTTAAGCAAGAAATAAATAAATGTCACTGTCCCTGCCTATGCTTGTCTTTCCCTGCTCCGGAACACACTACACTAGGCCGCCGTGCTGGCGGCCTTTTATAGTGTGGGGCGTGTACTAAACACCCTCAGCAATAATTGGCCACAGGCATCCTGCCTGTGGCCAATCATTGCTCTCCTCGCTGCCGGCGCTGTGATTGGCCAAGCATGCGGGGTCACAGTGCATGCTTGGCCAATCACAGCGCCTGGATGACACTGCGATGGCGTAGTGCATTGTGGGCCGTTCGCGTCACTCGAATTTGGCGCGAACGGCCCAAATCGTTCGATCTTCGTCGAACGATCGAACAGCCGATGTTCGAGTCGAACGTATGTTCGACTCGAACACGAAGCTCATCCCTAGTAGAGATGTATTGGAAGAAAGCAAAATAAAAATATTAACGAATGAACCCAGGGGGGGTTCTGAACAAAAAAAAAACATAAGAGTCAAAGTTGTTACACCTGAGTAGTAGAAAACACTCAGGATTCCCATACCGAAGGCTGGGACCAATTGGGGCCACTTGGCAACTCCCATCACATGGAGACGTGAAGAGGGGGATCCCCCCGCTCTCCAGCAAAAAGAAAACAAAAAAGGAAACTCTCATGAAAGTAAGATTAATAGGGCTATCAAACCCACTAGTGTCATCTCAATAAAGATAGAAAGAGACTTTCAAAAACTTCCAAAAAAGAAAAAAAAAACAACAAAAACTTTACCCCATGGGTGAGCAGAGTTGGAACTCCAAATTTCGGATATCTTGACCACTGGTTGTTCAGATTGGTGGCTGCAACACAAAAAAAAAAAAAAAGAAAAACCAGCAAATAGAACATAGGTCAATTATCTGACACCAGGGTATAGGCTATTTCAGCCACAAAAAGATTAGAGCCAGCCTTGACTTCTTGACCTTTCAAGGGGGGCGTCTGGAGCCACGATGTGGAGTGGAGAAGGATTTCATCTGCTTTCTGCGGACTGGGGTCCATTCTCTGGAAGGCGTATTTGGTGCAATTCGATTTTGCTGGGTTGCTGGAATCGGCATCAGCTCTTCAGGCAAGGGAGGTAGGCCTAGACTTTTAATGAATGCTTCACCCTCATGCATATCACGAAGACAGTGTTGATTTCCATCTCGGGGTACAATCAAACGAAAGGGGAAACCCCAGAAGTATGGGACGTGCAGGTTTTGCAGATGGGATGTGATGGGGCGCAGGTTCCTACGTTTCGCCAGGGTCACTGGAGACAGATCGTTGTAGATCTGTATTTTAGCCCCATTATATTCAGTTGCTGATTTGTTACGTGTAGCAAGGGTCAGTGCCTCCTTGCTCTCATAGTAATGAAAACGTACTATGACATCCCTTGGCCTGTTACCAACGGGCGGTTTGGGACCCAGGGATCGATGTGCTCAGTCCATGCGCCAATCAATATCTGCAATTCTGGGGGCTAAGGTGTTAAACAACCCCAGCAAGTACTGGCGAAGATTGTTGTCTCCCACTGACTCCGGTATTCCTCGGAATCTCAGGTTCTGTCTCCTCTCCCTATTCTCCTGGTCCTCCTGTTGCAGTTGGAGTTGTGAGAAAGAGTTTTTCAATGTGGAAGTTTCCTCCTCCAATTCCTGCACATAATTGACCAAGTCGTCAAATTTATACTCAAGAGCATCAGTTCTGTCCCCAATTTGAGCTATTTCACTCCTTAACTCCTGTAAGAGTTTTCCCATTTCAGCAGCCATATTGCGTGTCATCTGCATGAGGAGAGCCTGGAGCTTTTCATCCATGAGTTCTGGGGTTAGAATGTTCTGAACAGTATGGGAAGACACTACGGGGGGTGTCCGAGTGCCCCCAGACTGTGAGCTTTGTGCAGCATGACTCTCCATGTCCTCTATCCCCCGCGAGGGATCCGTGGCCACGAGCGGTTCCGCTAGTGCAGGCAAGGCCGGGGATTGCGGCCTAGTGACGAATCTGTCCATCGCGGTCAGCGTGTGTGGGTCTGTTTGCGGTTTGTAAAACTGTTTTTGCTGCCCGATTTTACCCATGGGGTGCTATAAGCTTACCGGATGGAAATGCGCTTACCCCCGTGGCGATCGTTGTTTCGTGCAAGCTTTACAGGGGTCAGGAGTGCGGGCGGGATCCGGAGCTCAGCCTCTACACATCCGCCATGTCCAAGAGCCGCGCATGCGCCCCCATGCCTGTATATTCTTGCGGTCTATGGACCTCAAGTCGCATCAAAGTCGGACCAGGGACTATTTTGAAGTCGCTGCGACTTGAAGTTGCACAGATATGAACGGTACTCATTGGAAATCATGGGGTACAACTTGTCATGAGATTTTGCAGTCCCAAGTCACATGACAAGTCGCACTAGTGGAAGCGTAGCCTAAATGTATAGAATTACAAATTTATTTTCAAGTTTCACTTTCAGAAGGTATAATAAAAATCAGAGGTTCCACAGTATAATAAAACTCAGTGGCTCCATCATAATGCTGACCCAAATTTGCGCTGTTCTTACTCCTCTCACTCATAATTCCCACTGGTTATTCTGCCTGATCCAGCCTCTCTCAGCATGCAGTCCTTTTCCAATGTCTACCCTAATCATAATGGGGCAGTGACTGCTGAGTGTACTGGGGTCTTTGTATGCCACAGGCACATGGCACCCTACTGAGATTTGTACCAGCAGCAGGAGATGTCAGCTATAACTTTAATTGGACATCTTTAAACTGAACTGACAAGCCACCTCTGGGTCTAAGGCCTCGTACACACGACCGATTTTCTCGGCAAGAACCAGCAAGAAACTTGCTGGCAGAGAGGTCTTGCCGAGTAAATCGGTCGTGTGTACGCTGCTATCGGGTTTCTCGTCGAGAAAACCGACAAGAAACCTCGACGAGAAAATAGAGAACCTGCTCTCTATTTTCTCGTCGAGATTCTCCTCGGCATGTTTCTCGACGAGAAAAGTGAGTGTGTGTACACTTACCTGTCCTCCCGGAAGCCCGCGCATGTTCGAAATGAATTCGACGCATGCACAGTAGCTTCCTAGGCATACGTAGGGTATACCAAGATGGCGGCGACGGCATCGAATGTGACGAGCGCATGCTCGACGTAGTCGATGACGTCACCGCGTACACTCCTTTCAAAGAACCGCGGGTTCTTTGAAACGAGCGTGTGTACACTCGGCCGGGACAAGTTTCTTGTCCAAGAATCTCGTCAAAAAAAACGACATGTTTTTTTCAACGAGAATCTCGGCCGTGTGTACGAGGCCTAAGTCTTGTTTCTCTTTTCACAAAAATCTTACATTGCCCCTTCTCCTGCTATAGCTGTAATATTTTTTTTTTTTTTTAGTAGCTGCCAAAACATTGCCACTGTCTCAGTGTCATAATTTTTATCAAGTGGACTTTTTTTTTCCATTTTTAAAGTATTGAAATCAGCCAAAGTCTAGTACATTCAATATGCATGAATGAGTGACCAAAGGTTAATATTTGATCAAGGGTGCAAGTGTAGCCTACAGAAAAATCATGTAGGAAGATACAGAAGAACACAAGGTGCTTACACCAGTAATTACCCTAAAGAACATATTTGAATACATTATCGTGTTTATTCGGGTGTAAACTCAGTCAGGGAGAGAGCCAAGATCTTTGTTTAGCTGTTAAAATTCTTGGTAACCTTCTATGAGGAATCTCATTCACTACCACTGTTGGCAATGGTGGTACCTGTAGACATATTTATTTACCAAACAGTTTCAACACATTTGCAGCTAGTATGGGAAAAAATGTTTCCAATGGTTAATAAAAAGCCACCATTAAAAAACTTCAAAGTTTTAGAAAACCTGCCTAACTCAGACAATAAGGACAAAATAAGGACAAAATAACGTATGTGGCGGACAGTAAGATTCTTTCCTAATAAAATTAAATGTCTTTGGACACACTGACTTTTCATTTCCTATGAGATTCACACCAATCTGCATCTACCAAATAGCTTGCACCCAATTGGACTATATATCACGTAGAATATTCCCACCAGACACATTATCTTTGTTTAATGGGACATGTCCAACATTTGGAGGTAATTGTGGATCTATGGTGTGCTGGAAATATTTGCCTTAAACTGCACAATACAGTATGTCGCCTTGAGAATTTGATGTAATTAAAGGTACCCAGTAACATATGGTCACCATTGCTTGATCTGACTAGTTTTGCACATAGACCACAAATGTCTGCAATACTTGCAGCCAATTGTTCTTTGATGAACAGTCCATAAACCTGGCTTTACCATTGCCCCAGCAATGTCTGCCTAGTGCATAAATATGTGGGCTTGGCAAAATAACTGTCCACATATATGAACTTATTGCTACCGTGGCAAACTGCTACCTATATCTAGCCATCTTTGTAATCCAAAAACTTCTGCTAGTGTGTAATGATTAGCAAAATGCTCTGCTAGAGTAGCGATGGGTTTGGTTTGCAGGTTGTTCAAAATTGGGAAAATTAAAATGTTGCCACAAATGGCACTGGAGACCATAGGAGGCAAATCTTGTTATTCAATTTTTGACATTTGTAGGGCTAATGAGGAAGCTATTGTCATATGATCAGCCACTTGGTGCAAGGAAAGGCAGATTTGTCTGTCCTCTATTTTATGTGGCCCTACCACTGCTTTGTTCTGCAGCACCTGCAAGACCCCTACTACCTCCATGCGCAAAAACTTGGCAGGGTTCTGCGTATTTTTTTCTTTTTTTTGTATGGCATTTTGTCACAAGCTCCAACACACTGACAATATGGATCCATTCTGACCATCCTTTTATAGCGAGCGGGCTGAGTTATTCATTCCTTTGATTATTTGTTCTTGTAACTAAGCTAACCAGGGGCAAAGGCTAAGTGGTGCATTATGGGATGTTCCAAAGTTTTATGTGCAAAACATCAACCAAAATTTAGAGATTCAGCTCAAACGCTACCACTGGAATTTGCCATGAATTCAATGCTGAGGCAAACCTGAAACTCGCCCCTATATTGGAGGACTGGGAATCTTCAGCCTGGGGAGCAACCACATCCAACTGGCCCTTAAACGGTAGAGGCAGGTGTCTGTGGGCTAAAGAAACTGTATCATGCAAAGTGTGCCATGGTGCCGCATTTATTTGTGAGCATATATAAAGTTGAGGACACACTTCATATTGACATGACTTTTTCTTCATGCATCACGGTTCTTTGTGGCTTTTGACATGAGTTTGCCTGACATTTCAGAGCTGCAAAGGAATGGGGTGCTTCCCAATATCAGACACTGTGATGACAGGACTGATGCTAGTATATACAGGTGTATCTCATAAAATTAGAATATCATCAAAAAGTTAACTTATTTCAGTAATTGAAAAAGTCAGTCATATATTTTATATACTGTAGATGCATTACACACAGAGTGATATATTTCAATCTATGGCTTAAAGCTAGTGAAAACCCAAAATTCAGTACCTCAGAAAATTAGAATATTACAAAAGACCAATAAAAAAAAAGGATTTTTAATACAGAAACATTGGCTTACTGAAAAGTATGTCCATGTACAGTATAGTATGCACTCAATACTTGGCCAGGGCTCCTGCGGCGTGGAATGGAGACGATAAGCCTGCGGCACTGCTGAGGTGTTATGGAAGCCCAGGTTTCTTTGATAGCAGCTTTCAGCTCATCTGCATTGTTGGGTCTGGTGTCTCAGTGATACCATGATCATTAAACCAGGTATTTGTACCTTTGGCAGTGTGGGCAGGTGTCAAGGCCTGCTGGAAAATGGAATCAGCATCTCCATAAAGCTGGTCAGCAGAGGGAAGCATGAAGTGCTCTAGAATTTCCTGGTAGAGGGCTGCGCTGACTTTGGACTTGATAGAACACAGTGGACCAACACCAGCAGATGACATGGCTCCCCAAATCATCACTGACTGTGGAAACTTCACACTGGAACTCATGCAACTTGGATTCTGTGCCTCTCCACTCTCCCTCCAGACTCTGGGACCTTGATTTCCAAATGAAGTACAACACTTTCCACAGTCCATGATGATTTAGGGAGCCATGTCATCTGCTGGTGTTGGTCCACTGCGTTTTATCAAGTCCAAAGTCAGCGCAGCCCTCTACCAGGAATTTCTAGAGCACTTCATTCTTCCCTCTGCTGACCAGCTTTATGGAGATGCTGATATAATTTTCCAGCAGGACTTGGCACCTGTCCACACTGCCAAAAGTACCAATACCTGGTTTAATGATCATGGTATCACTGTGCTTGATTGGCCAGCAAACTCGCCTGACCTAAACCCCATAGAGAATCTGTGGGGTATTGTCAAGAGGAAGATGAGAGACACCAGACCCAACAATGCATATGAGTTGAAGGCCACTATCCAAGCAACCTGGGCTTCTATAACACCTCAGCAGTGCCACAAGGCAGATCACCTCGATGCCACACCGCATTGATGCAGAATTTATGCAAAAGGAGTCCCAAGCAAGTATTGAGTGCATACTATACTGTACATGGACATATTTTTCAGTAAACCAACATTTCTATATTAAAAATCCTTTTTTTATTGGTCTTATGCAATATTCAAATTTTCGGAGATACGGAATTTTGGGTTTTCACTAGCTGTAAAGCCATAATCATCAGAATTAAAAGAAATAAATGCTTGAAATACATCACTCTGTGTGTAACACATCTATATAAAATATGAGCTTTTCCTTTTAAACTAAATTACTGAAATAAATAGACATGTGCATTCGTTTTCTTCCGAATGCATTTTCGTCCGAATTTCAGGTATTTTTGTTATCGTTTTAACAAACGAAAACGCAGAATCCGAAAAACGAAAGATCCGACATAAACAAATGCTTTATTTTCATTTTCGTTGCAACAACAGTTCGATATAGATGGGAGATTCGACATGACGCTGACAATAACAATCTGTGTCTATCGAACCTGTGGTCGAATGTGCCTAACCTTAACTCTATTAGTCCAAGATTATTCTACATAGAGAGAAAAGATTCGACATAGAGAGAAAAGATTTGACATTATAGAGAGAAAAGATTCGACATTATAGAGAGAAAAGATCGCTGCTGGAATTGGGTGGGGGAAGTAAAATAAAAATAATGATGATGATGAATGTTATTGGCTGATTGTAACCAAAGAGGAGGAGCAGTAAAATAGCTAGAACTAACTTGACAATTCAACATGAACAACGAAGATTCAACAAAGCATCGAAAAACATACAAACTTTGAATCTGTCATTGAAGGCTTATGGTGTCTGTACGACGCTGCAATCGTACATTTCCGGTCAAATGCATCCACCCATAGGCTATAGAAAAATTCTAATGTTGGTTGACTAGTAATAATAATTAAAAAATATAATTATTACTAGTCATACAACATTAGAACTCTACTATAGTTAGTTTGTTGGCGGAACATTCGACTGAAAATGTATGATTGCGGCGTCGTACAGTTTCGCTGTTCCGTCGAATCTTCTTTGAACATTCGACAGACACCATAAGCCTTCAATGACAGATTCGACCTTAATTAATTCTGATTTTTGGACGAATGCAATTTCTACCGAAAAACGAAATGAATAAAAATGAATTTCGGGAGTAACTAAATAAATTTATTTTTCGGACGAAAACTAAATTCCAAAATATTTCAGTGTGCACATGTCTAGAAATAAATTAACTTTTTGATGATATTCTAATTTTATGAGATGAATCTATATATACCATATACTAGACAGCATGTGTCATTGACTGTGAATTGACTGTGGATCCCACACTGATTGATGTCCACATGGGGTAGTATCTCAATCATGGCTAGGAGCCCAACATATATTAGTTTTGGTCACCTCACACACTAAAGTAAGTAGACCAGACGCACACACAAATATAGTGATCGGACTGAAGGTCCGAACATATTATAAATGTGAAGGAGGGAGGGGGGGGGGGGGCGAGGGGTGTTTTTTTCTCTTTGTAAGGTGAAGGAAGGGAAGGGTCACTCCATACACTAAAGTAAATAGATATAAATACACACAACGAATACAGTACCGAGAGTACAGTAATTAGATTGAGTGGTAGGAGCACATGATATTCACATATTACAGATACGAGGGTGGTTTTTTTTTTTGTGTCAGGTAAGAGGGAGGAGAATAAATGGCGGAGGCAGAGACATTTCCCCCTCTTTATGTTTTATGTGAGAATATGAATTGTAATATGTTTTGTTTAAATGTCATGAATATTATATGTAAAAAAAAATTCAAATAAAATCTGAATTCTATGTAGCGGGGTGTTGCTTGAAGAACCCAGAGACTACCATACCCAGGGTCCATTGCCCCGCACAAGGACTGCTGGGGTGGGCTATTTAACCGAGGGGCGGACCGGAGTACGGTCTCTTTGGACATCGCCCGCCCAGCAAGTGGAACTCTGTGCTGAGTCTGTTGTTCCTGACAGGGCCTGAAGTTTAGGCCTTGTGTTTCCAAAGAGACTTCCATTTCCACTGAGGAACCCCTCATCCTGCTACCCATCTACTACTTCCAGTAGGACCGAAGACCCGGCTGTCGTGGAACCTGTTTCCCGAGACACAGTGATGGAATATACGGATGTGGACTGGTCCGGTTGGGTGAGAGAGCACCTGCTCAGAGATTAGTCCAGGATCTCTAGGCCCAGTGTTTGTTGTTCGGGACTCACTAGTTAGAGTTTGCACCTGCACACTGGAGGGACAGTGCATTGAGTAGCATTAGTGACTTTACTTTATTCCTCAAGTTTATAAGTACCTATTCCCGTGGATTACAATTTTGTCTTCAAAAGTGCACCACCATTTGCTAGTGAAGATCCATCTCCACGGAACCTACACATAGAACAGTCAGGCCTGACTTCTAAATTTAGACATTGCCGGGCGCCATCTTGCCCACGAGGGAGGGGAGCTGCAAGCGGGGTCTGCTAGTTGTGTATTTATAGAATTGTATATCTGTCTATTTGCTGAATACCTTTTATTGCAGGGCTCTGCATATGCTAATGTATACAGTTTATCTGCTTAACCATTTTGTTCAGTAAAAATACCAGGATTAAGCAGACAAGTTGTTGGTGTAATTACTTTATTGAGGGCCGGTCAGTGTCAGTTATACCATATCACTGTGTGCATTTGCCGGATTGCGTGACCTACAGTTACATGTCTCACAATCCTATTATCCCCTACTAGCTGTGCCAGCGGAGGGTAGAGCCAATTGCTGGGGGTTGACAGCGGTGTGTTACAGGCCCGAAACATCATACCAGCGGCTCTCTTAGCTGGGGGTATCGCTACACGTGGGGGCTCAGAGTCCAGGATACCTGTACACTGCAATCAAGCCCGCCAGAAGTACTGGCATGGATCCATTAACGGTGCCCCAGTGTTGCTTATCCGCCAATGTCTCCCTGGACATGGCTGCAGTGATTGAACTCCCCGGAGAGGATTGGTTGGGGAGTGATATAAAACGGCTCATAGAGCTCCTGTCCCCGGACCATAAAGGATGGTTAATTGACCTCAGGCCAGAGGAAGAGAATTCCCGCACCTACACGCTGATAGAGTGGAGGGATGAAATGCCGGAAGAATTTAGAGGTCAGAGTGTGCAGTCCATAGGCAATAAGACGTACCGCTTGGCGCACGCAAAGATTATAAAGAAGGAACCTCCACAATCACCCAAAATTCCAAAGAGTTCCAAAGAGATGATAGCCCCGGGGACACCTCTAACCACTATAGGCCCTGAACTTTTAAATGCTTTAAGGGACCTTGTCACGAAGTGCCAGAAGAGTGGTACGGTACATGTAGAGGCCGGGTACCGGAAGCTCAGGATCTTTTCAGGAAAACAACCTGTACCACTTGGAAGAGGATTTTGACACCTGGATTGAACAAGCGATGCAGGCCGTGGAAGGATGGGAAATACCGGAAGCCCAAAAGAAGCAGCGCATAAGTGAAAGTCTAAAGGGTGCTGCTGCTGAAGCCGTGAAGAACCTTAGGTTCAGCAATGCCGCTTGTACTGCCTATGACTATTTAACTATGTTGCAGGAAGAATTCGGCCAATTGGAAAAAGTGGTCGATTTAGTCTACCAGTTTGAGCATACCCTTCAACTTCCAGGAGAAAGACTGTCTGAATATGTTCGCAGATTAAACAAGATGCTGTGCCAAATTGTCCTTAAGAAGGGGATGCTGCCACAAGCCATAGATGTGGCTAGGATGAAGCAGATTTTAAGGGGAGCATTGCGTTCTGATGCAGTCTGGCTCCATCTGAAAACCTCTGGAGGGGTCATGTCCCTGAACTACCCGGACCTTGTGTGAATAATAAGGGATGAAGAGGTTCTGCTGAAAGACCAACAGGCGACCGAGAAACCCACTACTCCCCCCCTCAGTTGGGGTCATATCCACCATGGCCACTGAACGGGACTCGGAGGTGGCGGTCTTAAAGTCACAGATGACCCAAGTATTAGAGATGCTGACCTCTTTAATGGCCAAGAACTCAGGAGTTGGAGAAAAATAAGAAGTCAGGAAGGAGCTGTACCAGAGCGTTTCAACACCAGTCTCCCCGCGGGATAGAGGAGAAGCTGTTTGCTTTAACTGTGAAGGAGTTGGCCATTTTGGGCGAGTGTGCCCCAGTCCAAGGAAGACCCGAGGCACCTACCGCCAGCTGGCGGAAAACTCCAGAGGGCCCCGGTGAAGGAGTCAACCGGGTGCCCATCATTTCTAGCAAGCTCCATTGGAATCAGAAAGCAAGAAAAGCCAAGAAGTGAGGGGAACAATTCCCCATCAAAAGCACTTAATACCCCTCACCTGGAGGCAAAACCCCAAAATCGCAAGAAATCAATGTATACCAGGCCCAACAGGGATAAAGATGCAGGAAAAGATGGAAAAAGAAAAAGCACCAAAGGCCAAAACCATGGGCCCAGGGAAAGAGGCCTCCCCGAAGAAGTTTCCAGCCAAGTTAGTTGGACCCTCCCCAGTGGTCCCCATTCAAGTGGAGGGAGTCTACACGAAGGCCATTCTGGATACAGGGGCTCAAGTAACCCTCCTGTATCAGTATTTCTACCAAAAGCATCTGAGACATTTGCAGAAGTTAGAAGACTTGGAAATATGGGGAATTGTCACCCAGAGCTTTCCTTATGACGGTTACCTCCCGATTAGATTGGGTTTCGACCCCTCAGTAGCAGGAGAGACAGGGGTCTTTGACACCCTGGAAGTAGTCTGCCCCCGCCCACCAGGGGCCAACAAAAGTTCTCTGATAATAGGAACAAACACTGACCTGGTCAGGAGACTTCTGGCCCCTCTAGCACAAGAGCAGGGCGCCTCAACAGCCAGAATCCACCCTATGTTGCAGTTGGCCTATCAGCGATTGATCTTGGAACAGAAGGCCCCAGAAGAGGGGGTGGGCAAAGTTTGGAGACTGGAGAAGAAAGAGAGAGCGTTGCAGCCTGGTGAAGTAGCCTGCTCGAGAGACACTGTGAAGCTCACCTGGGAACAACCTGGCCCCTTTGTGTTCCTGGAACCAGACCCTCTGGGTATCCACCCAGGACTGGAGGTAATCCCCAAAGTAGTCCCGCTGAGAGTCCTGAATAGGGATGAGCTTCGTGTTCGAGTCAAACATACGTTCGACTCGAACATCGGCTGTTCGATCGTTCGACGAAGATCGAACGATTTGGGCCGTTCGCGCCAAATTCGAGTGACGCGAACGGCCCACAATGCACTACGCCATCGCAGTGTCATCCAGGCGCTGTGATTGGCCAAGCATGCACTGTGACCCCGCATGCTTGGCCAATCACAGCGCCGGCAGCGAGGAGAGCAATGATTGGCCACAGGCAGGATGCCTGTGGCCAATTATTGCTGAGGGGGTTTAGTACACGCCCCACACTATAAAAGGCCGCCAGCGCGGCGGCCTTGTGTAGTGTGTTCCGGAGCAGGGAAAGAGAAGCATAGGCAGGGACAGTGTCATTATTTTTCCTTTACTAATCCTGGATTCCTTGTGTTTAGGGACAAATAAGGATAGGTAGGGAGAGTGTCAGTGACAGTGTGCTATTCTGTGCTAATCCTTGTTTGTAGGGACAGAGAGGTACAGTGAGGGAAAGTGTCAGTGTGCTATTCTGTTCTAAACCAATCTTGCTGAACCATATTTTCAATCCTTGAGTTTAGGGACAGAGAGGTACAGTGAGGGAAAGTGTCAGTGTGCTATTCTGTGCTAATCCTTGTTTGTAGGGACAGAGAGATACAGTGAGGGAAAGTGTCAGTGTGCTATTCTGTGCTAATCCTTGTTTGTAGGGACAGAGAGGTACAGTGAGGGAAAGTGTCAGTGTGCTATTCTGTGCTAATCCTTGTTTGTAGGGACAGAGAGGTACAGTGAGGGAAAGTGTCAGTGTGCTATTCTGTGCTAATCCATGTTTGTAGGGACAGAGAGGTACAGTGAGGGAAAGTGTCAGTGTGCTATTCTGTGCTAATCCTTGTTTGTAGGGACAGAGAGGTACAGTGAGGGAAATTATCAGTGTGCTATTCTGTGCTAAATCTTGTTTGTAGGGAGGGACAGAGTAGGACAGTGAGGGAAAGTGTCAGTGTGCTATTCTGTTCTAAACCTATTTTGCTGAAGCATATTTTCAATCCTTGAGTTTAGGGACAGAGAGGTACAGTGAGTGAAACTGACAGTGTGCTATTCTGTTCTAAACCAATTTTGCTGTCCCATATTTTCAATCCTTGAGTTTAGGGACAGAGAAGGACACTCGTAGAAATTATCAGTGTGCTATTCTGTGCTAAATCTTGTTTGTAGGGAGGGACAGAGTAGGACAGTGAGGGAAAGTGTCAGTGTGCTATTCTGTTCTAAACCAATTTTGCTGTTCCATATTTTCAATCCTTGAGTTTAGGGACAGAGAAGGACACTCGTAGAAATTATCAGTGTGCTATTCTGTGCTAAATCTTGTTTGTAGGGAGGGACAGAGTAGGACAGTGAGGGAAAGTGTCAGTGTGCTATTCTGTTCTAAACCTATTTTGCTGAAGCATATTTTCAATCCTTGAGTTTAGGGACAGAGAGGTACAGTGAGTGAAACTGACAGTGTGCTATTCTGTTCTAAACCAATTTTGCTGTTCCATATTTTCAATCCTTGAGTTTAGGGACAGAGAAGGACACTCGTAGAAATTATCAGTGTGCTATTCTGTGCTAAATCTTGTTTGTAGGGAGGGACAGAGTAGGACAGTGAGGGAAAGTGTCAGTGTGCTATTCTGTTCTAAAACTATTTTGCTGAACCATATTTTCAATCCTTGAGTTTAGGGACAGAGAGGTACAGTGAGTGAAACTGACAGTGTGCTATTCTGTTCTAAACCAATTTTGCTGTTCCATATTTTCAATCCTTGAGTTTAGGGACAGAGAAGGACACTCGTAGAAATTATCAGTGTGCTATTCTGTGCTAAATCTTGTTTGTAGGGAGGGACAGAGTAGGACAGTGAGGGAAAGTGTCAGTGTGCTATTCTGTTCTAAAACTATTTTGCTGAACCATATTTTCAATCCTTGAGTTTAGGGACAGAGAGGTACAGTGAGTGAAACTGACAGTGTGCTATTCTGTTCTAAACCAATTTTGCTGTTCCATATTTTCAATCCTTGAGTTTAGGGACAGAGAAGGACACTCGTAGAAATTATCAGTGTGCTATTCTGTGCTAAATCTTGTTTGTAGGGAGGGACAGAGTAGGACAGTGAGGGAAAGTGTCAGTGTGCTATTCTGTTCTAAACCAATTTTGCTGTTCCATATTTTCAATCCTTGAGTTTAGGGACAGAGAAGGACACTCGTAGAAATTATCAGTGTGCTATTCTGTGCTAAATCTTGTTTGTAGGGAGGGACAGAGTAGGACAGTGAGGGAAAGTGTCAGTGTGCTTGTCATGGAGGTCCTGCCAGAAGCAGGCGTCCTGGTCTTCCTGATTCTCGGTTGCACATGCTCCGCCCTGCAGGTGGCGCCAGAGGGGCTATTTAAACCTGTCAATCGCAGACAGTCCCTGCTGTCTGCTCTACAGCGTTGAGTACCTGAAAACCTGATCTGAAGACTTACCTGTGTTTGACCCGGCCTGCCTGTGACTTCTACAGTTTTCTGCCTGCATCCGACCCCTGGCTTGTTGTGACCTCTCCTCTGTCTGATCCCTCTGTACCTTGCTGCCAGCCAGTTAACCGACCCGGCTTGTCTGACCAAGCTCACTGTTCCTAGTTCCGGTCCAGTCTGCTAAGCCGATCCAGTTTGCTGAGTTCCTGTGTTCCTAGTTCCGGTCCAGTCTGCTAAGCTGATCCAGTTTGCTGAGTTCCTGTGTTCCTGGTTCCAGTCCAGTCTGCTAAGCTGATCCAGTTTGCTGAGTTCCTGTGTTCCTGGTTCCGGTCCCATCTGCTGAACGATTCCAGTTTGCTGAGTGTTCCTGATTCCAGTTCGACCTGCTGTGTTCCAGTGTGCCTACCAAGTCTGCATACCTACCTTCACCTTGGTTGATCCTGCCAGGCACTCGTACCCCTCCTACCTCCGCGCCTGCTGTTACCTTACCAGGGGCCGCTGGTGGGAGCCGTAAGGGAGGCCTTCCTCTGCAAGTCCGGGCTCATCACCGCTAGGTACGTGACAGTAGCAGACAGCCATGTCTGAGCCCGAGCAGGGAGCCTCACCTATGGAGGAACTATGTCGGCACCTGGCAGGATTGGCTGAAGCGGTCAAGAACCTCCAGCAAGGCTACACCCATCTGGAAGAACAAGTGCAGGTCCTCTCCAACCCCTCTGGAGCCCAAGGGGGATCCCATACCTCTACCTCCACTGCTGGGGCAGGATCCTCACCCACAGTTGTCATGCTTCCTCCGGAGCCCAGGGTCCCTACACCCGAAAGATTCTCCGGGGATCGAAGCAAGTTTAGGGCTTTTCGTAATTCCTGCAAACTCTACTTCGCTCTGCAGCCTCGCACCTTCTCCTTGGAAGCCACCAAGGTGGGCTTTGTAATGTCCCTGCTTTCCAGAGACCCTCAGAGCTGGGCCCACCGTCTCTTGGAACGGAAAGATATGTATGGCGTTAAACAACCTTACTGCCTTCTTCGACGCCATGGCTCAGCTATATGAAGATTCCCAGCTCTCAGTAACCGCAGAGACCGCCTTGCGCACCCTTCAGCAGGGGCGCAGAGCAGCAGAGGACTACGTAGCGGAATTTAGACGGTGGAGCGCAGATACCAGTTGGAATGACGCCGCCCTCCGCCATCAGTTCCGCATAGGTCTGTCCGACCCTCTGAAGGACGAGCTCGCTAGGGTTGGCATACCACCAACCCTGAATTCACTAATTGACTTAACAATCCAGATCGACCGACGTCTCAGGGAACGAAGGGCTGAGAGGTCCACGGGCTTCTCCCGCCCGACCTGGATGCTTCCCCAGGCTCCCAGCCATCTGCACCCAGCACCTGTTGCACCTCCAGCCGCTACATCTGACATACCCGAGCCCATGCAGCTCGGAGTGCTTCGTCCTCCCCTCTCCCAACAGGAACGCCAACGTCGCCAAGTGAACAATCTGTGCCTGTACTGCGGGGAACCCGGACACTTCGTTATAAATTGTCCCCTGAAACTTTGTAAGTGTCTTTCAGTATCTTCTGACACTACCAACCCACAGGCCAAGTCCACATCTCACCTTGCTCTCTCTGTCTCGTTACAGCTCCCAGGAAGGACTCTGCAAGTGCCCGCTATTATTGATTCCGGGGCTTGCAGCTGCTTTATGGACTCAGCCTTTGCCATCAAGCACCAGATCCCTCTTGTCACCAAGACCCATGGACTATGTGTGCATTTGGCTGATGGGTCCATCATTAAGTCTGGACCAGTGGTCCAAGAGACCGCCCCTTTACCCGCTACCATCTCCACCATCTCCGGAACCCACCAAGAATACTTACGCCTGGACATTATCTCTTCCCCATTGTTCCCTGTGATCCTTGGTATACCTTGGCTACAGGTCCACAACCCTACCATCAACTGGGCCACGGGGTTGGTGACCTTTTCTTCTCCTTACTGCCAGCAATCCTGCGGGACACTCAAAACCCCTGGGCCGGCCACCCTCTTATGTATCAATACGGAGGCTGGAATACGGCAATCCATCCCTGAGGTCTACCATGACTTTCTTGATGTGTTTAGCAAACAAGGGGCAGAGACTCTACCACCTCATCGGGCCTATGATTGCCCCATTGACCTACTTCCCGGAGCGGCAATTCCGTTTGGCAGGATCTTCCCGTTAACAGAGGTAGAACAGGGGGCACTAAAAGACTATATCGATGAAAACCTACAGAAAGGGTTCATTCGTCCGTCTACATCTCCAGCCGGTGCAGGCATCTTTTTCGTAGAGAAGAAGGATCATACCCTTCGACCCTGTGTGGACTATCGTGAATTAAATAAAATCACAGTAAAAAACCGCTACCCTCTCCCCTTGGTACCGGAACTATTTCAGAGACTGGGAACAGCCATCATTTTTACCAAACTTGATCTCCGCGGAGCCTACAATCTGGTCCGCATCAAGGAGGGGGATGAGTGGAAGACCGCTTTCCGCACCCGATTCGGACATTTCGAGTACCGGGTAATGCCCTTCGGGTTGTGCAACGCCCCTGCCACTTTCCAGTATTTCATTAACGATGTGCTCCGGGACTTCCTAGATCTCTTTGTCATTGTCTACCTAGACGATATACTAATTTTTTCTTCCTCCCTTGATTCCCACCGCAGGCACGTCAGAAGTGTGTTGGCTCGGCTTCGCCAGCACGGCCTGTATGCGAAGGCCGAGAAGTGTGAATTCGAGCTGGAAAGTATATCGTTCTTGGGACTAATTATCTCCAGCGAGGGCATCAAGATGGACCCTCAAAAGATTGCTGCAATCCTGGACTGGCCAGTCCCGGCGGACAAGAAGGGGATCCAACGTTTCGTTGGATTCGCCAACTTCTACCGCAAATTCATCAGAGGGTTCTCAGCCATCATCGCACCCATCACCCAGCTGACCAAACAAGGGATCCGTTTCCACTGGTCCCCTGAGGCCCAAAAGGCCTTTGAGGCCCTGAAGGGTCTCTTTACCTCTGCCTCTATCTTGAAGCACCCAGATTCCTCATTACCGTTCGTCCTGGAGGTAGACGCCTCGGAAATTGCGGTAGGAGCAATACTGTCCCAAAGACAGGGGACCAGAGCCTTGCTCCACCCAGTAGCTTTTTTCTCTCGCAAGTTATCTGCGGCAGAGAGGAACTACGACGTGGGGGATCGGGAATTGCTGGCGATCAAGTCCGCATTAGAGGAGTGGCGTTATCTGTTGGAGGGGGCTGCCCACCCGATTCTGATATTCACCGACCACAAGAACCTGGAGTACCTGAAGGCAGCGAAAAGGCTAAAACCACGACAAGCCAGGTGGGCGCTCTTCTTCTCCCGGTTCTCCTTCCATGTCACTTACCGTCCCGGTTCCAAGAACATTAAGCCCGATGCCCTCTCTCGGATGTTCCATAAGTCTAAGGAAACCTCTCCTCCAGACACCATTCTTGCTCCTGGAAACTTCCTTCTGCTTCAGGAAGACCTACTCTCCCGGATCAAGCAAGCCTCCACTGGGCAGAGACTCCCCTCCGAACCGGAATTGCAGGCCAAAGATGGGCTGTTTTGGTACCAGAACAGGATCTACGTACCTGAAGAGCTGAGAATAACCATACTGGAACTCTGCCACGACCATGCCCTTGCCGGGCACTTTGGCGTTGCCAAGACCACCGACTTGGTACAGCGTACCTTTTGGTGGCCTCGGCTCCGCGAGAACTGTAGGAAGTTTGTGGAGTCCTGCATAGTTTGTACCCGAAACAAGGGTTACAAATCCAAGGCCTGGGGACTACTAAGACCCCTACCCGTCCCAGACAGACCCTGGAAAATGCTGTCCATCGACTTTATCGTCGAGTTGCCTCCGGCTGAGAGTCACACCACTATCTTCGTGATAGTAGACTGTCTATCCAAGATGGCACATTTCATTCCCATGAAGGGGACTCCCTCAGCTCCCGAAACTGCACAGGTGTTCATCAGAGAGGTCGTCAGACTCCACGGGGTACCAGCCAATATTGTCTCCGACCGAGGGGTACAATTTACCTCCCGGTTTTGGAGATCCCTCTGCAAGGCTCTGGAGATAGAATTGTCACTTTCCTCTGCTTACCATCCCCAGACCAATGGACAGACTGAGAGGACTAACCAGACCCTTGAGCAGTACCTGCGCTGCTTCTCTTCATTCGCTCAGAATGACTGGGTTTCCCTGCTCCCATTGGCCGAGTTTGCCTATAACAACTCTACGCATTCCGCTACCAAGCAGTCCCCATTCTTCGCAAACTACGGTTTCCATCCTACATTCCTGCCCAATTCCCTTCCTGAATGTACGGTGCCCGCAGTCCAGGAAAAGTTGAACTTCTTTTCATCCAACAACCAACTTCTGCAGGAAACCATGACCAAGACTCAGGAACACAACAAAAAATTTTTGACAGGAAGAGACGGGGTGAATTAATGCTGGCACCCGGCGACCAAGTATGGTTATCCACTTTAAACTTGAGGATGGCATGTCCCTCTAAGAAACTGGGCCCCAAATTCTTAGGGCCGTTTCCAGTCAAAAGGAAAATCAATGAAGTGGCTTATGAACTGGAGCTCCCTGACTCCCTCAAGATCCATCCGGTCTTCCATGTATCTCTGCTGAAGCCTTCAGTTCCCAACCCATTTCCAGGCCGAAGTCCGGCTCTCCCTGATCCTGTCATTGTAGACGGGGAGGAGGAATTCGAAGTGGAAGCCATTATGGATTTTAGAAGAAGGAATAACCAGAACCAATTCCTGATTAAGTGGAAGGGCTACGGACCCGAAGAAAACTCTTGGGAGCCTGAGGAGAACATCCATGCTAGAAGCCTGGTGCAGTCCTTCAAGAGATCTCACCCTGAGAAGTTTGCCCGGATGGGCATCCGGAGGCTGCCCCTTGGGGGGGGCAATGTCATGGAGGTCCTGCCAGAAGCAGGCGTCCTGGTCTTCCTGATTCTCGGTTGCACATGCTCCGCCCTGCAGGTGGCGCCAGAGGGGCTATTTAAACCTGTCAATCGCAGACAGTCCCTGCTGTCTGCTCTACAGCGTTGAGTACCTGAAAACCTGATCTGAAGACTTACCTGTATTTGACCCGGCCTGCCTGTGACTTCTCCAGTTTTCTGCCTGCATCCGACCCCTGGCTTGTTGTGACCTCTCCTCTGTCTGATCCCTCTGTACCTTGCTGCCAGCCAGTTAACCGACCCGGCTTGTCTGACCAAGCTCACTGTTCCTAGTTCCGGTCCAGTCTGCTAAGCTGATCCAGTTTGCTGAGTTCCTGTGTTCCTAGTTCCGGTCCAGTCTGCTAAGCTGATCCAATTTGCTGAGTTCCTGTGTTCCTGGTTCCAGTCCAGTCTGCTAAGCTGATCCAGTTTGCTGAGTTCCTGTGTTCCTGGTTCCGGTCCCGTCTGCTGAACGATTCCAGTTTGCTGAGTGTTCCTGATTCCAGTTCGACCTGCTGTGTTCCAGTGTGCCTACCAAGTCTGCATACCTACCTTCACCTTGGTTGATCCTGCCAGGCACTCGTACCCCTCCTACCTCCGCGCCTGCTGTTACCTTACCAGGGGCCGCTGGTGGGAGCCGTAAGGGAGGCCTTCCTCTGCAAGTCCGGGCTCATCACCGCTAGGTACGTGACAGTGCTATTCTGTTCTAAACCTATTTTGCTGAAGCATATTTTCAATCCTTGAGTTTAGGGACAGAGAGGTACAGTGAGTGAAACTGACAGTGTGCTATTCTGTTCTAAACCAATTTTGCTGTTCCATATTTTCAATCCTTGAGTTTAGGGACAGAGAAGGACACTCGTAGAAATTATCAGTGTGCTATTCTGTGCTAAATCTTGTTTGTAGGGAGGGACAGAGTAGGACAGTGAGGGAAAGTGTCAGTGTGCTATTCTGTTCTAAAACTATTTTGCTGAACCATATTTTCAATCCTTGAGTTTAGGGACAGAGAGGTACAGTGAGTGAAACTGACAGTGTGCTATTCTGTTCTAAACCTATTTTGCTGAACCATATTTTCAATCCTTGAGTTTAGGGACAGAGAGGTACAGTGAGTGAAACTGACAGTGTGCTATTCTGTTCTAAACCAATTTTGCTGTTCCATATTTTTAATCCTTGAGTTTAGGGACAGAGAAGGACACTCGTAGAAATTATCAGTGTGCTATTCTGTGCTAAATCTTGTTTGTAGGGAGGGACAGAGTAGGACAGTGAGGGAAAGTGTCAGTGTGCTATTCTGTTCTAAACCAATTTTGCTGTTCCATATTTTCAATCCTTGTGTTTAGGGACAGAGAAGGATAGGCAGGGGACAGTGTCAGTGTCATTGTTGCTAAGCCTCCTGCACAGTATACACCTGAAGGTAGCCCTTATTGCTCTTTTTCCCATCTCCCTGCAGGCCATCCATTAAAATGTCTGGAAGGCAAACAAGGAGAGGCAGACAGTCAGGAGGCAAAAAAAGAGGGCAAGCAGGCTCTGTGTCTGGGGGCAACAGTGCTGGTCGTGGACGCGGTGCATTGTCATCAGCACATGGCCATGGGACACGCTTGTCCTTCTTTTCGGCAGCTGGACATGTTGAGCCACATCATGCCGAAGACTTGGTAGAGTGGATAACCAAGCCCACCTCATCCTCCTCATCCTCTCTCACCCAGGCTCAGGGTACTGGCAAAGCAGCTGCCAAAGCGTCCTCTTCTCTGGTATCATTATCTTCATTAGT
This sequence comes from Rana muscosa, assembly GCA_029206835.1. Lineage (NCBI taxonomy): Eukaryota > Metazoa > Chordata > Amphibia > Anura > Ranidae > Rana > Rana muscosa. Next base: position 96,545,356 of record CM055128.1, read on the forward strand.
CAATCCTTCCCTAGACCCACCATGTCCTCCTCCTGAGGAGTCCCCCGAACTGTTTGAGCACAGTGTTGGGTACATGCTCCAGGAGGATGCCCAGCGTTTGGAAGGATCTGATGATGATACCCAGCTAGAGGAAGGCAGCGTGAGAGCAGAGAGAGGGGATGCTCAAGAAGGACACCAATCTGGCAGTCATGCTCCAGGAGCTGCAGCATACTGCCAGATTGGCTCCAGTGATGAGGAGGGAGGGGATGATGAGGTCACTGACTCCACGTGGGTGCCTAATAGGAGAGAGGAGGAGGAGGAGGAGGATGAGGAGGAGGCACATCTCCAACGAGGCAGGATGCCCTTGAGTGGCCAGCGTATGGGCAGCACACCGACGGAATCACACCGCAGAGCTCCGCCTGTGCAGGGCGCTGCCTCTGCCCGTCATTCAAAAAGTTCTTTGGTGTGGGCCTTTTTGGAGGCGAGTGCATCAGATCGCACAGCTGCTGTTTGCAACATATGTCTCAAGCGTATATCGCGTGGCCAAAACATCAGCCGCTTGGGCACCACATGCTTGATCAGACATATGTTGACCTGCCATGCAGCTCGTTGGCAAGCCTACCTTAAAGACCCACACCAAAGAACAAAGCTGACCTCTTCTTGCACCGCATCAGCTGGGATCTCCAACCCCACTATACCTTCACTCCTCTCTGAAACCTGCTCTGAGAGGAATGAAGGTGTAGAATTAGGTGTGTCACAGGCAAGTACTTGCGGGCACTCTGATAGCAGTACACCAACGTCCGATTCTAGCAGGCAAATTTCCCTGCCCCAGCTGCTGGACCGTCGAAAGAAGTTCACTCCCAGCCATCCACATGCCCAGCGGTTGAATGCTAGCTTGGCTAAATTGCTAGCGCTTCAACTGCTGCCTTTTCAGTTGGTAGACTCGGCCCCCTTCCGTGAGTTTGTGCAATGTGCGGTTCCTCAGTGGCAGGTTCCCAAACGCCACTTTTTCGCACGGAAGGCGATTCCGGCTCTCTACAGGCATGTGGAAGGCAATGTCTTGGCCTCGCTGGACAGGGCGGTCAGCGGTAAGGTGCATATTACCGCTGACTCATGGTCCAGCAGGCATGGACAGGGACGTTACCTTTCTTTCACGGCCCATTGGGTCACTCTTTTGGCAGCTGGGAAGGATGCAGGACAAGGTGCAGTAGTGTTGGAGGTTGTTCCACCGCCACGCCTCCAAAATGCTACTACTGGTTGTGACACACCTCTCTCCTCCACCCCCTCCTCTTCTTCTTCCTCCATGGCCTCTTCCTGTGGTTTGTCCTCGGAACCAGCGGTGCTCCGTAGGCGTTCAAGGGGCTACGCAAGTACGCAGGCAAAAAGATGCCATGCCGTGCTTGCGCTGGTGTGTTTGGGGGACAGGAGCCACACTGGGGCAGAGGTCCTGTCTGCTCTGCAGGGGCAGGCCGAGAGGTGGTTGACGCCACGCCAGCTTAAGCCAGGAATGGTGGTTTGCGACAATGGCACCAACCTCCTCTCCGCCCTCCGACAGGGACAACTGACCCATGTGCCCTGTATGGCTCACGTCCTTAACCTGGTGGTGCAGCAGTTCTTGGGCAGGTACCCGGGCTTACAGGATGTCCTGAGGCAGGCCAGGAAAGTCTGTGTGCATTTCCGCAAATCTTATAATGCCAGTGCTCGCCTGGCTGAGCTTCAAAAGGAGTTGAACCTGCCCAAGAACCGCCTTATATGTGACATGCCCACCAGGTGGAACTCAACGTTGGCCATGCTGCAGCGGCTGCACACGCAGCAGAGGGCCATCAATGAGTACCTGTGCGACTACGGCACCAGGACAGGGTCAGGGGAGCTCGGGTTTTTTTCACCACGCCAGTGGGGCATGATCAGGGATGCATGCACTGTCCTGGCACCATTTGAGGAGGCCACGAGGATGGTGAGCAGTGACAGTGCATGCATCAGTGACACTGTACCTCTTGTCCACCTGTTGGAGCACACGCTGCGTGGAATAATGGACAGGGCACTTGAGGCAGAACAGAGGCAGGAAGAGGAGGACTTCCTTGCCTCTCAAGGCCCCCTTTACCCAGACAGTGTTCCTTCTGTCCCACCCATCGCACAGGAAGAGGAGGAGGAGGAGGATTGTGTCAGCATGGAGGTGGAGGCTGGCACTCAGCATCATCAGCAGCAGTCTTTTAGGGATGATTTACAGTCCCAAGAAACCAGTGGACTTGTACGTGGCTGGGAGGAGGTGGCTGCGGATAATGTCGTCCTTAGTGACCCAGAGGACTCCGGACTGAATGCCTCAGCTAACCTACGCTGCATGGCCTCCCTGATCCTGCAAAGTCTGCGGAAGGATCCTCGTATTCTTCGGATCAAGGAGAGGGACCATTACTGGCTGGCCACTCTCCTTGATCCACGGTACAAGGGTAAGGTTGCGGACCTTATCGTACCGTCGCAGAGGGAGCAGAGGATGAGACAACTCCGGGAGGCCTTGCAGAAAGGTCTGTGCAACGCGTTCCCAGAGACTGGGAGGTTACAAACTCCTGGTCCTGGACAACGAGTTGCTGAGGCTTCGGGCAGTCAAAGAAGGAGCGGTGGGGAAGGTGGCCGTCTGACCGATGCGTTCAGACAATTCTTTAGTCCGCAGCCCCAAAGTATGATCGGTTCCAGCAACCATCGCCAGCGTCTGATATACATGGTCCAGGAATACCTAGGGGCAAGGTCAGACTTGGACACCTTCCCCACCGAAAATCCTCTGGCTTACTGGGTCTTGAGGATGGATCACTGGCCAGAGCTTGCACAGTATGCAATTGAGCTACTGGCCTGTCCTGCATCCAGCGTTCTTTCAGAACGCACATTCAGTGCTGCTGGAGGATTTGTCACGGATCACAGGGTGCGCCTGTCCACCGACTCGGTTGATCGACTGACTTTCATCAAGATGAACCAGTCTTGGATCACCACCAGCTACCACACACCAGATGCTGATATAACAGACTAATTGATTTTAAAATGTCACATCCCTTCAAGACTGATGCTGATGCTGAGTGCCTGTGCTGTTATGTTGACTGGCTATCCTCCTCCTCCTCCTCAATGATACGATTAACGATAGCTTGGAAGATCATTTTGGTTTATGGGTGACGCCACCAGTGGCTAAGGCCCAATTTTTCAGCCCCTGTTTAACAGGGGCATGTAATTAAAATTTTTGATGCAATACTTTGCAACAGGCCTCATTGCTGTGCTCCAAGTACAGTATCTGTGAGGGGTTGCAGTGTTGTGCCACCAGTGCCTAAGGCCCAATTTTTCAGCCCCTGTTCAACAGGGGCATGCAATTATAATTATTGATCTAATAATTCACAGCAGGGCCCATTGCTGCGCCCACCAAGAGTAACTGTCAGGCCTTACAGTGTTGTGGCACCAGCACCACCATCACCACCACCACCACCACCAAAGGCCCAATTTTTAAGCCCCTGTTCAACAGGGGCATGCAATTATAATTATTGATCTAATAATTCACAGCAGGGCCCATTGCTGCGCCCACCAAGAGTAACTGTCAGGCCTTACAGTGTTGTGGCACCAGCACCACCATCACCACCACCACCACCACCAAAGGCCCAATTTTTCAGCCCCTGTTCAACAGGGGCATGCAATTATAATTATTGATCTAATAATTCACAGCAGGGACCATTGCTGCGCCCACCAAGAGTAACTGTCAGGCCTTACAGTGTTGTGGCACCAGCACCACCATCACCACCACCACCACCACCAAAGGCCCAATTTTTCAGCCCCTGTTCAACAGGGGCATGCAATTATAATTATTGATCTAATAATTCACAGCAGGGACCATTGCTGCGCCCACCAAGAGTAACTGTCAGGCCTTACAGTGTTGTGGCACCAGCACCACCATCAAAGGCCCAATTTTTACTACCACTGATCAACAATTATATGTTATTACAATTCCTGATATAATAGTTGACAGCAGGGCGTTCCAGCACCCACCAAGAATAACTGTGAGTGCTTTCAGTGTTGTGCCAACACCAACACCTAAGGGGCCAATTTCTGCAGAGTATATACGGCAGGTCCCTACTTTCAAACATCCAACTTACAAACTACTACTACTTGCAAACGGAAGAAGACAACAGGAAGTGAGAGGAAATCTACCCCTTGGATGGAAAATTCTCTCCTGTAAGAATTAATATGGGAGAAAGGTGTCTCCTCTCTACTGATGCTTTATCACCAATCCTTGTTTCAATAAAAACACCACATTTCAAAAACAGTTGTCATTGGGACGCAAAGTGAGGTGAAATGTTCTGAACAGGGGCACAGACAGCAAAAAAAATGTGACAGGGGTGATAACCGTTCCCTATGTTTTACAAAAAGCTAAAAAAAAGGAATTTGGCATGGAGCTCCACTTAAACAATGCAGCTGTTCAAAATTACAAACAGATTCTACATAAGAACAAACCTACAGTCCCTGTCTTGTATGCACCGCCTGTATACGGCTGTTCAGAGTATATAGGTCCTTTTTTATTTTGTGTGCGGGGTTCCCCTTAATATCCATACAAGACCCAAAGGGGCTGGTAATGGGCTGGGGTAGGGGGGGGGGGTTGATGGGGTAGCTATGCCATTTTTCCTAAAGATTTTCATCCATATTACCGGGACCAGACATTGCATTAAAGCCGCAAGCAGTTTTAAATGGCTTTTTTTCCTTTAGAAATGTTATTTTGTGCAGGGACAGTTCTAAACACGGGAAACACGTGGCACTTCACAGGCATACTTTAGACATCCCCCAGGTACAATATTTAAAGGAATATTTGACTTTTTTTTTTTCACTTTATGCATCATTAAAATGACTGCTCCCGGAAAACGTCCGTTTTTAAAACTTCTTTTTGCATTGATACATGTCCCCTGGTGCAGAACCCGGGTTCCCAAACTCTGTTTCGGACAATAACATGGATAATAGTCGTTATAATTAGCACTTTAGAATCCGAACGTTCGCATCCATTGTATTTAATAGGGTTCTAATGTTCGTGCGAACTTTCGGTCCGTTCGCGGGTTCTGGTGCGAACCGAACCCGGGGGTGTTCGGCTCATCACTAGTCCTGAAGAAGGCAAACGGCAGGTTGCCAGTGAGCATCAGAAACACCACTGACTCACCTGTGAAGATTCCAGCCCGGATGCTGTTGGGCCAAGTGAATCCCACTACCCCAGTTGCCTTGCCCGACTTAGAGAAGGAAGAAGGAGGGGAACCCACTTTGGAGAACCCGGCCCTACCCCCGGCATGGAAGGAGAGGGCCAGGGCCCAGTTGGTGAAGTGGTGGAAGATCTTCTCCAAGGATGAGTTTGATGTAGTATGTGCGAAAAGTACCACTCACAAGATCCGTCTACAAGAAGACAAACCCTTTAGGGAGCGAGTCCCCCTGGCTGATTTGGAAGATCTGCGTGAGCAACTTGCAGAGCTCAAGAGAACTGGTGTTATCCGGGAATCCAGGAGCCCCTATGCCTCTCCAATCGTGGTAGTCAGGAAGAAGAATGGGTCATTGAGACTCTGTATAGACTACAGGACCCTCAACAGGAGGACAATACCTGACCAATACACCACCCCAAGAATATAGGATGCTCTGCAGAGTCTGTCTGGAGCCAAATGGTTCAGTGTAATGGACCTGAAGAGTGGGTACTACCAAATCCCAATGCACCCAGAAGACCGAGAGAAGACGGCCTTCATTACACCGGTGGGGTTCTATGAATTCGACCGTATGCCTCAAGGTCTGTAGGGAGCTCCTGACACTTTCCAGCGGCTGATGGAGAAGACGGTGGGGGACATGAACCTCATTGAAGTCCTAGTATACCTAGATGACATCATCGTCTTTGGGAAGACTCTGGAGGAGCATGAGGAGAGGCTAGAGAAGGTCTTGAAGAGACTCAGTGATGAGGGACTTAAGCTCTCCCGGGAGAAGTGCCAGTTATACCAGTCTTCAGTCCATTATCTGCGACACATACTGTCTGAAGGAGGAGTAGCTACAGATCCCGACAAATTGGAGGCAGTCACCTCCTGGCCCCGGCCCACCACAGTGACTGAGCTTAGGTCATTTCTGGGGTTCTGCTCCTATCGCAGGTTTGTGGAGGGGTTTGCAAGAATTGCCAAGCCTCTGAACGAGCTGTTGAAGACAGAGGGAGAGGAGGATGACTCAGGCCCCAGGAAACCGGGAGAGTCAGTGGAAGACCAGTGGACTGAAGTGTGAAGAGGCTTTCACTAAGCTGAAGGAGAGTTTGACCACTGCCCCTGTCTTGGCCTATGCGGACACCCAAAAGCCCTATGAATTACACGTGGATGCCAGCCATGATGGTTTGGGAGGAGTATTATATTAAGAGTATGAAGAGCAGCTAAGACCCATTGCTTATGTGAGTAGGAGTTTAACCCCAGCTGAAAAGAATTACCCTACCCACAAGTTGTAGTTTTTGGCCTTGAAGTGGGCTGTGGTGGACAAACTGAAGGACTACTTATATGGAGCTGACTTTGTGGTTAAAACAGACAATAACCCACTCACTTACCTTCTAACCAGAGCAAAACTGGATGCCACCGGACACCGTTGGTTGGCAGCCCTCTCAGGGTTCAATTTCAGCCTGAAGTACAGGCCTGGGACTGGAAACCGAGATGCTGATGCCTTGTCCCGAAGATCTCATGCTCCCACTTGCATGGCAGAAGAGCTTTGTGTCAAGGAGCGGAGCTCCAGGCTAGTGGAGGATCCAGAGCAGAAGAAATTGGAGTCTCATTTGTTGGAGTGCCCAAATATTACTGTGATGTAACTCAGATTGGTGAAGAGGACTTGCCTAAACTATCAAAGAAGGATATAAGACGGGACCAGCTGGAAGACCGGCTTTGGAAGCCTTAGAAGACCAGAATCCGGACAGACTCTTGCATGATCCCTTAAAGGAGGCCCGCTTACGGCGCAAGGAATGGGACAGGTTGCAGATGCATCAAGGGGTGGTCTACCGAAGGGGCCCCTCTGATGACCTGGAAGACAAGTGGCGACTATTCCTGCCCGAAAAACACCGAAAGACTGTTATGGTTGCCCTACATGACAACCATGGCCACCTAGGGGCAGAGAGAACCTTTCAGCTCATAAGGAGCAGATTCTATTGGCCCTGTATGCGGGCTGAAGTGGTGGAGTACTGTCACTCATGTGCTCGCTGTATACAAAGAAAAACTCTGCCCCATCAAGCTGCCCCAATGGGCCACCTGCAAAGCCAAGGGCCCTTAGACTTAGTATACATTGATTTTCTTTGTCTGGAACCTGATTTGGGTGGACATGGAAATGTTATGGTAATAACCGACCATTTCACCCGATACGCACAGGCCTTTCCAACTAAAGACCAGAAGGCTTCCACTGTGGCCAAGATACTCGTAAAGAAGTATTTTGTACATTACGGACTACCTCAACGCCTTCACTCGGATCAAGGGAGGGACTTCGAAAGTAGACTGATCCGAAAGTCATTGGATTCCTTAGGCATAAAGAAGACTCGCACAACCCCTTATCACCCACAAGGAGATGCCCAACCAGAAAGGTTTAACAGAACTTTGTTGAATATGCTGGGGACGCTGAGTAGCAAGGAAAAACAACATTGGGGCAAGCATATAGCTGCCATAGTGCACGCTTACAATAGCACAACTAGTGATGTCACGGATACTCCCCTTACAGACTAATGTTCGGTAGGGAAGCGAGACAACCTGTAGACCTGGCCTTTGGTAGTTCGATAGACCACACATCGGCTGCTTCACACAAGGGATACGTGGACAGGCTGCGGAAAAGCTGAAGACTGGCTTATGAGAAGGCACAAGCCACTTCCGACCAGAGAGGAGCCCAGAACAAACAAAATTTTGACCTAAGAGTCCGGATCCATGACTTGCAACCAGGAGACAGAGTGCTGTTGCGGAATCTGGGTGTCCCAGGAAAGCATAAGCTTGCTGACAGATGGAAATCACAGCCGTATTTGTAAAAAATTGCCTGGCTTGCCAGTGTACCAGCTGAAACCTGAAGGAAAAGTGGGACCCTTGAAAACCTGGCACAGGAACCACTTGCTGCCTGTCTCAGAAGCAGCCAGGATACCTTCTACTCCGGATTCTCCTGAGTCACCTTCAACCTCCAATACCCCTAGGCCCAACACCAGGTCTCAAACCACTCTGTCAGGAGAGATGGATGTCACAGACCAGAGTGAAGATGAGGAAATGAAACTGGACTGGCTATGGCCAACTCAGGCACCTGAACCCATGGTCCTGGATCCTTCACCCTGTGAAGTTACCATCGATGGCACCCTAAATACTGAAGCTGATGAGTTCATTCCATCGTGTACTCTGACTGAGGAATGGGAAGATGCCCCAGGGAACAGAGTGAAAAGAGCTATTCACCCTCCCCGAAAACTAACCTACACTCAGATGGGAGAATGCTCTGAAGATACTGTAGTGACTGCGAGAAGGACAATAGAGAAACCTGGCCCCTCCACTGTGCATTTGGTGGAGGGCAACCCCAGCTCACTCTCTGGCGCAGTTAGGCAGGTCACTTCCACCAATATGACCTGTAGACAAGACAATCTCCCTTACCAAGTTTGGTGGGAGGTTCCCTTGCCCAGCTCTTTTGCAGTTATAAATTGTATTGTTTGTAAATAATGCTAATATTATCTTTGGGGACCAAAGATTTTAAGTGGGGGGAGTGTGTAGCGGGGTGTTGCTTGAAGAACCCAGAGACTACCATACCCAGGGTGCATTGCTCCGCGCAAGGACTGCTGGGGTGGGCTATTAAACCAAGGGGCGGACCGGAGTACGGTCTCTTTGGACATCGCCCGCCCAGCAAGTGGAACTCTGTACTGTGTCTGTTGTTCCTGACAGGGCCTGAAGTTTAGGCCTTGTGTTTCCAAAGAGCCTTCCATTTCCACTGAGGAGCCTGAGGGACGTCTCATCCTGCTACCCATATACTACTTCCAGGAGGACCGAAGACCCGGGTGTCGTGGAACCTGTGTACTGAGACACAGTGACGGAAGATATGGACGTGGACTGGTCCGGTTGGGTGAGAGAGCACCTGTTCAGAGATTAGTACAGGATCTCTAGGCCCAGTGTTTGTTGTTCGGGACTCAAACTCACAAGTTTGCATCTGCACACCGGAGGTACAGTGCATTGAGTAGCATTAGTGACTTTACTTTATTCCTCAAGTTTATAAGTACCTATTCCCGTGGATTACAATTTTATCTTCAAAAGTGCACCACCATTTGCTAGTGAAGATCCATCTCCACAGAACCTACACATAGAACAGTCAGGCCTGACTTCTAAATTTAGACATTGCTGGGCGCCATCTTGCCCACGAGTAGTGATGAGCCGAACACCCCCGGGTTCGGTTCGCACCAGAACCCGCGAACGGACCGAAAGTTCGTACGAACATTAGAACCCTATTAAATACAATGGATGCGAACGTTCGAATTCTAAAGTGCTAATTATAACAACTATTATGCATGTTATTGTCCTAAAAAGGGTTTGGGAACCCGGGTTCTGCACCAGGGGACATGTATCAATGCAAAAAGAAGTTTTAAAAACGGTCGTTTTTCGGGAGCAGTCATTTTAATGATGCATAAAGTGAAAAAAAAAAAGTCAAATATTCCTTTAAATATCGTACCTGGGGGGTGTCTAAAGTATGCCTGTGAAGTGCCACGTGTTTCCCGTGTTTAGAACTGTCCCTGCACAAAATGACACTTCTAAAGGAAAAAAAAGCCATTTAAAACTGCTTGCGGCTTTAATGTAATGTCTGGTCCCGGTAATATGGATGAAAATCTTTAAGAAAAATGGCATAGCTACCCCATGACCCCCCCCCCCTACCCCAGCCCATTACCAGCCCCTTTGGGTCTTGTATGGATATTAAGGGGAACACCGCACACAAAATAAAAAAGGCCCTATATACTCTGAACAGCCGTATACAGGCGGTGCATACAAGACAGGGACTGTAGGTTTGTTCTTATGTAGAATGTGTTTGTAATTTTGAACAGGTACATTGTTTAAGTGTAGCTCCAGCCCAAAAATCTATTTTTAAACTTTTTGGAAAACATAGGTAAGGGTTATCACCCCTGTAACATTTGTTTTGCTGTCTGTGCCCCTGTTCAGAACATTTCACCTCACTTTCCGTCCCAATGACAACTGTTTTTGAAATGTGGTGTTTTTCTTGAAACAAGGATTGCTGATAAAGCATCAGTACAGAGGAGACACCTTTCTCCCATATTTATTCTTACAGGAGAGAATTTTCCTTCCTAGTGGTAGATTTCCTCTCACTTCCTGTTGTCTTCTTGCGTTTGCAAGTAGGAGTCGTTTGTAAGTTGGATGTTTGAAAGTAGGGACCTGCCGTATATACTCTGCAGAAATAGGCCCCTTAGTTGTTGGTGTTGGCACAACACTGTAAGCACTCACAGTTACTCTTGCTTGGTGCTCGAACACCCTGCTGTCAACTATTATATCAGGAATTTTAATTACATATAATTGTTGAACAGTGGTAGTAAAAATTGGGCCTTTGATGGTGGTGCTGGTGCCACAACACTGTAAGCCCTGACAGTTACTCTTGGTGGGTGCAGCAATGGGCCCTGCTGTGAATTATTAGATCAAGAATTGTAATTGCATGCCCCTGTTGAACAGGGGCTGAAAAATTGGGCCTTTCGTGGTGGTGGTGGTGGTGGTGGTGTTGCCACAACACTGTAAGCCCTCAGAGTTACTCTTGGTGGGTGCAGGAATGGGCCCTGCTGTGAATTATTAGATCAAGAATTGTAATTACATGCCCCTTTTGAACAGGGGCTGAAAAATTGGGCCTTAGGCACTGGTGGCACAACACTACAACCCCTCACAGATACGTTACTTGGAGCACAGCAATGAGCCCTGTTGCAAAGTATTGCTTCAAAAATTGTAATGACACGCCCCTGTTAAACAGGGGCTGAAAAATTGGGCCTTAGGCACTGGTGCCACAACACTCCAACCCCTCACAGATACTGTACTTGGAGCACAGCAATGAGCCCTATGGCAAATTATTGCTAAAAAAATTGTAATTACACGCCCCTGTAAAACAGGGGCTGAAAAATTGGGCCTTAGCCACTGGTGGCGGCACCCATAAACAAAAATGATCTTCCAAGCTATCATCATCAATCGTATCATTGAGGACTCGGAGGAGGAGGATAGCCAGTCAACATAACAGCACAGGCACTCAGCATCAGCATCAGTCTTGAAGGGATGTGACATGTTAAAATCAATTAGTCTGTTATATCAGCATCAGGTGTGTGGTAGCTGGTGGTGATCCAAGACTGGTTCATCTTGATGAAAGTCAGTCGATCAACCGAGTCGGTGGACAGGCGCACCCTGTGATCCGTGACAAATCCTCCAGCAGCACTGAATGTGCGTTCCGAAAGAACGCTGGATGCAGGACAGGCCAGTAGCTCAATTGCATACTGTGCAAGCTCTGGCCAGTGATCCATCCTCAAGACCCAGTAAGCCAGAGGATTTTCGGTGGGGAAGGTGTCCAAGTCTGACCTTGCCCCTAGATATTCCTGCACCATGTTTATCAGACGCTGGCGATGGTTGCTGGAACCGATCATACTTTGGGGCTGCGGACTAAAGAATTGTCTGAACGCATCGGTCAGACGGCCACCTTCCCCACCGCTCCTTCTTTGACTGGCCGAAGCCTCAGCAACTCGTTGTCCAGGACCAGGAGTTTGTAACCTCCCAGTCTCTGGGAACGCGTTGCACAGACCTTTCTGCAAGGCCTCCCGGAGTTGTCTCATCCTCTGCTCCCTCTGCGGCGGTAACATAAGGTCCGCAACCTTACCCTTGTACCGTGGATCAAGGAGAGTGGCCAGCCAGTAATGGTCCCTCTCCTTGATCCGAAGAATACGAGGATCCTTCCGCAGACTTTGCAGGATCAGGGAGGCCATGCAGCGTAGGTTTGCTGAGGCATTCGCTCCGGAGTCCTCTGGGTCACTAAGGACGACATGATCCGCAGCCACCTCCTCCCAGCCACGTACAAGTCCACTGGTTTCTTGGGACTGTAAATCATCCCTAAAAGACTGCTGTTGATGATGCTGAGTGCCAGCCTCCACCTCCATGCTGACACAATCCTCCTCCTCCTCCTCCTCCTCCTCCTCTTCCTCTTCCTGTGCGATGGGTGGGACAGAAGGAACACTGTCTGGGTAAAGGGGGCCTTGAGAGGCAAGGAAGTCCTCCTCTTCCTGCCTCTGTTCTGCCTCAAGTGCCCTGTCCATTATTCCACGCAGCGTGTGCTCCAACAGGTGGACAAGAGGTACAGTGTCACTGATGCATGCACTGTCACTGCTCACCATCCTCGTGGCCTCCTCAAATGGTGCCAGGACAGTGCATGCATCCCTGATCATGCCCCACTGGCGTGGAGAAAAAAAACCAAGCTCCCCCGACCCTGTCCTGGTGCCGTAGTCGCACAGGTACTCATTGATGGCCCTCTGCTGCGTGTGCAGCCGCTGCAGCATGGCCAACGTTGAGTTCCACCTGGTGGGCATGTCACATATAAGGCGGTTCTTGGGCAGGTTCAACTCCTTTTGCAGCTCAGCCAGGCGAGCACTGGCATTATAAGATCTGCGGAAATGCACACAGACTTTCCTGGCCTGCCTCAGGACATCCTGTAAGCCTGGGTACCTGCCCAAGAACCGCTGCACCACCAGGTTAAGGACGTGAGCCACACAGGGCACATGGGTCAGTTGTCCCTGTCGGAGGGCGGAGAGGAGGTTGGTGCCATTGTCGCAAACCACCATTCCTGGCTTAAGCTGGCGTGGCGTCAACCACCTCTCGGCCTGGCCCTGCAGAGCAGACAGGACCTCTGCCCCAGTGTGGCTTCTGTCCCCCAAACACACCAGCGCAAGCACGGCATGGCATCTTTTTGCCTGCGTACTTGCGTAGCCCCGTGAACGGCTACGGAGCACCGCTGGTTCATAGGACAAACCACAGGAAGAGGCCATGGAGGAAGAAGAAGAGGAGGGGGTGGAGGAGAGAGGTGTGTCACAACCAGTAGTAGCATTTTGGAGGCGTGGCGGTGGAACAACCTCCAACACTACTGCACCTTGTCCTGCATCCTTCCCAGCTGCCAAAAGAGTGACCCAATGGGCCGTGAAAGAAAGGTAACGTCCCTGTCCATGCCTGCTGGACCATGAGTCAGCGGTAATATGCACCTTACCGCTGACCGCCCTGTCCAGCGAGGCCAAGACATTGCCTTCCACATGCCGGTAGAGAGCCGGAATAGCCTTCCGTGAGAAAAAGTGGCGTTTGGGAACCTGCCACTGAGGAACCGCACATTGCACAAACTCACGGAAGGGGGCCGAGTCTACCAACTGAAAAGGCAGCAGTTGAAGCGCTAGCAATTTGGCCAAGCTAGCATTCAACCGCTGGGCATGTGGATGGCTGGGAGTGAACTTCTTTCGACGGTCCAGCAGCTGGGGCAGGGAAATTTGCCTGCTAGAATCGGACGTCGGTGTACTGCTAGCAGAGTGGCCGCAAGTACTTGGCTGTGACACACCTAATTCTACACCTTCATTCCTCTCAGTGCATGTTTCAGAGAGGACTGAAGTTATAGTGGGGTTGGAGATCCCAGCTGATGCGGTGCAAGGAGAGGTCCGCTTTGTTCTTTGGTGTGGGTCTTTGAGGTAGGCTTGCCAACGAGCTGCATGGCAGGTCAACATATGTCTGGTCAGGCATGTGGTACCCAAGCGGCTGATGTTTTGGCCACGCGATATACGCTTGAGACATATGTTGCAAACAGCAGCTGTGCGATCTGATGCACTAGCCTCAAAAAAGGCCCACACCAAGGAACTTTTTGAATGACGGGCAGAGGCAGCGCCCTGCACAGGCGGAGCTCTGCGGTGTGATTCCGTCGGTGTACTGCCCTTACGCTGGCCACCAAAGGGCATCCTGCCTCGTTGGAGATGTGCCTCCTCCTCATCCTCCTCCTCCTCCTCTCTCCTATTAGGCACCCACGTGGAGTCAGTGACCTCATCATCCCCTCCCTCCTCATCACTGGAGCCAATCTGGCAGTATGCTGCAGCTGCTGGAACATGACTGCCAGATTGGTGTCCTTCTTGAGCATCCCCTCTGTCTGCTCTCACGCTACTGCCTTCCTGTAGCTGGGTTTCATCATCAGACCCTTCGAAACGCTGGGCATCCTCCTGGAGCATGTACCCAACACTGTGCTCAAACAGTTCGGGGGACTCCTCAGGAGGAGGACATGGTGGGTCTAGGGAAGGAGTGACTGATGATGAGTCTGACATTGATACCAGGGAAGAGGACGCTTTGGCAGCTGCTTTGCCAGTACCCTGAGCCTGGGTGAGAGAGGATGAGGAGGAGGAGGAGGGCTTGGTCATCCACTCTACCAAGTCTTCGGCATGATGTGGCTCAACATGTCCAGCTGCCGAAAAGAAGGACAAGCGTGTCCCATGGCCATGTGCTGATGACAATGCACCGCGTCCACGACCAGCACTGTTGCCCCCAGACACAGAGCCTGCTTGCCCTCTTTTATTGCCTCCTGACTGTCTGCCTCTCCTTGTTTGCCTTCCAGACATTCTAATAGATGGCCTGCAGGGAGATGGGAAAAAAGCAATAAGGGCTACCTTCAGGTGTCCTTCTCTGTCCCTTTACTTAAGGATTTCTAAATATGGTTGAGGATTATTGCTTTTGCACAGAATAGCACAACGACAATTTCCCTGACTGTCCAAAAAACAAGGATTTCAAAGATGGTTGATGAGGAATGCTTTGGCACACTATAGCACAAGGAGAATTCCCCTCACTTTCCTTCTTTGTCCCTAGAAACAAGGACTGGCACAGTGAAAGAAACTGACACTCTCCCTACCTACAGTTTTCTGTCCCTAGAAAAAATGTTTTTTTTAAAGCACACTATAGCACAAGGAGAATTCCCCTCACTTTCCTTCTTTGTCCCTAGAAACAAGGACTGGCACAGTGAAAGAAACTGACACTCTCCCTACCTACAGTTTTCTGTCCCTAGAAAAAATGTTTTTTTAAAGCACACTGTAGCACAAGGAGAATTCCCCTCACTTTCCTTCTTTGTCCCTAGAAACAAGGACTGGCACAGTGAAAGAAACTGACACTCTCCCTACCTACAGTTTTCTGTCCCTAGAAAAAATGTTTTTTTAAAGCACACTATAGCACAAGGAGAATTCCCCTCACTTTCCTTCTTTGTCCCTAGAAACAAGGACTGGCACAGTGAAAGAAACTGACACTCTCCCTACCTACAGTTTTCTGTCCCTAGAAAAAATGTTTTTTTAAAGCACACTATAGCACAAGGAGAATTCCCCTCACTTTCCTTCTTTGTCCCTAGAAACAAGGACTGGCACAGTGAAAGAAACTGACACTCTCCCTACCTACAGTTTTCTGTCCCTAGAAAAAATGTTTTTTTAAAGCACACTATAGCACAAGGAGAAATCCCCTCACTTTCCTTCTTTGTCCCTAGAAACAAGGACTGACACAGTGAAAGAAACTGACACTCTCCCTACCTACAGTTTTCTGTCCCTAGAAAAAATGTTTTTTTAAAGCACACTATAGCACAAGGAGAAATCCCCTCACTTTCCTTCTTTGTCCCTAGAAACAAGGACTGGCACAGTGAAAGAAACTGACACTCTCCCTACCTACAGTTTTCTGTCCCTAGAAAAAATGTTTTTTTAAAGCACACTATAGCACAAGGAGAATTCCCCTCACTTTCCTTCTTTGTCCCTAGAAACAAGGACTGGCACAGTGAAAGAAACTGACACTCTCCCTACCTACAGTTTTCTGTCCCTAGAAAAAATGTTTTTTTAAAGCACACTATAGCACAAGGAGAAATCCCCTCACTTTCCTTCTTTGTCCCTAGAAACAAGGACTGGCACAGTGAAAGAAACTGACACTCTCCCTACCTACAGTTTTCTGTCCCTAGAAAAAATGTTTTTTTAAAGCACACTATAGCACAAGGAGAATTCCCCTCACTTTCCTTCTTTGTCCCTAGAAACAAGGACTGGCACAGTGAAAGAAACTGACACTCTCCCTACCTACAGTTTTCTGTCCCTAGAAAAAATGTTTTTTTAAAGCACACTATAGCACAAGGAGAAATCCCCTCACTTTCCTTCTTTGTCCCTAGAAACAAGGACTGGCACAGTGAAAGAAACTGACACTCTCCCTACCTACAGTTTTCTGTCCCTAGAAAAAATGTTTTTTTAAAGCACACTATAGCACAAGGAGAATTCCCCTCACTTTCCTTCTTTGTCCCTAGAAACAAGGACTGGCACAGTGAAAGAAACTGACACTCTCCCTACCTACAGTTTTCTGTCCCTAGAAAAAATGTTTTTTTAAAGCACACTATAGCACAAGGAGAAATCCCCTCACTTTCCTTCTTTGTCCCTAGAAACAAGGACTGGCACAGTGAAAGAAACTGACACTCTCCCTACCTACAGTTTTCTGTCCCTAGAAAAAATGTTTTTTTAAAGCACACTATAGCACAAGGAGAAATCCCCTCACTTTCCTTCTTTGTCCCTAGAAACAAGGACTGGCACAGTGAAAGAAACTGACACTCTCCCTACCTACAGTTTTCTGTCCCTAGAAAAAATGTTTTTTTAAAGCACACTATAGCACAAGGAGAAATCCCCTCACTTTCCTTCTTTGTCCCTAGAAACAAGGACTCGCACAGTAAAACACACTGACACTCTCCCTACCTATCCTTCTCTTTCCCTAAACTAAAGGAATCCAGGTTAAGCAAGAAAGAAAGAAATGTCACTGTCCCTGCCTATGCTTGTCTTTCCCTGCTCCGGAACACACTACACTAGGCCGCCGTGCTGGCGGCCTTTTATAGTGTGGGGCGTGTACTAAACACCCTCAGCATTAATTGGCCACAGGCATCCTGCCTGTGGCCAATCATTGCTCTCCTCGCTGCCGGCGCTGTGATTGGCCAAGCATGCGGGGTCACAGTGCATGCTTGGCCAATCACAGCGCCTGGATGACACTGCGATGGCGTAGTGCATTGTGGGCCGTTCGCGTCACTCGAATTTGGCGTGAACGGCCCAAATCGTTCGATCTTCGTCGAACGATCGAACAGCCGATGTTCGAGTCGAACGTATGTTCGACTCGAACACGAAGCTCATCCCTACCCACGAGGAAGGGGAGCGGCAAGCAGGGTCTGCTAGTTGTGTATGTATAGAATTGTATATCTGTCTATTTGCTGAATACCTTTTATTGCAGGGCTCTGCATATGCTAATGTATACAGTTTATCTGCTTAACCATTTTGTTCAGTAAAAATACCAGGATTAAGCAGACAAGTTGTTGGTGTAATTACTTTATTGAGGGGACGGTCAGTGTCAGTTATACCATATCACTGTGTGCATTTATTGCCGGATTACGTGACCTACAGTTACAGGTCTCACAATCCTATTATCCCCTACTAGCTGTGCCAGGGGAGGGTAGAGCCAATTGCTGGGGGTTGACAACGGTGTGTTACATGCCCGAAACATCATACCGGCAGCTCTCTTAGCTGGGGGTATCGCTACATATATAAAAATAAAATATTAGTTTTGGTCCAGGGGTCAAATGCCTCCACCTTCCACAATTACCATAATTAAAAAAAAATGCACTACTGCCTACAAATTCTGCCCCTCGTCTAGACCATAGTGAAAGAATAGCTGTGCTAGTTTATAAACATTATTGCTCCACTGGGCTTATAAAGTGTTTTTATGTGCTTTAAATGCCACTGTTGATTTTTAGCTATAGTCCAGCATTGCTCTGTTTATATCCTATAGGCTACATGATTTTTACAGAAACCAAAGCATTCTGCGTCAGAAGAATCCAAGGTTGTAACGAGGTTTGTGCACATTGAGGCATTTTACTCTCCCAGTGAATTTAATGTCCTGTCTAGACATTTTATTGTTCAATAAAGAATATGTTTCAGACAATTTGCTTTATTCCATATCATAGATTTTCATTGCAGAAGCAGCTTCTGGAAGTCCAATGTAAAGATAATTAACAAAAACCCATCCATATCTATCCAGGTTTCATAATAAGATGTTTACTTTTTAATCAAAGGCCTTTTTTCTCAGTTTATTTTGAATCAGTTGAAATAAAAACATCTTAGCACCCAACATTTCAGAGTATGATTTGATATTTAGTAAAAGAAAATACTTGGACTAAGGTGTAAATGTTTTTTTAAAGTAATGCAGAAGCAACACTTACGGCAGTAGCTAGCTATGTGTGCTGGGCATGTTCACAAGGCTGCAGCTCTCATTTTCATTAGGCACAGAGCTGATTGGAGCAGCTCTGTGCCATGCGATGATGTAATGACGAATCAGAGTGATCACCAAAGTATTAGCACTGTTTACATTGGTGAGCCCTCCTCTACCTCTCACAACAGAAGAGCTGAAGAAGAAAGATTTAATGAATGAATCTATTCATTAAATCCTCTGGCTGCCGGGGGGGGGGGGTGGTGTTTAAAGTGCTAATGAACACCAATGATAAGCGGTGGGGAGTTTAAAATGCAACTTACCCCACCAATATTTGGAGTGTTGTAGGAGGGGTTTAGGTGCTGCTGACCAGTGATGAGGAGTAGGGGGATTTAAAGTGCCACAGACCACCAATCATTATAAGATTGTTTTGGGGATTACTTTTAAAGTGGTTAAAGCGTTTTGGGTGTATCCATATCTAGCCATTACACAAAATACACTGCAGCGCAGTGCAACTACAGTGCAACTTCATTCTACAGGAAACTTCCAATTACATATGCTGGAAGGCATGAAAAGTTGCACTTGGCTTCAGTTGGCAACTTCTAAAGGCTAAGCGCATCTTAAAGCGGAGATCGACCTGAATTTTTTTTTTTAAAAGCCAGCAGCTACAAATACTGCAGCTGCTGACTTTTAATAAATGGACACTTACCTGTCCAGGGTGCCTGCGATGTCGGCAGCCGAGGCCGAGCAATCGGTCGCCTCTCGGCTGCCATCCTCGCTGAGGGAATTAGGAAGTAAAGCGTTTCAGCTTCACTGCCCGGTTCCCTACTGCCATTTTTATTTGAAATGTTTTATAAGAGAAAGTAAGGGAGTGTTTTTTTTTTTAAATGTTCAGTCTTTGTTCTTTTTTATATGGTAAAAAAACCATAGTGATTATTAAAAACCACGAAAAACACTGTCTAAAAAACTGAAATTGAAAACTGAAAAATGTCCTGGACAGGAAGGGGGTGTAACATGTTGTTCCTGAAGTGATTAAGATAAGTCATAATAAAATTAATGTCTGTATCAGGATGTCCAAACATCCAGAAATGTACTGATTGTCCCCAAATGTGCAGATACATTTGGGGACAATCTGTAAAGTAGGTAAAAAAAATATTCTTTCTCACATTTGCACATCAGTCAGTTAAAATGTATTTCAAACTTAAAGTAGTTGTAGACCTCATATTTGAAATATGTACAAAGCATATCCCTCTATAGTTTGTACTTGTCTTAATTTAAAAAAAAAGTGTCATTTCTGTCTGCTGCTTCGTTCCTGTAAAAAGAAAAAAGGTGACGGGGAAGAGCTCCAGCACACAGCCTGTGATTGACAGCTTCAGCTCTGTTCCTGTGTGAAAGGGGGTTGTCCCTTCCCTCCAATTAGCTCTCCTCACTGAGTTCTGCAGTGTGTAATTTCAGCTCTCTGCCCCCTTCTTTTTGGAAGCTCAGACAAACTTTATAAATTCTGGGGCATGAAGAGATGTAGAGAAAAAAGGTGGAGATAAACATGTACAGCTTATGTAGGAGGATTTGTTTAAACTAAACAAGTATGCATGAGGCTTTAGGCAGCTCAACTTACATTTGAAATATAAGTCCACTTTAAATCGTATTTCCACATTTGTAGTCAAATTTGGGAAAAATATCTCTTCCCTTTTACATTGTTTCTCAGCAGAAGATGGTCTAGCTGACTGCAAGGTTTTTTGAACAACGCGCGTGAGTCTGTCCCGAGTCTGTCTTCATCATACAATGAAAGAAGCCTAGCACCTAAACCTTTAACCCTTCGTTTGGAGAGACAGTCCACAGAGGGTCCACAACAGAGTATCTAAAAAGGTAAGCTGCAAATTTTACCTTGAAAAATATTCATACCCCTTGAAATTTTCCACATTTTGTCATGTTACAACCAAAAACGTAA
Source organism: Rana muscosa (assembly GCA_029206835.1). Lineage (NCBI taxonomy): Eukaryota > Metazoa > Chordata > Amphibia > Anura > Ranidae > Rana > Rana muscosa. The sequence continues at coordinate 96,565,522 of CM055128.1, forward strand.
ATGTAAATGTATCTTTTGGGGATTTTATGTGATGGATCAACACAAAGTGGCACATATTTGTAAAGCGGAAGGAAAATGATAAATGGTTTTCAATTTTTTTACAAATAAATATATGAAAAGTGTGTTGCGTGCATTTGTATTCAGCCCCCCTGAGTTACAATTACAGCTGCAAGTCTTTTTGGGGATGTCTCTACCAGCTTTTCACACCTAGAAAGAGACATTTTTGCCCATTCTTCTTTGCAAAATTGCTCAAGCTCTGTCAGATTGGATGGAGAGTGTCTGTAAACAGCAATTTTTAAGTCTTGCCAAAGACTCTCAATTTGATTTAGGTCTGGACTTTGACTGGGCCATTCTAACATATGAATATGATTTGATCTACACCTTTCCATTGTAGCTCCGGCTGTATGTTTAGGGTCATTGTCCTGCTGGAAGGTGAACCTCCACCCCAGTCTCAAGTCTTTTGCAGACTCTAACAGGTTTTCTCCTAAGATTGCCCTGTATTTGGCTTCATCCATCTTCCCATCTACTCTGACCAGCTTCCCTGTCCCTGCTGAAGAAAAGCATCACCTCAACATGATGCTGCCACCACCATGTTTCACAGTGCGGTTGGTGTTCAGGGTGATGTACAGTGTTAGTTTTCCGCCACACATAGCGTTTTACTTTTAGACCAAAAAGTTCAATTTTGGTCTCATCTGACCAGAGCACCTTCTTCCATATGTTTGCTGTGTCCACATGGCTTCTCGCAAACTGCAAACGGCACTTCTTATTGCTTTCTTTCTTCTTGACATTCTTCCAAATGGGCCAGATTTGTGGGGTGCACAACTAATAGTTGACCTTTGGACAGATTCTCCCACCTGAGCTGTGGATCTCTGCAGCTCCTCCAGAGTTACCATGGGCCTCTTCTGCTTCTCTGATTAATGTTCTCCTTGGCCGGCCAGTCAGTTTAGGTGGACAGCCATGTCTTGGTAGGTTTGGAGTTGGGCCATACTCTTTCCATTTTTGAATGATGGCTTGAACAGTGCTCGTGAGATGTACAAAGCATGGGATATTTTTTTTATAACCTAACCCTGCTTTAAAATTCTCCACAACTTTATCCCTGACCTGTCGGGTGTGTTCCTTGGCCTTCTTGATGCTGTTTGTTCACTAAGACTCTCTAACAAACCTCTGAGGGCTTCACAGAGCAGCTGTATTTATACTAAGATTAAATTACACACAGATGGACTGATTAGGTGACTTCTGAAGGCAATTGGTTCTACTTGATTTTAGTTAGGGATATCAGGGTAAAGGGGGCTGAATATAAATGCACACCGCACTTTTCAGATATTTATTTGTAAAAAACAGTTTGAAAACCATTTATCATTTTTTTTCCACTTCACAATTATGTGCCACTTTGTGTTGGTCTATCACATAAAATCCCAATAAAAGATATTTATGTTTTTGGTTGTAAAATGACAAAATGTGGAAAATCTCAAGAGGTATGAATACTTTTTCAAGGAACTGTATGCTATGTAAATGCGGACTTAATAAATATAAAGTAGGTGATATCCAATTTGGCTTTAACGGTGGAAATGCACGTTAAGCTTACTGTGATTTTCTGGTCAATTGAAAAAAAATATATAATTTTGTTTGGCAACACTAATCAGTGCTGACAGCTTCTCATAGATCCAAATGAATACTAATGTACCTTGGATGGAAATACTGTACAAGGGCTGTAAGCAGTGGATTACAGAGATGTCTGATTGGAGTAAGCTGCGTAAAGCCAGTCAACAAGCAAATTCTGCTGTCTAGTAAACAATACAACTGTGCTAAGTTCCCACTTTTTGGTGCTGTTATATGTCTGAAACTGCTTATAAAAGGCATGGTGAATTTTGTGCCACTATATTCAATACCACTGGACCTGCATTTACCACTTGAGTCCCATTTCTTTTGACAGAGCTTTCTTTTGGTGGTATTTAAAACCACTATTTTTGTTACTGTATATGAGGGGGTGCTGATAAGTTTTGAGCCTTACCCAACAAAAAGTGATTTGGGATAAGTGTTTCTGCTGGTGGACTGCCTCAAAAAGGGTTCAACCATCAAAGCAACATATTACTGTGCTTTATTGACGAAGTTGAGGCAAAATAGGTGTCGTCCTGTTGCATGACAACACCTCGTCACACACACTGCAGGTGAAACAATGGCAAAACTGACCTCCTTAGGCTTTCAAGTGATGCCCCATCCACCCTATTCGCCCGACATGGCTCCTTCTCACCATCATCTGTTCCCCAATCTCAAAAAACACCAAATGGGACAATGATTTGGCAGCGTTCTGGAGGCAATTAATGCTGCAAATGAGTGTTTACACCAGCAGGCGGAAGGATTTTATTTGCAGGAACTTAAGAAGTTGCAGGACAGATGTCGCAAGTGCATTGGCTTCCTGTGGGAATATGTAGAATAGTGTGGCAGTTACAGCTTCCTAACTCAATTTTTTCTGGGTGAGGCTCAATACTTATCAGCACCCCCTTGTATAAAAAAAAGAAAAAAAAACTGTTACGTTAAAAAACAACAGGAAAGTACACACATCCGCAAAACTACCCCTATTTAGAAAGTAGACACCCCAGGGTGATCACATTTTTTGCTATAATTTTATTTTAAAGCAAGGAAACATGCTGGTAAACATGGTGGTTAAAACATGGAGCTTGGCAATGGTGCACTAGATACAGCGCATCATTATTGTACAGATCACATATGGTGGGATGATGGTGCAGGGTTAAGGAGGTGAAGGTGTAAATATACAGGCACTACAGAGATGAAGCTGAGAAGAGAAGTGAAAAGGGTAAAAATCAATCTCACAGTAAAATTCATTAACCTCCCTCCACCTTAAATCTTCTGCTGCCTACCTCCCTAGGATCCCCCCATTCATAAAAATCTCCTTCCTAACTTCCTCTGTCATGAGAGTGCGAGGAGGGTTCTCAAATGTAAACAATAGTATTGTTTACATTTGCGATCTCAGTTGTTGGCTATTACAAGGTACAGAGCTACTTCAACGGGCTCTGTGCATTTTACTGATGATTTGCACTGTCTATTGACAGCATGATCATAGGCTTTGTGCATGCAGACAGATGGTATTTAAAATCAGCATTCCAGAATATCGTGTCTACCCTACTGCCATTTTAGAAAATAAGGTGGTAGGCATGTTAAGAAAATGCAGAGAATTTAAGCTGTGCCATCATAGTGACACAGAACTCATCATATTTTTTGCATGCAGTCTGACATGCATTTAAAGCACCAAAAAAAAATAAAACCCACACACATATGCCGTAGCATTGCTGCAGTGGTTGCTAGACAGAACATGTTACTCACAGACTGGTTTCACATTGCTAAACTCCAGCCAAATGCTTTTTGTTTGTTTTGGATAGATTGGGGATGAGTAAATATTACAGTTTTTAAATATACCTGGGACCCTACTGGGTAGATTTTCCCTTACTCCAACTGTGACACCCATGTAAGAAATGAGGGTATGGTCAACTACGGGACAGGAAGACAGCATTAGAAACATATTTAGATATTCTACCTCTTCCTCGTGTATTCTTGCTTCTGTTTGTATGCCCCTTCAAGAAATGTCCTGTTGTTTCCGGTCCTTTCCGAGGGGAACTCTCACAAATAGAGATACAACCTGACAAAGGTTCTAACCCTTACCTTATATATTCAAAATGGTTTGGAGGAGTTGGGATTTAAAGGGCAGGTTTACAGGCCAGGGCAACAGTTGCACGTCTATTTTCATTGTTAATTTTCTGTTCTTGTTACTCCTACTCATAATGAATAAACATTTACATTCACCTAAAAAACCCCAGTATACACTATATGGCCAAACATTTGTGGACACTTGGCAATCACACATACACTATCTGGCCAAAAGTATGTTGGATCCCCTACAAATGATTGAGTTCAGATGTGCCCAGTGAAGGGTACTGGTAATGCTACAGCATACATAGACTTTTTAGACAATTACATGCTTCCAAACTTGTGGGAACAGTTTACAGAAGGCACTTTTCTGGTCCAGCATGACTGTGCCCTGTGCGCAATGCCAGCTCCATAAAGACACCGTTTGACAAGCCTGATGGGAAGGAAGATGAATGTCCTACACAAAGCCTTGACCTCTATCTTGACACCCCTGACACCTTTTGGGATGAATTGAAATACTGACTCCCACTCAAGACTTCTCTCTCAACTTCAGTACCTGACTCTTTTATCTAATAGGCACAAATTCCCCCAGACACATTCCAAAGTCTTGTGAAAGCCTTCCCAGAGCTGTGGAGGCTGTTGTAGCTACCAAGGGGAAATTAACTACAAAGGTTCCTAGTTTTGAAATGGGATGTCCAACAAGCTGATAGGGGTGACAGTCAGGTGTCCAAAAACTTTAGGTCATATAGTGTAACACTCCATGTCTTTAATCCTATCTGTTTGGGTTTAAACATCAACCCAATAAATAAAACCTGCAGATTCCATTAAACATCTGTAGTCCATGTTCATTGTGTAGGTCATGTTCTTGTGTAGGCCATGTTCATTGTTCATCATCGTTCATTGTGCCAATCTCTTTTTCCAACTCTATCTGTACCAATACATTCTCAGATGTTTATGTGTTCACAAATAACATTGCATTTTTAGGGTTAGAGCTACAAAGAGGGTTAGAGTTAGGGCTACAGGAAAGGATGATGTTTTAAGGCTGCAGTAGGTCAGTGTTAATGTTAAAGGAAAGACTGATGTGAGGACAATGAACGATGAACGATCTCTAAAACAGTCTAGTCTATACAGTGACAATGTTTTTAACTTTCCAAACACTCCAGTCTAAACAGTGACACTGTTTTTCACTTTCCATTTAAATCTTTATTAACATTAGTAAAGGAAAGACGTCTATTGCTCAGCACGCTTCTTTCTGAACCCTCCAGGCTTATCCGGAGCTTCAACTTATCAGGAAAGTGCATATATTTCCACAAGCACAATTTACGGCTTCAAGGCAGCAAATTGGTTACCTTCATAAAGTTCACATTTGGTCCACTTGATTTTATGTAACAGTTATTTTAACACCTTTTTATTGTGATATTTCTGTAAAAAAAAAAAAATGAATGTCACAACAACTGTAGGAATGGCAGTTTCACTCCTAAGAGCCACTACAGGCAAAACACCAGACAGCAGTACTTGAGTATCTCAAGAAACTGCAGTTAGAATATAGCCTTTCTCTTGAAGTATGTAAATCCCTTATGTATGGGCAACTAGCAAAAGTCTGCTAATATATGTTTGTTCTTGGATGTCTTCATTGTGCTTTTCTCCTAAAAATTCTGATGACCCCCTGCATAGTGAAAGGGCCGAACACCATAGCACAGCATGGAGATCTTCACTTGGCTTCAAAGGTTCTTAGACAATGTTCTGTGCAGATGTACAATATTGCTTTATGCTGCAGCATAAAACCCAGGACAGAAATCCAAGCCTCTAAATTGAGTTACAGGCTTGGGACCTGTACACGTACGTGGCTGTGACACTTCAGGTAATGGGCTGTTGTTTCAAGAGCAGTCTTTGCACAGAGCTACTTGTCCCCGTTGGTAGTCTCTACATGGACATAGCCGACGGAACTTTGTGTTTTGTCCTGAGCAACTAAAGAGCAGTGGCTCCCTCTGCAGGTAGCATTCACGGACTTGGGGTGACACTGCAGGATACAAATGGCTCATTACAGCTTCTGTACTGTCACACTGGGCTCCAAGCCTAAGAGATAAAAAAGTAAATACAATTAGATCTGAGTGACAGAGGGATGTGATACATATGAAATACAACAGGGATGTCCCCACTATGGCCTATGAAACATTATTGCTTATCAACTATTGAATTACTATTAGCTTATCTTTACAGTCATAAATAGTGAAGGCTGCCACAATACTTGCACAAAAAAGTTATGTGCCAAGCTCTTTCTCCAACTCTATCTGTACTAACACATTCTCAGATTTTTATGTGTTCCCAAATAACATTGCCTTTTTAGGGTTAGAGCTACAAGGAGGGTTAGAGTTAGGGCTACAGGGAAGGATGATGGTTCTCACATTTTCCGTCTGGAAAAATTCCAATCGGAAATTACGATCGTCTGTAGCAATTCCGCCACGCAAAATTCTGACGCATGCTCAGGAAACAATTTGACGCATGCTCGGAAGCATTGAACTTAATTTTCTCAGCTCGTCGTAGTGTTGTACGACACCGCGTTCTTGGCGGTCGAAAGTTCAGAGAACATTTGTGTGACCGTGTGTATGCAAGCCAAGCTTGAGCGGAATTTCCAACGGAAAATCCGATCGTGTGTACGTGGCATTAGTGTTGTATGAGATAACCTTCTGGAAGTGGAAGTGAAAGCTAATGTGTGAATATAGCTCTTCAGTACATAATATCTGTATGTTGACTGCATTTAACCCATATCTCTGCTGAGCATTTGACTTGAATTTGTCTTCACCTTGAGTGGATAAATGTTCCCTAAAGCAGTATAAGTCCTTATGATTGTCTACCTCTGTATTTGATTTTAGAGGCTTTGAAAGCTTTGTTTCCTCTTGAAGGTTTAAGAAGTTAACAAGAAGACAGGTTTACCCAAAGCCCCTCTTCTCTCCAGGTGAAACTTAGGATGTATTTTAATTTCAATCAGATATTGTTTCTTTTTTGGCACATTCCATGGAGATGAAAAAATAAAAGACCATAACAAATCTGTTGAGATCTTGGTTAGCTTTTATTTTCAATGTAACAACCACCTTGGATTTGAGCACAAATCCTTTTGTATTCAATGTGCCTTTGAGCTATTCGTGTAACTGTTGAAATTTTACAGTGTACTGATTTTTAACGCATACCTACCAATAGTCAATTCTGGTCTGTAATTCTAAGGCTCTGGGTGGAATGAAATGTAAGATAATGGTGTATAAAATTGCATGAAGCTGGGAATTGCCTATAACAATTACATAAGGTGGTTTATTTTTCTAATGTAAAGTGTGAGCTAACCTTTTGCATCCTTTTTCCCTAACGCTACTGTAAAAACACAGACAAGCTAATTAAATATGGTACTGCAAACCACAGAAATGATATCCAATGCAGTTGCTCACATCCTATTTCATTTTACCTTTTATCCAAGGCTGTGAAAGAAAAAAAGACAGCTGCTGATTGGTAGCACTTTTGCACACTGCTCTTTGCAGTAGGTAAGCCTGTAGGGATCATCTACCCAGTGCAGAGATGTCAGCTTGAATAAAAGGCGTAATTTTTTTTCCTGTTTGTTTTTATTTATTACACATATCTGTATCTACTTCACTAAAACCAAGTGCATAGGTAAATGGTACAGAAAACAAGCAAAACTAGCACCCTTTAATCACCAGGTGTATTTTCAGCCTTTGCCACCATAACTCTGGTCGGAAAGCTCTAAGACAGTGGTTCTCAACTGTCACTGCCGGGCTGCGGCCTCATTACCTCTGAACCTCAAGCAGATCCCCTAACCTGTCACAGTGCCTCCCAGTTAACATACTGCCACCCAGCCTCCTATAGTGGACCCCAATGTCCCTCAACCTCTCCAAGTTTCCCTAGGCCCCTTGAGAGCCCTCAGTCTTCACAGTGCTGCCCAAACGTCAACAGTGCCCCCAATCCCCTGCAGTGTCCTACATTGACCCCAAACCCTGCAGTGCCCTCAAGGCTCCCATGGTGCCTCTGCAAAAACCCCAGCCCCATCCAGAGACACATTCCCCAAAGATGCCCCCAGTTCGGTCCAGAAACCTCATTCCTTACAGGGCCACTAAGTCTTCTGCAAAGTCCCCTCCACAAACCTCAAACCCAGCCCCATCCAGAGCTTTCCAGAATTTCAATATTCTGTATTATTTTTTATTTTTTTTACTGTTTAAGCATAGCGGGCCCTGTTCTCAATAAGATTGAAAACCACTGTTCTAAGAGATTGTTTTTAACTTTTAAAATTTCTTGCCCACCTTGCAGTGATTTCTCTCTCTCTGCCCCTTGAGAAATATTTTTCATATTACAGCAATGTTTTTGAAAATGTCTCAAACAACCATCTGGGAGTTGATTTGTTTAATCCCAGCAGGTTAAGTGTGACCATGGCAGTTAGGAGTAGTCAAGCATACAATGTACTGTACATGATCATTCACACCAGTGTGTTCATGAATGTGCACACAAGTAATTTTCACACTTCTACACACAGTCCAGTTGGTGTGTGTGCTCTAATGGACGCGCGCATGCACTTCTGAAGAAACATGTGATGGTGCACCCACAAGTGCAGGCCCGTGATGTCAAACCTTTTAAAATGTTGAGCAGAAATTTTCAACCCCAATTCCAAAAATGTTGAGACACTGTAAAACCTACATAAAAACAGAATGCAATGATTTGCAAATCTCATAAACCCATGTTTGATTCATATTAGAAAATAGAAAACATACCAAATGTTTAAACTGAGAACTATTTTAAGAAAAAAATAAGGCCATTTTGAAATGGATGGCAGCAACACGTCTCAAAAAAGTTGGGACAGGACAACAAAAAGCTGGCAAAGTAAGTGGTACCAACAAGGAAGAGCTTGAAGAACATTTTGCAACTAATCAGGTTAATTGCCAAAAGGTTAGTAACATGACTAAGTATAAAAAAGGGCATCTTAGAGAGTCAGAGTGTCTCAGAAGTAAAGATGGGTTGAAGTTCACAAATCTGTGAAAAGCTGCATCTAAAAATTGTCGAACTATTTTAGAATAATGTTCCTCAATGTAATCTTTGGGTCCTGTGACAGCACTGCCTTAAAAAAAGGCATGATTCTGTGATGGACATCACTGCATGGGCTCAGGAATACCTCCAAAATCACTGTCTGTGGACACAATTCGCCATGCCATCCTAAAAATGCAAGGTAAAGCTCTATCAGGCAAAGGAAAAACCATGAACATGATCCTGAAACACTGCCATCTTCCCTAGGTCAAAGCACATTTAAAATGGTCTGTTGCAAAGTGGAAAACTGTTCTGTGGTCAGAAGAATCAAAATGTTACATTCTTTGGGCACCACATCCTCTGGAATAAAGAGGAGAGTGACCTTTCAGCTTGTTGTCAGTTCAAAATCCTGCATCTCTGATGGTATAGGGAGTGCATTAGTGTGTATGGAATGAACAGCTTGCACATCTGAAATGGCACCATCAATGCTGAAAGATATATCCAGGCTTTAAAACAGTATATGCTTCCTACCAGAAGATGTCTTTTACAGGGAGGTCCTTTGCATATTTTGGCAGGACAATGCTACTGCATCTATGACAACAGCATGGCAGAGAAGAAGGGATGCTACACCGTGGTAAATATGGCCCTGTCCCAACTTTGCTGCCACCAATTTTAAAATTACCTTATTTTTTTCTCAAAACGGTACATTTTCTCGGTTTAACCACTTCATGCCCAAGGACATCATGTGAGGACCTGGACTTTGAGTGGGAATATCTGAATGATGCCTGCACCGTAAGAACAATCATAGTGGCAGTTCAGCCACTTGATCATTCTTACAGGCGGCGGAAAGGGACATTCCCCTCTCCCGCCGCCCTCCGGTGCTTCTACCGGCTTGCCCATACGATCAGAGATTCGGAGAAGGAATCCGCCGGCGCTGAAAAGTTGAGCATAGAGATTTCTGGTGACCAGATGGTCCCCAGTCATCTCTATGACCTTTGGAGGCCCAGGCGTGACGTTATGATGTCACGTCTGCCCGGCAGAAGTAAGCATTGCAGCGGACTCGGCTGGAAATTCTGAGATCGTTTGTTTATTCTTTTGATCTCAGTCTTTCCATCCAAGAGGACCTGTCACACACTATTCCTATTACAAGGGATGTTTACATTCTTTGTAATAGTAATAAGAGTGATCAAAAAAAAAATACATTTAAAGAGCGAGTGTAAAAATATAAAAATAAAAGTAAAATAAACAATACATTTTTTTTTTTTAAAGCGCCCTTGTTCCCGCATGCTCGTGCACAGAAGCGAACGCATACACAAGTCGCACCCACATATATAATATATCGCCGTGAGAGCGAGAGCAACAATTCTAGCCCAAGACCCCCTCTGTAACTCTAAACTGGTAACCTGTAAAAAAAATTAAAGTGTCGTCTATGGAGATTTTTAAGTACCAAAGCTTGGCGCCATTTCACAAGTGTGCGCAATTTTAAAGCGTGACATGTTAGGTATGTATTTACTTGGCATAACATCATCTTTCACATTATTTCATGAAACAGTTTTTTCCCTCAAAAAAACACATTTGAAAAATTGCTGCGCAAATGCTGTGTGACGTAACAAGTTGAAGATACAAGGCCTTCTTACCACCTGTCAATTGCTTTCTGAAAGCGATCTCAATGCGGATTGCTCATCAGAAAGCAAAGCAGGTGTAAATGATCCCTAATAGACAATATTACTTTCAACAGATGTTAGATTCTTCTTTTTGAATTTAGAAGCCTAAAAGACATTTAAATCCAAATTGTTTTGTTAGATTTAGATACTACAGGAAGGAGTTAGAACCCTTGTCGTGTTTTTTTTTCTTTGGGAGAAGATTCCCCATCTTTATTTGTCATAGCAACCTTTGTCATCTGAATGGAAAGCTGATAGAAAATCCCAAATATCATGGTTGTCCCTGAAAGCCTAACTAAAACCATAAATGTAAATAAACTATATTTTCCCTTTAATGAATAGGTCATGGCAGTCTAATTTTACTATAGCATTGCATGCCAAAATGATTGCTACATGTGACATTTTACAATAGATTTGTTTCAAGACTTTCAAACCTTAGTTGTAAGTTCCAGTATACTCACTGCTCAAGAAACTGCCGCTGATTGATTAAACTGAAGTATGTGGGCTCACACACCAAATCATGCTTCCAGCATGCACTTGTGCAGGATTCCCCTTCTGCGGACAGCCAGACCTGCATGGCAGAAACTGGGGGCCATGTAGGTGGAGCAGGTTCATTGGATGGCCAAACCAGGTATGTATGATTAATGAGAACCAAAGAGGAGGGAAGAGGGAGCTGGGATGTGTTCAAGGGGATGGGAAAGGGCAAAGGAGGGGAGCAAAATTCCTGGAGTATAAATCAATTTTTAGATTGATGGTACAGTGAAGAAAATGAAAAGAGCAGAAATTATACAAAAAATGCAGAAATCAAATGCAGTTAAAAGCAGAATGGGAAAGGATTGATGAAAAAAGGAAATGAGAAAGACATAAAAGGAATTTAAACGACATTATGCACTGGCAACCATTACATGTAATGAACATTTGCAAGAAACCAGGATATGTTATCAGTGGCCCAGAGGGAGCCATCAAACAGTCTGAATTTCATAGAATTAACAATTTAATGCAGTCACACTGAGCAAACTCTAAGCTGGAGCAGAATCAGTACTATCAATGGGTAAATAGGCATCTAACAGCTACACTACATGGGCAGTTTTCATCTTATTCTACTGAGTGATTTAAATCTTTGAACCTAAGTTAATGTGTTGCAAAGGAAATGATCACTACGGCTAAATTGCTCTGTAGTTTGAAATTAAATTCGCTCATACAGTAGTATAAGGCTGATTTATTTCTCAAATTCGTATTCAACCATACATAAAAATGAAATTGCATTAATCTTTAGCTCACAGTATGTAAATACGTAATTTTTTAACTTAACCCCAACATCTATCTTTCTCCAAAAAACACCTGGTGTTCATGCTAGTCAAAAAACTTTCCTTTCATAGGGTGACAACACCAAATGAAAAGAAAGGAAAAGGTGCTACTACCCCAAATCATCCGAATAACCTCCTGAGCTGTCGGGTGCAGGAAAAGCAATTGCTTAGCTGCCAACACGGTAACCAATAAAGATGATCCACAGCTCCATACATGCTCTTCAATATTTTTAAATGTATTGATACTCCATTAAAAACAGGTAGGTACAGCAGATGTCAGCGCGTTTCAGCCATGATGGCCTTGTTCACAACAAACAACAAAAAAGATTGAAGCGCATGTATGGAGTTGCGGATCATCTTTATTGACGCCAAATGACCAGTAGTGAATTTATTGGAACATTGTCACCCTACATAGCTGCATCCTGAGAAGGAGGGTTATGAGTGTTGTCACTGCTAATAACTCTCCCTGCCAGTCGGCACAAGACACCCCATCCAAGGGATTTCCTTAACTCCGTTGTAAGAGATGCATGCCACCTCTTGAGGAGAATATGTAGGCTGTGACCGCTAACATCTGAAAATGCTAGTTGTCAGGTTGCTAAGATGTTCTAATGGATTCAATGCTTTCTACAGGTCAAGAGTTCTGACTTCACACTGACTTTCTAATTTGCATGCTTGTTCCAGGTTAGTGTCTCAGAAAGTATAGAAGGTGGAGCCAGGCAACTAGTATTTTCAGAAAGAGGTCAGCAATGTCAGAAATGGTTAATTTGAATATGAATAGTATCTATTTCTTGCCAGGAAAAAAAACTGTTCCAGAGCTCCCTTGGGATACTTGTAGCCTGGGATACCTGCTTAGATCATCCCATAGGAGCTTATGATGTTGAAAAGCATGCTAGCAAGGCCTTTCCTGTTTTCCATAACAGGCTAACAGCCTATTAGCTTCCAAGTTATTTTTTTTCTAGTTTAAAAATGAGATAGAGCTCCTAACTGGTTGTTATGGGCCACAAGAAATTGTATGGGCACCCCCTTTTCATACATAAGCCCAGGGCTCTACTTACGATAACGGTACTTGTGGGCCAGTTTCTAGGGCAACAAGGTACAATGTTGCCCTAGACAGAAGTCTCAATATAGTTGAGGACACATGAAACCTTTTCTATTTTTGGTTGGTTATTCTGCACAGTTGAAAGGCATTCTGCATTCAACGAAGCCCTCATGTTTGTATTAATGCGTTATACAGTAACATTTATTTCTACAAAAAATATTCACATGACACAAGTGGTAGAAGTGTTATTAGGGTAGCATGATATCCAATTACTGCCCTATGTAAGGGAGGGGGCGATACCAGGGGGCAGGGCACATAAGGTATGTTGTACCATAAAGCTGGCCCTAAACCTGTACAATTTTGTGGAAACAAAATGTTCGGAATGTTCTTTGATTATTTAAGAGTTAAAGGGGACAATTCAACAATGGATTTTGAAAAAAAAAATTTTCACTAGTTTAGTACAAAAATTTGAAGAAAATTATTTTTGTTTTTTAAATCTAATGGGGACAAATACATTTCTAATTGTTGAATTTGTTCCCCCGCCCAATAAAAATCATAACTAGTCTTATGTGCATGCACTTGTCAAAGTTAATCTGGAAGTAGAATGTTGTAGGAAAATCGAGACACTGACATGGTACTCAAATGAAAAGTCGTTTGTAATTAGTGGAGTCCCTGAAGGCACCATTGCCTTGGATGGAAAAGTGATTGTCATTCATTCTCATCCAAACTTTCTAATGAAATGCTAGAGGTGTAAGCCCAGGATTAGAATATACAGAGAGTTTTTGTTTTCAATCAGATTCTGTCTGGAAGACTTGCAGTGACATAAAAGAATCAATAAAGTTCAACCATTGAGTTAGCAGGAGTTAGCATATGTATATGTTTAGAGGGAACATGGTCATCCCCATGTACATATATAATTACAAGCTATAAATAGAAAAAAAATTGTTTATGGAAAAGTAAAACACAGTTATATTATTATTTACTATATACATTACACTTGTCTCTTCAACATGTACACCAAAAATTTCCACCCCAAACAAAAAAACTGGTAATGTCAGCCTGGAATGATAAGGCTTTTCTTGTGTAGGAGGCATACAGCTTACCTGGTGCTGGATATAAGCATGGAGCCTCTGGAGCATGCCTTCGCTCGTAAACTCATAAGGCAGGTATGGATCCACCTATGGAATATAAGACAATAATTTTTTATCTGTTTTAAAACACTGAAGCAAAACTCTAGATGGCTCAGAACAATGGTTTTCAACAATTAAGCTGTGGCCCACTGCTGGGCTGCACAGCCTCCCTCCTCTGGGTCTACAGCCAGCTTCTGATCCCCTATTCCTCCCACACTGCCTCCCAACTCCCATGGTCCCACTGAACTTCCCATAGTGGTCCACGGTACTCCTTAACCACCCACAGTCCCTCCAAGTCCCCTGAGAGCCCTCAGCTCCCTAAGTGTCCCCCAACCTCCCAAGAAGCCCTCCAGCCCCCTGCAGTACCCCTAGCTTGCTGTTCCCCTCCAAAGTACCCACAGACTTAAAAAATGTGCCACAGTACCCCCAATCCTTGCAGTACGCCCCAGTCTTCCTCAGTGCCTTTGGAAAGCCCCAAGCCTCCTGAAAAAGATCTCCAGACCCCACTAGAGACCCCATCCCACACTGTTGCTCCCAGCTTACACCAGAATCCTCATGCTGTAGAGGGCTACTAATTCTTGCGCTTAGGCTCTAACTCCCTCTAGAATCCTCATCCCCTCACAGTGACACCCAGCCCCATTTAGAACCCTCCAACATTTCAACACATATTTTGTATTCCCATACTTTGTGTGAGTAGCGGGGTGTTCCCCTTTAATGCAGAGAGACTACATTACCCAGAACCCCATTCGGCAATGTTCCGCCGCAGAGACTCATGGGAGGGGTTATAAAAGGAGGAGGCGAGGCTGGGCTCGGCCTCTTTGGGACACGAGACTTCACAGACTGATCCTCCTGTGCGGATGTGTCAGAGTGCAGGGCCTGAAGCCTGAGACCTTGCGCAGCACCAAAGAGCCTTCCACCCCTCTGCGAGCCTGGGTGGCATCTGACTTTGCTCGACTACAGCCTTGTTGGATCGGGGACCCGATCGCTGAAGAGACAGAGTGTGTGTGTGAGGACACAACAGGTGGAAGTTCCCGGACAGGGATCGTAGTCCGGGCGGGTGAGAGGGCATATGCCCAACCGATATACTGTTACTGCATATAGGCCTATAGACTGCCGTGGCCTATGAGTTGTTCTTAGTGCTCTTATTGAAGACCCCTTGTTAGAACTGAACCTACCGTTCACATAGTCAAGTTTCTACTCCATCTTTACCTACCCCATTGGATTACAAAGTTTGTACTCTATTAATGTGCACCACCGTTAAAGATCTGCCGGTGAAGAAAAAGGACTAAGTTGTAGATATCAGAACCAGGCCTGGTGGGATTTTTAAGGTGTTTTGGTTACTGCGCCACAGGGCACTTAGCTAACGGTCGCCCGCTTGGCGCACTTGTTATGTGTTAACCTTATAGTGTGTTAATGTGGTTGGGCTCTGCATTACAAATGATTATTCTGTAAACTGTCATTGATGTTACCCTTTTCTTTACCAATAGCTCAAGTAAAATCTTACCTTTATTTCAATTTAATATTGTCTCAATGCTCAGTTATTCATACAGTATAAGATATACAATTTACTGTCAGTACTAGCTGTGCCAGTAGGGGGTAGAGCATATTGCCGGGGGTTGGCGGAGCTGTCTTCAGGGCCCAAACTAAATCTGCGGCCTTCTTAGTTGGAGGTATCGCTACACATGGGGGTTCTCGTCCGGGATCCTGATGCAGCAAGTGAACGCCAGAGGTGCCGGCATGGACCCCATGGATCCACGAGCGGTAGAAGAATGGTGCAAAGCCTCTAACGCAGAGCCAAACCAGTCGATAGTCATCAGCCTCCCAGGGGAGGCATGGTCGACTGAAACGGTAGAGGAATTGATGAAGTCAGTGTCCCCAAATCACACACCGTGGGTGACGGAGATAAAGTCAGACCCAGACACCTCATATCAGTATGCATAAGTGGAGTACTGGAACGGGATGCCAGAGGCCTGTAAGCGCAAGTGTGTGCGGACGCCAGACAACAGAACTTATAGGTTGGCGCACGCAGTAACTGAAAGAAAGGAACCATCACCAACGGGATCACCGCAGGCTGCGGCCCGTACCCCACCAGGAGAAAGGGACAGTGCGACGCCCCCGGTGGCGCCTGCACCTGCCACTGTTATATCACCAGAACTGATAGGTGCGATAGGGGATCTGCTAACCAAGTGTCAGAAGGCAAACACGGTGCATGTAGAGACTAGCTACCAGAGACTAAAGACATTCTCAGGGAAGCTCCCTGTCCCCGCAGGGGAAGAAGACTTTGACACCTGGGTGGAGCAGGCATTGCAGGCAGTAGAGGCATGGGAGGTGCCTGAAGCGCAGAAGAGGCAACGAGTGATGGAAAGCCTTAAAGGCGCAGCAGCAGAAGCAGTGAAAAGCTTTCGGTTTGGGAACGCAGATTGCACGGCTCAAGACTGTCTAGCCATGCTGCAAGAAGAGTTTGGTCAATTGGAAAAGGTAACTGAGATGGCCTACCAGTTTGAACACACTTTCCAACAACCGGAGGAGAAACTTTCCGAGTATGTTAAAAGACTGAACAGGTTGTTGTGCAAGATTGTGTTGAAGAAGGGGATGAGGCCCCAAGACACAGATGCGGCAAGAATGAAGCAAGTCTTAAAGGGAGCGCTGAGCTCGGATACAGTCTGGAGGAGGAAAGTTGCGGACTTATGCTGACTTGATAAAAATCATCAGAGATGAGGAGGCACTGCAACAGGACCAGCAGTTGATTAGGACAAGTGTTGTACCCGCACAGGTGCTAGTCAATCCAGTAATGACCCCTGAAAGAGATTCGGAGATAGACACCCTGAAAGCTCAAATGTCCAAGGTGTTAGAGATGTTGACCTCTCTGATGGAAAAAGACACAGAGAGTCCCAAGAGAGAAGTACCAAGGAAGGAATTATTCCCAGTTGCCTCAGCACCCGCATCTTTACAAGAATGGGGAGATATCGTCTGCTTTAACTGTGGAGGAATTGGACATATTGCGGCTACATGCTCCAGTCCCAAAAATAAGAAAATAGACAACCGCAAGCCGGTGGGAAACTTCAGAGGGCCCCGGTGAAGGAGTCAACCGGGTGCCCATCACCTTCAGTGAGCTCCAAGCTGAAAGCAAAGCAGAAAACAACAGGAGATAAAACGCCTCGGGGGAAACACAACATTCCTCAACAGAGATACACCCCAGAGAAAGGGGGTAAGACCCCTCAGAAGAGGCACAGCACTCCCCAGAGGGGGTGCACACCTAGGAAAAACAATAGTGTCCCTCAGCGGGTCCCTACACCCAGTAAAGGGGGGGAGTCAATGCATACCAGACTCAAGAAAGACTGAAGTCCAAAGGGGATTGGACGAGAGGAGGTTCAAAGAAAAAAAATCTGAAGAAAGCGACCCCTGCCGGGCCTTACCCGGAGAAGCTGGTAGGCCCATCCCCTATAGTGTCCATTCAAGTGGAGGGAGTCTGCACCAGAGCAATCTTGGATACTGGGGCGCAAGTAACCCTGCTATACAGAGACTTTTACGATAAGTACTTGAGTCACCTACCCATCCGGAAAATAGAGGGACTAGAGATATGTGGGATTGGAACCCAGAACTTCCCCTACGATGGCTATCTGCCTGTCAGGATGACCTTTGATCCATCTGTGGCTGGGAAAACCGAAGTGTTTGACACCCTGGCAGTTGTGTGCCCTCGGCCACCAGGAGCCAACAAGAGTTCCCTGATAATAGGGACAAACACGGACCTGGTCCGAAGACTTCTGACCCCTCTAGTGAAAGAGAAAGGGGCAGCGGTCACCAAGATCCACCCCATGCTGAAGACAGCTTACCAAAGGCTAGTCTTAGAGCAGAAGACCCCAGGAGAGGGGATAGGGAAGGTGTGGAGACTTGGAAGAGGAGGGATAGTGCTGCAGCCCGGCGAAGTAACCTGTCTCAGAGGCACTGTGAAGCTTACTTGGGAGCAGCCTGGACCCTTTGTCATGTTGGAATCTGATCCAAGAGAAGGGTCCCACGGTCTGGAAGTGATACCAGAAGTAATTCCACTGAAGGCCCTAAAGAAGGCCCATTGTAGAGTCCCAGTGAGTGTTAGGAACAATACGGATGGCCCCATGGAGGTCCCAGCCAGGATGCTGCTAGGCCAGGTGAGCCCTGCTGCCCCTGTCAACCTGTCAGAGGTGGGCGAAGGAGGAGATGCTTGGGAGAAGATATCCATGGAAAAACCGAATCTGCCCAGGGCTTGGAAAGAGAGAGCCAAGGCCCAGCTGAACAGATGGGAGAAGATCTTCTCTAAAGATGAGTTTGATGTGGGGTGTGCAAGGAGTGCCACCCATCGGATCCGCCTCCAGGAAGATAAGCCCTTCAGAGAGAGAGTTAGGCGGGTCCCCTTAGCGGATCTGGAGGATCTAAGGGATCAACTCTCAGAACTCAAAAGGACTGGAGTGATACGGGAATCTAGAAGCCCCTATGCATCCCCGATAGTGGTGGTCAGGAAGAAGAATGGGTCATTGAGGCTCTGTATCGACTACAGGACTCTCAACAGGAGAACCATACCCGACCAGTATACCACTCCAAGGATAGAGGATGCCCTACAGAGCTTGTCTGGGGCCAAGTGGTTCAGCGTTATGGATCTCAAAAGTGGGTACTATCAGATCCCTATGCACCCAGAAGACAAGGAGAAGACAGCCTTCATAACCCCAGTAGGGTTCTTTGAATTCGACCGGATGCCCCAAGGTCTGTCTGGAGCCCCAGCTACCTTCCAGCGTCTCATGGAGAAGACTGTAGGAGACATGAACCTTATTGAAGTCCTTGTATACCTGGACGATGTCATAGTCTTTGGAAGAACCCTGGAGGAACATGAGGAGAGGCTGGAAAAAGTCTTGAGGAGACTCAGTGAGGAGGGACTCAAACTTTCGCCTGAAAAGTGTCGGTTCTACCAGTCTTCTGTGAACTATCTGGGGCACATAGTGTCCGAAGAAGGGGTGGCCACAGACCCAGAGAAATTGGAGGCAGTTACCTCCTGGCCACGGCCCACCACAGTAACAGAACTCAGATCCTTCTAAGGTTTCTGCTCCTACTATAGGAGGTTTGTGGAGGGATTCGCCCGAATTGCTAGACCATTGAATGAACTGCTCAAGACTGAGGGGGAAGAGGACGACTCAGGGCCCAGGAAGCCGGGAGAGTCAGTCAGAAATCAGTGGAACCAGAAGTGTGAAGAGGCCTTCCAGGCATTAAAGGAGAGCCTAACCACTGCCCCAGTCTTGGCCTACGCAGACCCAACCAAGCCCTATGAACTACACGTAGATGCTAGTCATGACGGTCTGGGAGGAGTACTTTATCAAGAACACGAAGGGCAACAACGGCCTGTTGCCTATGTGAGCAGGAGCCTGACACCCTCTGAGAAGAACTACCCCACTCACAAGCTGGAGTTCCTGGCCCTCAAGTGGGCGGTAGTAGACAAGCTCAAAGACTACCTGTATGGGGCAGAGTTCACTGTGAAGACCGACAACAACCCCCTTACCTACCTTTTCACCACGGCCAAGCTGGACGCCACTGGACACAGGTGGCTGGCCGCACTGTCTGGATTCAACTTCAGCCTAAAGTATAGGCCAGGGGCTGGGAATAGAGACGCAGACGCTCTGTCCAGGAGATCTCATGCCCCCACCAGTGATATAGAAGATTGGACCCAAGTGGCACCGGATGGGGTGCGGGCCCTTTGTCAAGGAGCTGAATTCCAGGCCAGAGGAGGCTCCAGAGCAGAAGAAATAGGAGTTACCATGGTGGGAGTCCCAAAACACTACTGTGGAGTGACTCAATTGGACGAAGACAACCTGCCGAGATTGTCCAAGAAGGATTTGAGGAGTGACCAATTGGAAGACCCCATGGGGAGATTGGTCCTGGAGGCCCTGGAGAATCAGGATCCAAACAAACTCCTGTGTCATCCCTCAAAGGAAGCTCGCCTGTTGAGGAAAGAATGGGACAGGTTGCAGGTACATCAGGGAGTGGTCTACCGAAGGGGCCCCTCTGATGACTCAGAAGATAAGTGGCAACTGTTCCTCCCAGAGAAACATCGAGAGACTGTTCTGATTGCCCTGCATGACAATCATGGCCATCTAGGGGATGAAAGGACCTTTCAACTTGTCAGAAGTCGGTTCTATTGGCCTTGCATGAGGGCAGAGGTAGAAGAGTACTGCCACTCATGTGCACGATGCATCCAGAGGAAGACTTTACCCCATCAAGCTGCCCCAATGGGCCATCTACAAAGTCAAGGCCCAATGGATCTGGTATGCATTGACTTTCTCTGCCTTGAACCCGACCTGAGTGGACTAGGAAATGTTCTGGTGATAACCAACCATTTCACCCGGTATGCCCAAGCTTTCCCAACCAAAGATCAGAAGGCCTCCACCGTAGCCAAGGTACTCATGGAGAAGTACTTTGTCCATTATGGGCTGCCACAGCGACTTCATTCAGATCAAGGAAGGGACTTTGAGAGTAAACTGATCCGGAAACTCCTGGATTCGTTGGGAATCAAGAAGACTCGAACTACACCTTACCACCCACAAGGAGATGCTCAGCCGGAAAGGTTTAACCGAACCTTGCTCAACATGTTGGGGACTCTGGAAAGTGAGAAAAAGCAACATTGGAGCAAACATATAGCAGCTCTAGTACATGCTTACAACTGCACCATCAGTGATGCTACAGGCTACTCCCCATATCGACTCATGTTTGGGAGAGAAGCGGGACTACCTGTGGACTTGGCCTTTGGCACCTCTCTGGACCATTCCTCAGCCAAATCCCACAAAGGATATGTGGACAGGCTCAGACATAGCCTGAAAGTAGCCTATGAACAAGCTCAAGCGGCCTCAGATCAAAGGGGGGCTCGAAACAAAAGAAACTTTGACTTGAAGGTCCGGGTACAAGACCTACAGCCCGGGGATCGAGTACTGTTACGCAATCTGGGGGTCCCTGGGAAGCACAAACTTGCAGATAGATGGAGATCTGAACCTTATGTCATCTGTAGGAAGTTGCCGGGCCTGCCTGTCTACAAGTTGAAGCCGGAAGGAAAGGTGGGCCCTCTGAAGACGTGGCATCGAAACCACCTGCTCCCTCTTGCTGAGGCAGTTAGAATACCTCCCGTGGGAGACTCCACTGAACCGGCCTCTATCCTGGATACTCCTAGGCCGAACACTCGGTCGCAGGCTTCTCGAGATGAAGATGGAGAGGCCTCTCAACTTAGTGAAAATGAGGATGGAGAACTTAATTGGCTGTGGCCTTCCCCAACTCCAGGAACTTCTACCATAGACCTTCCAACCACTGAGGACACCACAGATGAAACACTGAACCCAGAAGCCACAGAGTTCATCCCCTCTACTCCTTCAGCAGATTACTGGGAAGATGCCCATGATGGTTACTCAGAGGAAGAGGAGCCTGTGGCACCAGAGCCAGAAATCCCAAGAGAGCAAAGGGCTCAAAGAGTCATCCGGCCTCCTAAGAAGCTGACCTACCCACAAATGGGGAATAGCTCAGAGGATTCTGTAGTTACCGCTAGGAGGAATGCTGAAAATCCGGATCCCTCCACTGTCCATTTAGTGGAGGGCAACCCCAGCTCACTCTCTGGCACAGCTAGGCAGGCCACCTATGATAATGTGACCTGTGGGCAAGGGAATTCTACTCCTCAGTTTTGGTGGGAATTCCCTATGCCAACATCGTTTATAGAATTGTCTAGAGTTGTACATAGTCTTTGTTAAGGTTTATCTTTGGGGACCAAAGAGTTCAAGTGGGGGGAGTGTGTAGCGGGATGTTCCCCTTTAATGCAGAGAGACTACATTACCCAGAACCCCATTCGGCAATGTTCCGCCGCAGAGACTCATGGGAGGGGTTATAAAAGGAGGAGGCGAGGCTGGGCTCGGCCTCTTTGGGACACGAGACTTCACAGACTGATCCTCCTGTGCGGATGTGTCGGAGTGCAGGGCCTGAAGCCTGAGACCTTGCGCAGCACCAAAGAGCCTTCCACCCCTCTGCGAGCCTGGGTGGCATCTGACTTTGCTCGACTACAGCCTTGTTGGATCGGGGACCCGATCGCTGAAGAGACGGAGTGTGTGTGTGAGGACACAACAGGTGGAAGTTCCCGGACTGGGATCGTAGTCCGGGCGGGTGAGAGGGCATATGCCCAACCGATATACTGTTACTGCATATAGGCCTATAGACTGCCGAGGCCTATGAGTTGTTCTTAGTGCTCTTATTGAAGACCCCTTGTTAGAACTGAACCTACCGTTCACATAGTCAAGTTTCTACTCCATCTTTACCTACCCCATTGGATTACAAAGTTTGTACTCTATTAATGTGCACCACCGTTAAAGATCTGCCGGTGAAGAAAAAGGACTAAGTTGTAGATATCAGAACCAGGCCTGGTGGGATTTCTAAGGTGTTTTGGTTACTGCGCCACAGGGCACTTAGCTAACGGTCGCCCGCGTGGCGCACTTGTTATGTGTTAACCTTATAGTGTGTTAGTGTGGTTGGGCTCTGCATTACAAATGATTATTCTGTAAACTGTCATTGATGTTACCCTTTTCTTTACCAATAGCTCAAGTAAAATCTTACCTTTATTTCAATTTAATATTGTCTCAATGCTCAGTTATTCATACAGTATAAGATATACAATTTACTGTCAGTACTAGCTGTGCCAGTAGGGGGTAGAGCATATTGCCGGGGGTTGGCGGAGCTGTCTTCAGGGCCCAAACTAAATCTGCGGCCTTCTTAGTTGGAGGTATCGCTACACGTGTTAGCATAAACTTTTTTTTTTTTTTTACTGTTGGGGGATGGAAGGTATTGGAAGGATTTACAGAGACTTTGTCCCATTAAGGCTGAGAACCACTGGTCTAGAACAAACAATAAGTTAGGCACACTTCCTATTTATAATAATACCTCTAGAATAACCTGTAATGAAAGTTAAAGTGGTTGTAAACCCACTTTATAAACAAACACCTACAGGTAAGCCTAGATTAAGGCTTACCTGTAGGTGCATGAAATATCTCCTTAACCTACACGGTTAAGGAGACATTTGCATTTAAATGCGGCGACGCTGACGTCACGCGCATGCGCATGGGGTTAACCCCATTCACAAATTCGGCTAGGTCGCAACATTCGACGACGTAGCCGAATTCGACGGCTCATGCGCGCATGCGCGGAGTCACGTCTTCACCGCTCCGGCCAATCACAGCGCCGGAGCGGCGCTGTGATTGGCTGCAGCGGCGATACCCCGAAGTAACCTTCCGGCTATCGCCGCAGCGATGGATGCGGCTGAAGAGGGAGACGAGGATGGCTTTGGGGGCCCCGATCTAAGGTAAGTGATGCATAATGAGCTATTATGCTAGTCATATTAGCCCATTATGCCTTTCTCTTACAGGTCGTTGGGGAAAAAAAAATAGTGGGTTTACAACCACTTTAAAGCTTAAATCTTCCATAAAAATTTATTGTCCAGTCCTTTAAAAAAAAAAAGCTCTCAGTGCAATACCTATCTATTGCATTTTACCCCAAAGACCAACTTACTCTGCGATCTGGTCCTCTTCCAGGTTGAAGAACACCTGAAATTGGTCTTTAAAGAGGAATTCCAGGCAACAAATGAAAGCATTCAGCCAGATACTAATGCCATCTAATAAACACAGAAACTGTGCTAAAGTGACTCTTTTATAACCAGGTCATTGGAGCCCATACAACCAGACCTAATTTAGCAGTGTCACCATGCGCTGTTAACTTGACTATGAGCTGATATACCTACATACATTATTTTACATGGTTTTATAAGAACATATGAGGCTTTTAATTTGGCAGACTGATTTAATAAATTCTCTGCTTTACAAGTTGTAAAATTCTTTTAAAAATGCAATTTACATGGAATGGCTTATAATCGCTTATTTTATAACTTTTTAAATGTTTTTTTTTTATGTTCTGTATTTAACAGCTGCAATCAACCTGCTGATGTCATTGTGACTCTGTCATTTTGATATTTAAGTTATTTTTTGGCAACTTTATATTAGGCAAATTTTTTCATATATAATACAGTAAATATGTTTATATTGTCACATTATTACAAGCGATTTGCAGATATATATTAAAAAAAAAACTGAATTCAAGGAATGGTCTTGTACAGATTCATAAATAACATTTACAAGGAATATCACTATACATCCTAAATAGTTAAGAAAGTGTTACATGAAGGTGGGTGTGACAGACCTAACCAGGACATGGGCTTTTGGAGGGGACTGCAGGGCAGCCTCCTACACACTGACTATGGCCCCTGGCTTTTAAGGAAACACTACTCTTTGGGGGGGTGTATGCCTGGGGAACCTTGGAGTGGTATTGTTTCTGATTCAAGTCCATGTCTCCCCAAAACACACAGACTCTGGGAATTTAGGTCCGGGATCCATACTAGATGCCCCATTACCAGCAATGACTACTTTAGATTGTGATACTCAGAGCAGATGTTAATATCATCAGCTCAAAGCAACCTGATTCTTGAGGTCTTCTGCTGTAAAGGTGTTACATGTCTTTGTCCTATTGTATCATTGTAGAATATACGATTTTTCTCTTGATATTCTGTAAACTTATATTGATGCGAAAAGCCCCGAAATAGAGAGTCTGTTCAGTTCTTGTGTGAAAATTAAAAAATGGATTTAATAATAAAATAACATAAAATTACAAGAACGATATTAACCACTTCCGGAACGCCCGCTGTCGTTTTACGTCGCTACTTTGAAGAGGAATACTGTTGTTATGGTAGCAGCTAGCTATCATAACCCCGGTATCCTCTTCAAGAGCGGGCAATCCGCTTCAAGATAAAGTGGTCTCTGTGACGGAGGGGCCGCAAGATCACTTTCATCAGTGGCAGGAGAGTGGTCCCCCCCTCCCGCCGCTCTCTGGTGCCCTCCGCAGCTTACCGGAGCCGTCGGTAGCGGCTGAGGTGATCGGCTTCTTCCCTGTTTGGGAGACGAGCGAGGGAAAGATGGCCCCCACTAGTCTCCATATCATTGCAGGGCAGTAGCAACATCACTTCTGCCCATAGCTCTTAAAGGAACATTTTTTTTTTTTTTATAAATTACATTACATTTTTTTTTATTGCATTTTAGTGTAAATTTGACATCTGAGGTCTTTTTGACCCCAGATCTCATATTTAACCTCCCTGGCGGTATTCCCGAGTCTGGCTCGGGGTTACATTTCAGCACCAAAAGCGGTAACCCCGAGTCAGACTCGGGCTGCGTCGCAGTGATCCAGGCAGGAGTTACTTACCTTGTCCCCTGGATCCTGCGATGCTTCCCCGCTGTGTGATCGAGCCGTCATCTCGCTCGATTCACACAGTGCCGAATGCCGCCGAGCTCCGTTCCCTGCGACGTTACGACGCACGGGGACGGAGATCGGCGCCAAATTCAAAAAAGTTAAAACACAGTACACATACAGTATACTGTAATCTTACAGATTACAGTACTGTATGTAATAATTACACACCCCCATTGTCCCTAGTGGTCTGCCCAGTGTCCTGCATGCACTTTTATATAATAAAAACTTTTTTTTTCTGCCTGGAAGCTGGAGATTGTCCATAGCAACCAAAAAGTGTCCCTTTATGTCAAAAGTGGTTTTAGACCAGCTAAAAAACAGCGATAATAAATTAGAATCACTCGCAGAATTAAGCGATAGTGATTTGTGGGGAAATTCGTCATCAAACACTGAAAAACACTTTTATTATTATTATATTATTATTTGTTATAATTATTTTATAGTTATTTATTTTATTATAATGTATAATTTAGTTTTTTGAACTTTATCATACCCGGGATGTCTACTAGACTCTGGTTTGGACAGATTTAAGTGAGTTATTCCTAAGAATTACAGGCCTGCAATATAAAACGCCAAATTTCCATGCAGAATAATGGTACCGCTTTCAGCACCTAAAATCTGACAGATTCATACCGCCAGGGAGGTTAAGAGGTCCTGTCATGCTTTTTTTCTATTACAAGGGATGTTTACATTCCTTGTAATAGTAATAAAAGTGACAATAATTTTTTTTAAAGAACAGTGTAAAAATTTAAAATAAAAGGTAAAATAAATAAAAAATAATGTTACTCTTTCGTTCATGGACCGACACAGCTTCCTGTTCACATAGTGGGTATTATCCATTATTTAGGAGTGACTAGGCAGAAAAACTTGTAAAAAGTGTTGCATCACACCTTCTAAAGTCCCGCCCTGGGGGCAGACCCTCTGGGTATAATCCCTCTCTCTGCATTCAGCAGATCAGTTTTTTCTGTCTAGCAAGGAGTAGGACATGGCTCCCTTCGGGCCCATTGGTCCGGGGGAAATTTTTTCTTTTTATTTCCTGCGATCTTCGATCAACTGCCGACTGGGTGACAGGCTGGGTCCTCGATCCTTGTAGTCCCCCCAGTTTCAGCCATCGAGCGTGTGCCGACCCTAGCTACGTGCTGAGTTTTCCACGACATGCCCGTCACTTTACGGGTGGCCGGTGAGCTTACGCTCCAGGGCTTGCGTCGGACCGCTCAGCTTCGGCTGACCTTATGGCCGAGTCGCAGCAGCCTGGCCGGTGAGCTTACGCTCCAGGGCTTGCATCAGACCGATCAGCTTCGGCTGGCCTTACGGCCGAGTCGCAGTAGCCTGTCCAGTGAGCTAGCGCTCCAGGGCATGCATATGATCATTCCCTAAGGTTCAATCACAGCATGCCTGGCCGACAGTCACCTTCCGTGTGCGGATGATGATCTGTCCGGAATGTCTTCCAGCATAAGACTCGCAGGATAGGTTAGTAGCTCCCTTGCTTCGGCAGGGTGACTGGGCTGGACATTCCTGGAGAGATCAAGTAAGTGGATGTGGCTTATTTCTTTTCTCTCTTTGCCTTCCCTCCTCCCTGGGCTCTGAGCTAAGGTTGCTGGGTGCTGGGGGTCACCTAAGGGGTTTCACCTGGAGCGGGGCTGGTTGTAGATATAATTTAAAAGATGTAAATTTGCTTACCTGTGTGTGCTTTTCCCCCTCCATGCTGTCGGTGGCCATCTTGCGGTGGTCCATGCCTGTTTCGGCCTCTAGTGACTGTCCGGCAGCAATTTTCTTGTGGTTTCGCGCCCATATGTAGATATCACCGCTCGGCGGCCATTTTCTTGTGGTCCGCACACGCTTTGGCCTCTATCGTATGTTCGGCGGCCATGTTTCCTAGGATTTTTGCTGTATGAATAGACCGCCGCTTGGCAGCCATTCTTTTGTGGTCCGCGGCCGCTTTGGCCTCTATATTCGGCACGGCGGCCATTTTCTTGGAGCCCATATGTTTCCATACAGCCGCTTGGCGGCCATTTTGCGATAGTCTCTGTCCTCTAGGGTGCATTTGCACTGGTGCGAATTTACACAGGAAAGGCTGATAAATATCAGACGGACACAGACAGCGGTGGGATAGCATCACAGGCGGAGCACACGGCAGCACATCGGTACCGTTCCAAGGGTGGTGAGTCCTCTGGGAGACCCTGCATCTCTGTATCAGCTAGGAGGGTGGCCTATTGAAACCTTGTCTGGAGCCCTGTGGGTGTCAGCGCGTGGGTCAGCATGGCGTCTGAAGCAGGCACTTTTTCCCCTGAAACACCTGATTTGGCAGCTGGTGTCCCTGAGGTATCTGTGGACACTATGTCTGTTGCCAGGGTGGAAGCGGCACACGGGAGGTAGTAAACGCCCCCGTCCCCTGCTATCCTCTGGGGATAATTCTGATGCAGAACCAGGCCCAGCTATGCTCATGGCCCGGATTCTGATGCCCGCATTGCTCAGGTGTTTTCTTGTGTCTTATTTTGATAAGCCCTTGTACAAGGAGTGGAAAAACCCACTGAAGGTTTTTTCTTTGGCAGCCCCAAAAAGAGTTGTATTTGTTTATCTTTTTGGGGCAGTCCGGTACACCTTGAGGAGAGTTCCTAAGAGGGACCTCTCCTCCGATAGTAGACCCCCCTGTGTCCAGACTTAACAAGTTACCACGATTCCAGTGGAAGGGGCTCCTGTCTTCAGGGACACTCGCTACCTATACACAGTGGGAGGCTCAGGGGTACCTCCAGCATTGGTTGGGGTTTGTCTGATTCCTTAGACACTTACCGAGTAGGCAAAGATGCTACTCCAAGTGTTAAAAGCACGGGAGGCTCCTCCGTACGATGTAGCCCTGGCCGACCAGTTGGTACAGGGCCTTGAGTCTGTCTGCGAGTCAAACTTGGATACTTTCCCCTTGCTGTCTTGGACCTCGGGTTATGCGGTGGCGCTACACCACCTGATCTGGCTAAGGTGCTGGTCTGCGGACCAATCTTCCAAGAAGGTCCTGTTGGATCTGTCCTTTTAAGGCGACAGACTTTTTGGGGCCCCTCTGGATGACATCATTTAAGATGCCACAGGAGGTAAGGAGCCACGCCATAGGCTAGGGCCCTCCTTCACCGTGCACAAGCGGTCTCTTCGCCGCCTAGTGCAGCAGGAAAACGACCCCAGGCCGATAAAGCTGAGGGACGGAAGCATCCCTGGGTTTGCAAGCCCAATCTTGCTTCCCTACCGAACAGATTTTTTTCCCTCTTAACCGCCAGCTTCAGCCGACTTGTCGGAAAGCCCTACAGGGGGCGGTCCAGGACCTGCTGAGACACAGGGTAGACTTTCCCATCTTAGTACAGGTACGGGTTCAGGGGTTCTACTCAAATCTGTTCGTAGTACTGGAGGGGGTTCGTCCAATCTTGGATCTCAGACCCTCAACTGCTTTGTGAAAGTTTCCCCCTAGTGGAAAGTTGCAGACCCTTCGGGCTGCGGTGCGGCAGTGGACATCCCAAAGATGGGTTGTCACGCCACTTTTT
This sequence comes from Rana muscosa, assembly GCA_029206835.1. Classification (NCBI taxonomy): domain Eukaryota; kingdom Metazoa; phylum Chordata; class Amphibia; order Anura; family Ranidae; genus Rana; species Rana muscosa. The sequence goes on from CM055128.1 coordinate 96,594,193, forward strand.
TCAGGCGAGTCCTGGGTCTCATGGTAGCCTCCTTCGAGACGGTACCATAGGCACTATTTCACACGCGAGTGTTACAGAAGGTAACTCTGTCCCGAAGGGTCAAGTGCCCTTCATCCCTGGATTATCAAGATCCAGGTAAGCCACCTAATCAGGACCTCCCTAGTTGGTGGCCGACATCACCGGCATTTCTGTCTGGGAAGTTGTTCCTTCCTGTTTACTGGGGGGTGGTCACGGCGGACGCCTGGCTTCCCAGTTGCAGAGGAGTCTGAAGAGCTCAGTCAACCTGAGTCGCTGGACTCCGGAGAAACCCCATTGCAGATCATTAGCTGGAAATCTGGCCGATCTGGCTTTGCCTCTCCACATGGTCTCAGAGGCTACTAGGGCTTCCAGTCAGAATCCAGTCGGACAAACACCACAGTGGTGGCGTATGTCAATCATCAAGGAGGAGCAAGCAGCTCTGCTGCAGCATCGGAGGTCACGCACCTCCTAAGGGGGGCTCCCTTACCAGAGGGGAAGCACGCCAGTCGTATATCTCCTGACTTCTCGACTCGTTCAGAAAGTATGAGGTATGTAGCCAGGTCAAGAGACCCATGGGCAAACACGACAGATGCGTTGATGACACTGTGGAGTCAGTACCGACTAATCTATGCCTTTCCTCCTCGGAAGCTCCTTCCTCATCTGCTTCGAAGACTGGTGGCAGAGAGGATTACAATGGTCTCAATTGCTCTGAATTGGCCTCGGCGTCCTTGGTACGCCAATCTAGTGCGTCTGGTAGCAGGCGTCTTTTGGCATCTACCGCTAAGAAGGACCTGCTGTCGCAAGGTCCCATACGCCATTCTGTTTTTACAGTCACTGGCTTGAGGGCATGGCTTGAGAGCTAGGTGCTAAGAGACTGGGACCTGTCAGACTCGGTGATCTCTACCATGAGGAGTGCTTGGAAAGCACCCCCTAGGAAGATTTACCATCGCACTTGGAAGACCTACATATCCATCGGTGAGGAAATGAGGTGACAGACGCGTACTTATTTGGTTCCAGAGTCCTGCTGCTCTCAGCAGGGAACTCTAGGTACGAATAGGGGGCAGGTATCTGCCCTGGCTGTCTTTTCAATGACCCCTGGTGGCTCACTCTCTAGTGAGAATGTTGTACAGTGGGTTCGGCAGACGGCCCCTCCGGACCACCCTCCACTACCTCCATGGGGCTTGTGTAGCAGACGTCCTTTTGGTATCTACCACTACGAGAGGACCTGCTGTCGCAGGGTCCCATATGCCATCCTGCCTGCAGTCGATGGCTTCAACGGCATGGCCTCTAAGTGTCTCAGAAACCACCGTTTAAGAACTTCAGAGAGATTCCCTTGTTGACACTTTCTTAGAAAGTGGTCCTTCTGGTGGCTGTTATGCCAGTTAAGACGGTTTCTGAGCGGGCAGCCTTGTCATACAAGCCTCCCTATCTGATCTTCCACTAGGATAAGGGCAAGGCTCCTTATCTGATCTTCCACAAGGATAAGGTGGTGCTGCGTCCGCAGCCTTCTTCTTCCTAGGGTTGTGTTTCGACATTCCATCAAGGAAGATATTGTACTGCCATCCTTGTGTCCTCATCTGTCAAATCCTAAGGAGATGACGTTGCATTCCTTGGACGTTGTCCGAACTCTCAGAGAAGGCTTGTCTGCCACTGCTCCGTTCTGGAGTCCAGGCTAACTGTTTGTTTCAGTGGCCGGTCCCTAGTAGAGCCCAGTGGTCCCGTCGGCCACCATCTCTAGGTGGATCCGACAGATTGTGGTCAGGCTTACGCCATGAAGGGTCAGGCGCCTCCCTTTCCCGGGGCATTCGACCAGGGCAAGAGATGCCTATTGGTTTATGTCAGTTAGACGATTTTCTGAGTCGGCAGCCTTGTCATGCAAGGCTCCTTATCTGATCTTCTACAAGGATAGGTGGTGCTGCGTTGCAGCTTTTCTTCTTCCTAGGGTCTTTCGACCTTCCATCAAGGAAGATGTACTGCCATCCTTGTGTCTTCATCCGTCGAATCCTAAGGAAACGACGTTGTATTATTTTTTTTTGGATGCTGTCCAAGCTCTGAGAGCATCAAGCGTCTGTTTTCACCAGGTGTTTAAGGCGGCGACATGCTCGTCCGTTCACATTTTCAAGAAACTTTACAAGTTGATGTGTGTGCATCTTCAGATGTTTCTTTCAGCCGCAAGATATTGCAGGCGGCCGTTTAGAGTTGCAACTCCTACATGGAGGAGCTCTGTTTTGTTTGGGGTAAAGTTTTAATGCTGTTCCCACCCCTTGTTTTTTTACACTGCTTTGGGACGTCCCACTATGTCTACAGGAAGCTGTGTCGGTCCATGAACGAAAGAGTAAATAGGATAGTTCATGGACCGACACAGATCCCACCCCTCGTTTTAAGTTTGTACTGCTTTTGACGAACTGATCTGCTGAATGCAGAGAGAGGGATTATACCCAGAGCGTCTGCCCCCTGGGCGGGACTGTAGAAGGTGTGATGCAACACTTTTTACAAGTTTTTCTGCCTAGTCACTCCTAAATAACGGATAATACCCACTATGTCAACAGGAAGATGTGTCGGTCCATGAACTCAGAGAAAAGGATTTTACGGTGAGTAAAAAATCATATTTTTTTAAATGCGCCCGGTCCCGCCGAGCTTGCGTGCAGAAGCAAACGCATACGCTATTAGCACCCGCATATGAAAACGTTGTTTAAACCACACATGTGAGGTATCGCTGCGATCGTTAGAGCAAGAGCAATAATTCTAGCCCTATACCTCCCCTTAACTCAAAACATACAACCTGTAGAATTTTTTAAACGTCGCCTATGGAGATTTTATTGGGTAAACGTTTATCGCCATTCCATGAGCGGGCGCAAATTTGACATGTTGGGTATCAATTTAGTTGGCGTAACTTTATCTTTCACGGTATAAAAAAAATTGGGCTAACTTTACCGTTGTCTTATTTTTTAATTCAAAAAAGTGAATTATTTAAAAAAAAAAGTGCGCTTGTAAGACCGCTGTGCAAATACGGTGTGACAAACAGTATTTCAACGGCGGCCATTTTATTCTCTAGGGTGTTAGAAAAGAAAAAAAAAAAATATATATATATATATATATATATATATATATATATATATATATATATATATAATGTTTGAGGGTTCTATGTAATTTTCTAGCAAAAAAAAAAACAGTTTTTAACTTGTAAACACCAAATTTCAGAAAGAGGCTCGGTCCTTAAGTGGTTAAAATATAAAATGTAAAAATAATATCAATAATGTAGTTATATTCTTGAGATGAATATTGTATATCTAATCATATATGTGTGTCTGTGTAAGAAGCTGATCGCAGCTTCCTCGTGTGTTTAAGTCTGCCCTGCAAGCTTTTTTTCTCATCGACTTTTACCCCACAATACAGCCCCCACCTTCTCCTAAAATGGCCTGGTTTCAACTTATAGTTCCACAAACTCTAGTGACAAATGCATTGAACAAAATTTCAGTCTAACGACTCCTCCCTGAGGAGATGGCTGCTGAAATACAATACAACCTCTATACACATTTATGTTGGCATTCCATAAGAATCCCTGGGGAAATGGGCACTGCCTTGTATACCATATACAGTACAATATAACTTTATCTATCATCTAAATCAATTTTTTTTACATAAATCAATATATGTATACAGTATATTCATTGAAAAGCCTTTTTCTTATTAATATCCTAATCAAGAAATATTACAGTATAAAGAACTTATATTCTAACTCCGACCTCTGCATCTTAAGAAATGTGATACCTTACTTCCGCTTTAAGAACTGGGGTATGTAAACTTTTGATCAGGGTCATTTGGGTAGTTCTTTGTTGCCATTATGATTTAAAAAGAGTAAACACAGTTGAGTGATAATAAATGGCTTCAGCCAAACACTAACCATGAGTGAAAGAAAAGTTTGTGTTATCATTCATGAAAAATGGCCAACAAATCATAAATTGTGCCAGGGTATGTAAACTTATGAGCACAACTGTATGTAGTTTTGTAAAGATGCGATTGAGGTGTGCCTTTGCAAGCAGAACAGCTCCCATCTATGTATTTCATCTGTGTAATTAGCTGTTTGCCTGGAGATGAGCTTTAACCACATAACTCCCATATTTACAGTATATCCTCAAAGGATTACTTCAAGAAACATGAAAGTAAAAAGCTGATAGAAAATTGCTGTGGTCAACACAACTGGTTCTTCTTCCAAATGTTTGATCATGAGGTGTGCTTTGTATAAAGTTCTTCTTTAATTGTACTGACAGTGTAGTCTCAGATCACACATTTAGCTCTAGGTCCCTTTTTTCAGTTTTTTCAAGAAATTGATTTGATCGCGCCAGGACCAAAAAAGACTGCTTGACATTTTCTAAACCCAAAACTGAAATGAAATTATGACTTGTCAATACAAGAGGTTAATAAGTGGAAAATGAATTTCAGCACATTTGTGATTAGGAAAGATTAGAGCTCAAAATGAAGATGTGGTAACAATAATTTAAGCGGGTCTGCAAAATTAATCTGCGCCATGAGCAGATAGCACATAGTGGTGTAACCACGGCAACACAAAAAACTACCCCCTCCACCAGGGGTAATAAACAAAGAATATTAGGGATGGGTTCTGCTTCTGTGACTGCGGCTCCTTTATCCTCATCACATTGTCTAATGAGCTCCCATGGGCTCTGTCCCTGAGCTCTGTGATATACTATTTTTTTTTCTGCACGGAACCTTCTAGATAATGAGAGCTCTCTTTCAGCTGCTTGGGAATATTGGCTGTTAAACCACCCGCATCTGACACCTCCACGGCTCAATGACCTCAAATTGAAGCATTAGTCGGACCTCAATCCCCTTAATGGCTGCAACGCTCCCCTTACTTGTCCCAGCTGTCCTCCCTCCAGCCTGAAACATTAATTTTTTGTTTTGCCAAAGGGGTTCCTTAGTGCGAAATCTAACTACCAATCTATCAATTATATATGTATCTAGTTGTCCATCCTTGTACTGATGCAATCGCTAAAAGCAGAGCAGCAGGACATAAGCCTAAGAACTGAATAAAATATGACAGTTTCAAGATGCAATTTGCTAGTTTGAGCATTTCTTAAGGCTTGCTATACATGGGATAATCAGCATCAGGGCTTTTTGACACATTTTGTTAAATTGTAAAATGTATGGGATACGTGAAATGTATTGACAACTGCAGATAATCTTGAAACCAAATAATAGAAAGTCAACAGGTTATTGTTTTTCATATAATGGCCCCATTGTCCTCAAGAGGTTAGCATATAAAATAATTCCGCGCTGCCCTCTGGATAAGCTGCTGACACGACAATTAGACAAATAGTGGTAAACGTGGAAATAAAAAGTGTAGCGCTAATTAAAAGTTGAAATATATCAATGAACAAAAATGCATGAAACACTCAAATTAATGATAAACCAGTGCAATATGAACATTCAAATATGAAGAAAACAATGAAAAGTCCTCATGTATATAAAACGTCCATATATAAATTGCAAATTAATGCAAAAGGATATTTCTGCAATGTGCAAAAATAAGTGACATTAGTGAGTTCAAAAGTAAATATAAATGTTAAAAAAGTGATGACGGTGAGAAGATGAAGAAAACCAGCTCCAGTAAGGTAGAAGCTTACCAGATGGTTTGAACGCGTTTCGTCTCCTAGGACATCATCACCCCATCAACTCAAATGTAAGTGTTTCCACCTTCATTAAATCTTGATCTACATACAGAGTTATGCTATGTGGCTGTTTTTTTCTCCATTTTATGATATATACCTGCCTTTCCTGGACCACTACTGCATATGAGGTTACCTGCTAAGGAGTCATCCTTCTTCTGTGGTTTATATCTCCCTGTTGATGTTTTGCATTCATTTGCAATTTATATATGGACATTTAATATACATGAGGACTTTTCATTGTTTTCTTCATATTTGAATGTTCATATTGCACTGGTTTATCATTTATTTGAGTGTTTTTGCATTTTTGTTCATTGATATATTTCAACTTTTGATTAGCGCTACACTTTTTATTTCCTCAAGAGGTTAGCAATGAGAAGCCTTGTTGCTGCCTATGTGAAGATAAAGAAATACATGTGTTTCCATGGCATAATGTTTTTAAAAGCAATGACTATCATAACAGCCCAAAACTTCAAAGGAAACTTTGTACTCTTATAAACTGAAAGGGCTAGTATATCTAAACCTGTAGACATCCAAGAACAGTTGGGCATGGATGTTGTATTCCACTGCCTATACATGTCTTCTGGCCTATTTTTAGCATCAACTTGAACTCTTAGGTCACATGAACATCCCTGTATAGGTGTAAGTGTGGCACGAATCATACACTGCTAGCAGCCTGAACACCCCCTTATCCTAAAATAAACCTGCGGCCAGGCTAAGGACATTCAAATATCCAAATGTTCTTATAAAGCTTAAATTAAGCCCTTCCTGACCCCCATAGACACTGTGGAGCTATTCATCCTCAAGCACTAAAGTGTATCAAGTTGTTTTTCCAAAAGCTCATCTCACCATACACTGGTTCTGTATTAACATTAGAGATTAAAAACTGGAAGGCTGCTTGGGGAGGGGAAGCTGATGCTGAGAGAATAACTTTAACGCTTCTGCTGGGGATTTTGAGGATGGATTGCTCCAAAGTGCCTTCAGCTACAGAGGTCAGTGAAGGCTTGATTTAAAGCTCATTTACTACCTTAAAGCTGAATTTTGGGGTGTAGAAAAAGTACCCCTTTAGTGGGTCCCCCTGCACACCACAAGAGTTCAATACCTGTTTACACTAGGGGAATGATGAATTACTAATTTGTTCCCTACTCCTCCAGCAGCCATCTCCTCCGCTACCCCCTGTATGTGGATGGGACCTCAGCATCCTTATGTACAATGCAGGACCACTGATGACTTTAGGTGATGGCAATCGATTGAGCAGCAAAGAGTAGTGGCTTTGGAGCACCGGTCTTACAAACAGAAGGTAGCCTGCAAAAGCGGGAAATAATGTAATTATTTTACCATACTTCTATCCCCCTGGACACAAATAGCATTTAACCCTTGCAGTGCAAACAGACCTATTGAAAAAGGTTTGTTTTTTTCAAGCCTGGAGTTCAGCTTTTTTTTTTTTTAAATCAGAAAAAATTTATTGAGAAAACCATATAACATACATATATATAACCATAAGGTTTGGGCAGCAAGAAAAAATACAGGTATAGAGCATTCTTAGGTTTTATAAACAAACGTTACAATAATCATTTGGGAGGATGTATCTACCTGTACATACTAAACCATAAGTTAGTAACCATTGCTGCATAGTAGATTGTAGCATCAAGGTGCAATAGGTTGGACCAATGGTCCTACAGTATCAATGGAGTTGAGCTTTAAATAACAAATCCTCTATATCAGTATGTGGTCCATCAAGCTGGGACCCCAAATGCAGCCCCTGACAACACAGCAATATGCAGTACATGTAATGCTATAGAAAATGGTCCGATACTGTAGACATTTTATGCCTTGTACACAGGATCTGATTTTCCATCGGGATAAACTCAGATGGATTTTCCCGACGGAATTCCGTTCAAGCTGTCTTGCATACACACTGTCACACAAAATTCTGACCGTCCAAAACGCGATGACGTACAACACTATGACGAGCCGAGAAAAATGAAGTTCAATGCTTCTGAGCATGCGTCGACTTGATTCGGAGCATGCGTGTTTATTTCTCCGTCGGAGTTCCACACAGACGAACGGAATTTCCGATAGGAATTTTTTCCATCAGAAAAAAAGAGAACATGTTCTCTTTCTAAATTCCGACGGAAAAAAGTCAGATGGAGACCACACACGGTCGGAACATCCGATGAAAAAATTCTGTCTGACTTTTTCCATCGGAAATTCCGATCGTGTGTACAAGGCATTACAGAAGATAATTAGAGGCTGTAGACATGCTACAGGAGACAGTTAGAGAATGCAGTCATGCTACAGAAGACAGAGACTGCAGCCATGTTGCCAGAGACTGCTAGAGATCACTGCCATTATAGTCTCTTTAAAATGTGGCGATGGGGGCGAAATATGCCCCCAGCCTGGCCAACCTTTTTATGGCCAAATGGGAGGAGGACGTCGTCGATGTTTGCCGGAGACCAGAGGTTGTACTCTGGGTAAGGTACATCGACGACGTCCTCCTCCTATGGGACGGTAGTGAACCTGCTTCGCGGGATTACATGCTGTCCCTGAATGACAACAATAGGGGTATCAGATTTTCCTTCGAGGCAAGCCAGGAATCAGTTCACTATCTGGATTTGAAAATTTCAGCGGTTGACAGTAAATTTGTCACGACCACTTATTTCAAACCAACTGATAGAAATTCATATATCCTGCTTGATAGTTGCCATTACGCCCCTTGGCTGAAGGCTGTTCCTCAGGGACAACTCACTAGATTGAGACGCAACTGTACAGATCTAGAGGCTTTCAAAGGCCAGGCTGAGATCCTCTCTAAGAGATTTGTGGATAAAGGCTATCAACAAAGTGATATGTCTCAATTGATACAATCTGTGAGTGTGATTGACCGAGGATCACTTTTGGTTGATAAGGAGAGGGTGGTGAGGGATGGTAAGTTTTCTCTTCCATTTATCACCACTTTCTCCATGCAGCATCAGACCATCAAAAGCCTGATACGTAAGCACTGGCATGTTTTAACCAGCGACTTAGTGCTGGCATCTTCCCTTCCAGAAAAACCAGTTATTGTGTTTAGAGGTGCTTCAACACTTTCTAATAGAGTGGCCCCAAACGTCCAGGATCCCCCACGGGCTAATAGGACATTCTTAGAGAACCTGACAGGATACTATAGATGTAAGAAATGCCAAGTGTGCAGCTTGAATAGCTGCAGGGATAGGAAGATTAGTCATTTTTCTTCAACAAGTACTGGCCGAACCTATGAAATCGAACCTTTTATAACATGCTCATCTTTGGGGGTTGTCTACCTTATACAGTGCCCTTGTGGTCTCCAATATGTGGGGAGGACCAAAAGGGCAGTAAGGGTAAGACTTAATGAGCATATAGCTAATATACATAAAGGTTTCGATAAGCATTCTGTATCCCGGCACTATGATCAGGTACGCTATTCATTGCAATTGATAAATACAGACCTCACTGGAGAGGCAGTTTGCTTGTTAGAGAAATCTCCAAGCAGGAAATGGCATGGGTGTACAGGTTGAGAACTTATGTTCCATTTGGACTCAACGTTGACACCGATGTCAATGCCTTTATTAATAACTCCTAGTTTTTTTTTATCAACTGACAATCATGTTTTCATAACAGATTTCTGGGATTATCGACACTCACTGTAAGATTTAGTGTGTCGATTGATATTGCGTTGCATTTGAACCTCCCCCCCCCTTTCTCCCCTTCTTTTTTTATGGACATTTAGTTACTGTTTTTGTTTTTTAGTTATATTGAATGGGGTCTAGGGAGGGGTGTGGTTAAATGGTGACAGCTATTAATCTATGTGGTTTTAGTGTCATTTATTAATTTTTTAAATAATATATAGGCATATTTATTTTTTGTCTACTGCATTTTACGTATGCTTCCTGATATTGGTATGAACTATTATGTTCCTTATTTCCAGTATCAATGTGTATATCTTCTGTTGTTAGGATTTAACATCCGGAGCAGTTTATTGTCCCATTGCGCCCGCTGCACCCATTGGTTGTGGGTCGCGGCGGAGGTTGCGGGCTTTACTGCTTCCTGTGACACACCTGGGGGGTTCCTTCCCCCTTGGAGGGCGCGCGTATCGTTGCCATGATTCCTGTTGCCATGGTCACGCCGATGTGCGGCACACTCTCCCCTTGTGCTTTCGTCATTCCGCTTCAGCGTGATGAAGCACACAGAATGTCTTTACAAACGAGGCTTGGTTTCCTCGTGGGGAGAGATGCGTGCGCATCCAACGTTGGACTGGCTTAGCGGCACTGCTAGCGAGACGTGGTTGCCTCGCGGCGTGACGTGTGCACGCGCCCTCCTCCGGGTCGGATCCCTTTTTCCGGTGTGTTCCCTATAAAGAGGGGGTGACGCAGCCCATCGCCCGTGCCCCGAGACGACGTGAATTTTCACGAAACGCGTAGGGCAGGATACGAGCTTTGTGCTGACGTCACCCTCCACTGCTCAGCTTCCACGGACGTATTTGTGTGCCAGCGCCTTTGACCGGTCGGCGCTGATACACTTTAAGGCTGTCTTTTTAACTGCTCTTGTGAGTATGTTTTCAATATTTTTTTAATAAATGTACACCAAGGATTTTACACTATCCAGTGTCCCTCCTTCTTTCCATGTTTATGTTGAACATTCGCATGATGTTATATGAGCTGTCGGGCTACTAAACCATTGAAGTTCACCATTTGCTGAAATCCGGAGGTTTTACTGAGTATCACTTGAGGCTGTTTTAGGTCCTCTGTCATAGGGGACCATCGCTTTCTGGTAAGCAGGAATTCTTACTGGTGGTGGTGAAAGTCACGGATTATAAGAAGATCTTCTGTCTTGGTTTTTTTTCCCCCTTTTTTTTCCCTTTTTCATATAATTTTGGACACTTGTTCACGGGTGTTTTTTTCATCACGGACTTTCAGACATGAACTTTGAGGGTCCTACATAGTAGTTTTGGACTATCATCATATTAACTGTTTAATCATAGTTCACTTACTTTAACATTATTTTATATTTCACTGATCATTTATGGTTCTTCATTGAGCATTTATATGATTTATCACTGTTGTTATTTGGATTTTTTCAATTATTCACTGGTGGGCTTATGTTCACGGTCATAAGTTAGCGCGACTATATATATTTTTCTTATTTACATGCACTGATGATTGTTTTCAGAATAGTTGCTGCTTTCTCTTATTTCTTTTTTTCTAGGTAATTTTAATCATTTACCTAGTTTTTATACTTAAGCGCAGTTTCTTTTCACTTTTTTCATATTCTAATAGGGTTATGGTTTTGCTGGTAATGACTGAGCAAATGTAGAAGGGTTTTTTGCCTTCCTCTGGATCAACTGTGGGTATAGATTGGGTATATGGGATTGCATGATATTATTATTTTTTTATTATTTTTTTTATGGTTGAACTGGATGGACTTGTGTCTTTTTTCAACCTGACTAACTTTGTAACTTTGTAACTATGTAACTGTTTTTGTTGCCAAAAGCCTTGTATTTCTGTTTAGCCGTTCCTGTGATTCAGATACCCCTACTGCATAAACGTAGGCAGATGGCATTACTATTTCCCAGTTTCAGCATTTTCCAATGTCCATTTAACAGGCAAGAACAGCAAACTGTAAAGCTGAGACAAAAACTTTACAGTATGGCAGTGGTGTGTAAGTCGCAAGACTAGCTGAACAGTATCTTAAATCCTTAAGGTAAAAACTATCCATATACCGTACATGTATTTTAATTGTGCATTTGGCAATTTTTGGGGATTTGTGTTTTAATTCCTTGAAATGCTGTTCTTATTAATGCTGAACTGCAGCAAAATTAACTGAACAGTTAATCCTAGATGAGATTTAATGGTTTCAGTTGCGTTATTATTTAATTTATTATTTGGGGTTTAACATAGGCTGTGGGATAAGCCAGGAGAGATTATGGGAGTTTGGAAATGTAGTTATGAATACTTTATATTACCGTACTATCACATCGGCTATCAATTTCATACACTTCAGAAACATAAGGTGGTGACTGCAAATTTCTCATTCGGGGCAATGTAATGGAATTGAAGAACATCCCACCCTTATCTTCCTTCCCTACACCCCCTGTCACCCATTCACTCAGCAGAGTCCCTGTGAAGTCCTCAGAATTCTGTATATGTGGGAGCCTTTGAGTCTCTCACCATCATCCTGCAATGCATCACTGTGGCCTGATAGGCCATTGAAAAGTGCTGCTATGTAACATTTAGCCATACCATTTTGGGAACTCACAACAAAATTTACATAGCCCCTCATGAGCTAGAAGGGCCCATCTCCAGCTAGAAGCATGGTGGAAGAGGTAGGCTACAGGCATATATTTCAGTGTATACAGAGAGATTAGACTCACGTAAATCATTCACTAATGTGCAACAAGGTAAGGGTACAGAATCAAGTTATAGATTATTGGTCATTCTGCATCTCCAAAAGTTCACTTCAACAAAAACACTAAATGTCTAAAATCTACTACTTCCTCATAGTCATGTAAAAAGTAAGTAGATATCATGGAAATTGTTGACTTTTTCAGCACATTTGAATAAGCAAATATTAGATATTTGTTCAAAAAGCTCCTACAGATAAATGTGATTGTCTTGAACAAATGACACAAAAAACGGTGTATTAATTTTCATTATCTAAATTAACAAAAATGCATTTTTGTCTTATGGAAAAAGTAAGTACATCAACATTAAGTATTTAATACCACTTCAAATCCATTGAGATAGAATCAGGTGCTCCAAGTTAAGTGCCATAGATTAGAACCTCCTTAGGAAACAACCAGGTGGAGCCTGCCTTATCTAAGGGCCCGTTGCCGGTCTACCTATAACCTACCCAAGGTCGACAGGTAGCCCACGATCGACGGGTTGCCGACCCTGGAAATAGAGGGTAATGACTGGCCTAGACAAATCTCTGATTTCATCCCCATTTAATCTTTTGGAGGAATTTTGAAATGGGCAGTCCATGCAATGAAAACCCACAAAAATCTTACAACTGAAGGAATTTTGCATTGAGAAGTGGTCACCAATTGCACTGAGCCAATGTCAGAGACTAGTGAGCATTGATACAAAATACCTACAAGAAGACATTTCTGCTACTAGGGGCATTACCACCTTTCAATGTCAAGGACTTACTTTTTCCACAGTACATTATTACTATTGATATTTTTGTTGAATAAATGATTGAAAGGGCAATTTTTCTTGTATTCTTATTCAAGTGTTTCACCTTTATTTTGAGGCATTGTGTGAATTATAATGTCTAATGTTTTGCCATTCAAGTATGTAAAAAGTCAAGTTTTTTTTTACATGACTGCAGATCCACTGGAGACCCGAACTGAAGTACAGACTTGGTATAGGATCTAAATCCGAGTTGCTATCACAAACAGTTTATTTAACTTTAGTGCACCAAACTCCAAAATATATGTACAATTTCATACAAAGGCTATAGGTTTACTGTCCACAGATACAAAAACAAACAACGTAACCTGTAAGTTTGCACGTGCATGTGATACACAAACAATCCATTGTTATCGCCATGACCTATCCAGATTTAATTTCAGGTATTGGTCATAAGAATGTACTGAATACAGGAGTGTATTTAAACAAAATCCACATAGAAATTAGCTCTGTGCTTAGGCTATTACCCGTGCTGGTCTAATATTTTCCCACTGATTTAAAATGATAAATACAGCATTTGGCCTGTATATGGTGCTAAGTATCATAAGAAATACCCCTTGATACCTAGCACCATCTACTGGCTAAATGCTGTATTTTCTGTTTAAAATTGATGAAAAACATTCAAACAACACAGGAAACTAATGACATTTGCTTTTCTCCCATTGGCACCAAATGATTGTACATGCACTTACACTGGGTGTATTGCACTGGTTTATAAATACACACCTTAGTGTTTTAGAGTCATTCGTGTTTTGTAAGATTATTTTTCTATTTCAGGAATCAGCCTTTCCATATCTTTTGGTAGAGATCATATGATCATATGTCTAGTATAACAATTGTTCCACTATCCAGCAATCAAGTCATGTGACTTCTTGAAGTGCTGTACCTAATATACTCAAAGAGGGACAAAAATCTAAATAATAAAAAAAAACTGCTATCGGGTTCTTTTGCAGAAAAGACATGCAACATCTCTTCTGCAGAAAAACAAATAAATAATAATTTTCCCTTGTGCCTAGCTAATTTGAATATATGTACATTACCTGCAGCCCATGTGCACAGTACATTGCGAGCAGTGATGGGAGTGTCAATGTCGCATCCCTGAAGAAGGGCACTCTAGAGGGCAAGAGTGCCATAATGTGCATTCTGGGCATAATTTATACAATTAGATGGCAAGAGCCCACCAACCCTGAAAGTAGGAAATGTCCGCTATAAAGTAAATAGCTCAACAAGAAGATATATGGGCAGCCACTACGCAATCTAAAAATAAAAGTTGACTGGCTGTTGTGCTAAACCACTGGTTTCAATCATTTCTATGTTACCAACTCAGTTTAAACATGCAGATCGGGTAACTCTGAAATCCTGTATATTTATTCCAGGTCAGTGATTCAAAGTACTGAAGAGGGTTCAGCATGACTACATTTTCAGAAGGAGAGGTCAATAATGGCAGCCTCTGTGTTTACATGACAACATGTTTCTTACTGTTTCCTCTCAAATGCTCCGCAATGCCATCAATTTACCTTGCTTCTCATGATAGACTTGATGGCTGCCTCAAACTCTTGGGTGTTGTTGAAGTCCACTGTTACCACATGTGGCCGTCCAATGGTCATTTCCATGTACGGGTGTTGTGATGACACCTGCAGAAGGTGGGAACATAGGAAAACATTCAACAGCCTTACATTTTATATCAGAGAAAGCTAATTCAGCAAAAAAATAAAATAAATTGACTGCACCAAAGACACAAATGTTGTTTATTTCCAATGTAATTTAACCAGGGAAGTATTTTATTTGCCTTATATATTTGGTTTTGGGAGCTACATTGGCCATCCACTATGACCAGCCACTGATGGCCGTTTTATAATATTTTAAAGCTTTTGTTCACTGTCATTGTTTATGTGAAGCGTGCATGTACCTTTAAGTATGCACCTATCCATCTTTTTTTGTACATACATCAAAAGTAAAAAAAAAAAAATTATGCAAAGAAGGTATATGAATAAAAAAAATATGTATAATGCAAAAGGTAACACATATCCAAGTATGCATGCTTGCACTATTTTTAATTTAAAAGAGTTTGCATTAAAAAGAACAAGATCATTTTTCAGTGGGCATTTTAACCCCAGTTGCAGCCTGGCCCCATGTCCATTGAATGTGACAAGAAAAAAAGGTGTACACTTCCATCTTTAAGCCTTTGCAGCTTAAAGTGGTTCTAAAGACTTAAGGTTTTTTATGCATGAAGGTAAAAAACCTTCAGTATGCAGCTCCCCCTAGCAGCCCTCCCCCCCAATATTTACCCTGATCGTGATCCAGCGATGTGCACAAGAGCAACTGCCTCCTCAGTGGCTCCCGCTGCTGTCAATCACCGTCAGTGATGAGGGAGAGGGGGCGGTGCCAATCCCTGTGCCGTGTGTCTTATGGACACACAGAGCAGAACTCAGGAGCGAGCACGTACAAGTGGCCACATAGCAAGCATCCTGATATAGGGCACTTTGGAGAAGAAGAGGAGACAGGAGTGCCAGCAGGGGGCCAGAGAGGAGAAGGATCGGGGCAGCTCTGTGCAAAATCATTGCACAGAGCAGGTAAGTATAACATGTTTGCTATTAAAAAAAATAAAACTTTAATATCAGTTTAAGGGAGAGTGATTGTGTAAACAAGCCCTTAGTCGCTGACCTTTAAAAAGTATGGAGATTAGGACTTCTGATGTTTTTTTCCTATTTACAAGTTTCTTCCAGGTCAACACCCAGGCAACTAGCGTTTCCCAAAGAAGGTCAGCAAAAGGAAGCTCCCACATTTCTATTATAATAGGATTGTTTTAACCACTTCAGCCCCTGAAGAATTTACCCCCTTCCTGACCGGGCCATTTTTTGCGACACGGCACTGCGTCACTTTAACTGAAAATTGCGCGGTCGTACGGTGTTATACCCAAACAAAATTGACATCCTTTTTTCCCCACAAATAGAGCATTCTTTTGGTGGTATTTGATCACCTCTGCGTTTTTTATTTTTTGCGCTATTAACAAAAAAACAGACTATTTTGAAAAAAAAAGCAATATTTTTTACTTTTTGCTATAATAAATATCCCCCAAAAATATATATATATATATATATATATATATATATATATATATATATATATATATAAAAAAATCTTCATCAGTTTAGGCCAAAATGTATTTTTCTACATATTTTTAGTTAAAAAAAAAAAACGCTAAAGTTATAGCGTCTACAAAATAGGGGATAGATTTATGGAATTTTTTGTATTTTTATTTTTTTTACTAGTAATGGTGTCGATCTGCGATTTTTATTGGGACTGCAACATTGCAGCGGACAGATCGAACACTTTTCACACTATTTTGGGACCATTGACATTTATACAGCGATCCAAGCTAAAAATAGCCACCAATTACTCTATAAATGTCACTGGCAGGGAAGGGGTTAACACTAGGGGTGATCAAGGGCTTAAATGTGTGTCCTAGGGAGTGATTCTAACTGTGGGGGGATGGGACTGCCTGGGGGAGGAGACCGATTGTTGTTCCTAAGCAGTAGGAACAACAGATAGCTCTCCTCACCCCTCACAGAATGGAGATCTGTCTGTTTACATTGACAGATCTTCATTCTCTCCTTCTCGGGAGCAATCGCGGGTAGCCGACGACCATACTCCTTAAAGCGCCCACCGTACAGCTCCGGCGATTCGTGCAGGAGTACCCTTCTGCCGCCGTCAATCGACGCCAGGCGGTCGGCAAGCGGTTAAAATATAACAGGTGTAGATTCCGTGAGGAACCCAGAAGCCAAAAAGAAACTTGCTGGCAGAGTTTTTTTGCCGAGAAATTCGTTCGTGTGTATGGTTTCTCGTCAAGAAAAGCGACAAGTATCTCGACGAGAAAATAGAGATCCTGCTCTCTATTTTCTCTTTGAGATTCTCGTCGGCATGTTTCTCGACGAGAAAAGTGAGTGTGTGTACACTTACCTGTCCTCCCGGAAGCCCGCGCATGTTCGAAATGAATTAGACGCATGCGCGGTAGCTTCCTAGGCATAGGTAGGGTATACCAAGATGGCGGCGACGGCATCGAATGTGACGAGCGCATGCTCGTCGTAGTCGATGACGTCACCGCGTACGCTCCATTCAAAGAACCGCGGGTTCTTTGAATCGAGCGTGTGTACACTCGGCCGGGACAAGTTTCTTGTCCAAGAATCTCGTCAAAAAAAACGACATGTTTTTTTCGACGAGAATCTCGGCCGTGTGTACGAGGCTTCAGAATATTATCACTTTCATAGGACAAGGAACAAAGTAGACAACTGCACAAAAAAGGAAGGAAGGAAGAATGGAAGGATAGAAGGATGGATCGATGGGTAGATTAATGGAAGGGAGGAAAAAAATAATAAAGAGGGTGCCACGTGAGAGCTCTTGATGAAAATGTTAATTGCCTGGCAGTCATGCTGATCCTTTGATACGTCATGGACCCTGAACAATCATGCAGTATGTAGCTTGTAAATATAGTGTTCTGGATAATTGACTCAGATGAAAATAGTCAACTAGGATTTTCAGAAGTCATCAATGATAACTGTTATGTTTCTCTAATGACAGACAATACTATACAATATTTGCTATCTGCATAAAAAAATAAAAAAAAAACAGAAAAAGAAACAGAAGACTTTAGTTCAACCCTTAGCACAGTGCAAGAAATGTTTAAAACCTTTTAAACAAAGTGTCCATGCAACCTCCCCAGCAGCTTATACTTACCTTTTGTATCCCATTCTGATCAGCCACCTGAAGCTTACACAGAACTATCTCATGTGACAGTGCTGGACCAATCATCAAGCACCAGCACTGTCACATGCTCTTCCATACCCTGCAGTAACGGATTTTCTTTGCCCCCGGTAGCTGTTGGAGTAGCAGAGACTGCTGGCTGACCATGCCTTAAAGTGACCTTTTTACTTGCATTGCGTGGTCAGGATCCTTTATTGGGTGACAGAACAACAGAGCTATTCTCTAAGTATTTTATTCATTAATTTAGCAAACTACCAAGTGGAATAATGTGCCGTTCACATTAAGTTTTTTCCGGCATGTGATCTGCCAAGAGCCTGTCAGCTGTTCACATTAAAATACAGAAAAAAGTTAATTAACAAACAGATATGGTGCACAGAGCTCTCTTGTGACATCTTTCTGCATGACACAGATATTCAGAATGTGCTCATTCCCATTTCTGTCATATATTCACATCGCCCTATTGATATTTTTACTCTTTCTATTTTCAGTAGTCCTAATCTTGGTGATAACATCAGCACACACGTGTATGAATCCCACTCTGATTCTGACAGTCAGTGACAGACACCTCCATTCATCAGAACACAGCAAGAAATCTTCCTTAATTAATGAAGGTAATTATGTTTTTTTACCAAGCGGCGATGATTAATTCCCTGAGGTTTGCTCTGCGGCGCACAACGTTCTACGTGTGTTTAGATCAATATAAACCCTTTTCAATTTGTGATGGTGTAAAAAGCATTACCAATGCAGAAAGGTCTACCGCTGAAAGTAATGGTCCGATTAATACCTGTGGACTTTTCAAAGGTGAATGGAAGTTTACCCATTCGTCCCTGTTAGTAATCTGTAAATTAAAGTGTTAAAGGAGGTTTTGTCATGTATAATGAAGATTGCCTGCTTCTGATCAGAGAATACCTGTGAATACCAATGCATGAAGTGGAATCACAGCCCCGAAAAAAATTGACTACTAACTGAGAAGTGCCACTACTGCTTGTTGAATTGTAGCAATGTGCTATTGTATAGCTTTTTCCAAGGTTTTCAAAAGCACTGATCTACAGCCACAATTCCAATAAAGTTGGGACACTGTGAAATCTACATAAAAACAGAATGCAATGATTTGCAAATCTCATAAATCCGTATTTTATTTGAAAAAAAACATATCAAATGTTTAAACTGTGTGTAGAGGAGATGACTACTATCCCTTTAAGTCCTTCTATAAGACAATGCATGCTTATCTTGGTGGATGATTTGGCTCCCTCCACAGCTATACAGTCCTTACTTACCTTATTATTTTTTCATGCTAGGAAATGGATAGTTCTGTCTTGGAAGAGTTCTACTCCTCAATCTGTAGAGTCCTGGAAGGTTTCAGTGAACAAAGTCCTGCCCCTTTTATAAAGCCACATATTTGAATAGGGGGGCGCTACTTACGTTTGATAAGGTTTTGGGGGATGGATGGCTTCTCCTCTCACTGTAACAGACTAGTTTTATCCTTATTTAATGCTACTTTTTTTATTTTATATGAGTTTTATTGATATATACCCCCATTGATGCTGATAGGGCAGGTTTACTGGTCTTTCTGCAATAATAATGGTAGGCTTCACAGCTTACATCCTCCGAAGTGTGTGGGTTGTTTTTTTCAAATGGATCCTTATATTTTGGCTGGTTGTGTGTGGGGAGAATATTGTGGTTGTGCTGTAGATCTATGGAAAAGGAGTTGCTGCCCACATCCCTGACTTGGATACAAAATAGAACCGTTTCCTCTATGGGCCTTTGGGAGGCAGGAACTCCTTGACAATCAAATGTATTGAAATTGTATTTTTTTTATTAGAAAAGTTAAAAATTGATGATATAATTTTGATAAAAAGTCAAAATTGGATGCATATATATTATACAGGTGAGATATCAAAAAAACATATATACAAAGAGACAACCACTTGACTCTGTGTCAGGGAAATGGCCGAAGAAGGACTGGCAATTCCACCCAAGACAATCATGTACTTCCTCCTTGTAACCTGAACAGATCACATGACTAACTTCCTGGGCTATTTAAGCCTGCTGCTGGAGCTGCTCATTGCTGGATTATCTCTTCAGTCTCCTGTGTACCTTGACCTTGTTTCCTGATCCGTGCTTATCCGTTGTGACCCGGCTTGCCTTGACCTCGCTTCCTGATCTTCTGTGTTTGACCCTTGGCCTGCTTCTGGACTCTGCTTCTGCTTCCTGACCACCCGGCTTGACCCTCGGCTTGTACCTGGACCCTGCTCGTGTATGACCTTGGCTTGCCCCTGTATATGCTCTGGACTGACCTACCTGTGTTTGACCCCCGGCCTGGCTTCTGGTATCTCCGTTTATCTGAATACAACAAGATCAGTTCTGCCTGCCTCAGCCATCCCTCAGTGGCTGAGCTCATCAGACTACAAGCAAGCACCTGGCCAACCATGCTTCTGTGGGCACCGCGCTCCCTGTTCCCAACTCCAGGGTCGCGCTGCACTCTTAGCATCTCGATCTCCATACTCACTCCTGACACTCTGTCCGGTAGACAAACTAGGAAAACTAGTGGCTGGGGAGAATTGTGTCCCTACTGAGGAAGCTGTATGGGTCGAGGTGGCACAGGCACTGTTCATGTTTCAATGTAATGCACTTCTTTTTGTGTAATACTTCTTATTTGTAAAAAAATTTGGGATGGCTTACCGTTATTGTGGTTAGCTGTCCTAAATGTTTTATTTGTGTATTGTACTTGTTTGTTTAAAATAATAAAAATAATTTCCCCCCCCCCCCAAAAAAAAGGTTTAAACTGACAAAATGTACCATTTTAAGAAAAAAAATATTTTGAAATTGAAGTCAGCAACACGTCTCCAAAAAGTTAGGACAGGGCCATGCACTACGCTTTAGCATCCCCTCTTATTTTAACAATACTCTGTAAACATGTGGGAACGGAGAAGACCACTTGCTAGAGTTTTGGGAGAGGAATGTTGTCCCAATCTTGACTGACGGATTTTAACTGCTCAACAGTCCTGGGTCATCTTTGTTGTATTTTAAAGATTAAAGATACACCAAATATTTTTAATTGGTGAAAGGTCTGGACTGCAGGCAGGCCAGTTAAAGACTCTTCTACTACAAAGCCATGCTGTTGTCATAGATGCATTATGCAGGTTTTGCATTGTCCTGTTGAAATATGAAAGGCCATACCTGAAAAAGACATCTGGGTGGGAGCATATGCTGCTCTAAAACCTGGATACACCTTTCAGCATTGATGGTGCTATTCCAGATGTGCAAACTGCTCATTCCATATGCACTATTGTACCCCCATACCATCAGAGGTGCAGGTTTTTGAACTGAGTGCTGATATCAAGCTGAAAGGTCCCTCCCCTCTTTAGTCTGGAGGATGCAGTGCCCATAGTTGCCAAAATGAATGTCAAATTTAAATTTATCTGACCACAGAACAGTTTCCCCTTTTTGCAACAGACCATTTTAAATGAGCTTTGGCCCAGTGGCGTTTCTGGATCATGTTCAGATATTGTTTCTTCTTTGCATGATAGAGCTTTACCTTGCTCTTTTAGCTGGCACGGCAGACTGTGACAGATTTCCTGAGCCCATGCAGTGATGTCCATCACAGAATCATGCCTGTTTTTAATGCAGCGCCATCTGAGGGCCAGAGGATCACGGGCCTCAAATATTTTGTTTCGGCCTTGTACCTTGCGCACAGAGATTTCTTCAGATTTTTTGAGTTTTTTGATGATATTATGTACTGTAAATTATGATATATTTAAGGTCTTTGCAATTTTATGTTGAGGAACATTATTCTGAATTTGTTCGACAATTTTTCAAGGCAGCTTTTCACAGATTTTGAACTTCTGCCCATCTTTACTTCTGAGATACTCTGGCTCTCTAAGATGCTCCTTTTATACTCAATCACCTGTTTTTTACCTGTTGGCAATTAACTCAAGCTTCACTCTACCACATTTATTCTCGTTACTGGACGATTTGATCAGATTTCGGGCCTACTGGTCAACTGTGCCAAATCGGAGGCCATGAACATTAACTTACTAGATGTGGTGCAACGAACTCCTCAGGCTCAGTACTCTTTCATGTGGCAAAGCTTCCCTACCTTGGAGTTAAATTGACTCCCCAGATTTAATTGCTTTATAAAGCAAACTATCCGACACTCTTTAAAAAATTATTGGAGGATGTGGGGACTTGATCTATTGTAGTCCTATCTTGGATCGGCAGAATCGCCTCTGTGAAGATGATATTATTGCCCAAAATATAATACTACTTCAGAACTCTAACTATCGCAGCACCAATAGAGGTATTACGGCAGTTCCAAACAAAAATCTAATCTTTAACTTTATCATTTTCTTCCCACAAATAGATCTTTCTTTTGGCTTATGCCATTTTTTGATCGTTATACTACTTATTTTCAAAAATAAACCTACACATTTTTAACAAAATTACTACACTATGGATGCTCTTCTTTCCTATTTATAAATCCTTGGACCTGAAGATAATATTGGAAAAATACCAGAAGAGTTTGGTCGTGGAGCTTGGACTGTATGAGAAAATACCCTTTAGGCTGCAGTGATTCCTTGTCAGGATACTTCCATTGAGGATGGAGACAGCATAGCTGATCGGAATGCAACATGTTTGATGCATAACTAGACCCTTTGCACATTGAGATAAGATCTATTTATCGAAATGTGTAATATATATTAGCACTTTATATTAATTGAGTATTGGTAACAGTATATAGCGCTACTTCACTTTACTTTTTTTTTTTTCTTCACTTTACTAACCTCAAACAACGATATCAGCCTTCCAGCTATCTCTGTAACAGAGATGATGAGAGAAAGAGGTGTTCATAGTTCAAATCAGCAGAGCTGCCTAGGGTGGCAATGCTGCTCCTTCACAGATACAGTATGGTTAGTAAGTGTTGCTAGCCTAGGACAGGAAGTGTGTTACCGGCAGAATCACCAGGTGAAAATAAGGACTGGTAAGCTGCAATATATTATACAGATTTTACTGTCTTAGTGCAACTACCCACCTCTGAAGAAGAGGTTCTACTCCCGCAAAAACCTGGAAACGTTGGGTTCCTTTCTGTCTTATTGACAGAGTCAGTTTATGTATTGTCACTATCATTTTTCAACTGTTATTTGTGCATTGTGCTGGTCTCCCATCATTGTCTGCATTCATTTAGATATGTCATGTATTTCAGTAGCAATTGTTCATTTTTTTCAATAAAACATTTATAAAAAAAACATTTTGGTATACCATTATATATATGGGGTTGCATAGTCACTCAAACTAAAGTCCCACCAGAGGAGCCTCACTTTTCGGAGTGAATCTTTCTAATGTATACATTAAATACAGTAAAACTGACCTAAAAGTATTTAGTAGTTTCCTCTTAAAAACATTTTATTTTCAAATTCCTTTGTTACAAGGGAATATTGGCCCTACCGTACCTCTCTGGACGTTGGCTTCCCACGAAAGAATTCATGATTAAGAGAGCTGTGAGGGGGGCTGAAGCGTGGTTGCAGGAATACACAGCCATTGGCGACTGCTTCCAAGGGCGCAGGACCTTCATATGGGAAGCCAAAACCTATAAAAAGCTAAGGAAAAGAAATGCAAAGTAAATGCACACATTAAAAAAAATCAAAGGGAAAGGGGGTTGGGTGCTACAAAAATATCTGAAGAATGATAACCAACCCTCCGCTTAGACAACCTAAGTGACTTAAATGGCTATAACACGACCTGTTACAAACACAGGAGCAGGCAATATTTGGTAAAATTTTACTATATATGAGATTTTAATGACTGGGTTTACATCATAAACCCAAAAAAACTGCGCTTGGTGTTAAATGCAAATCGAGACTGCTGCTCCCACTATATCTGAATACAAGATAAACATAAACTAAAAAAACAAAAAATGGTATGCTAACTCTTTGAATCAGAAAATAAATATACTGCAATTTATCATAAAGTGCTAAACCACAGTGCTAATATACAAATAATTGCAACATTTCATGATATCTCCCATATGATAACTAATGTGATCTGACATGATATGCTTGTGTTAAAGTGCTAACATTCAAATAAATTCATACCACAAAATTCATGACATTGCAAACATCTTCTATATCAATGAACAAAAAAATCTTTCACCAAAGTGCTATAGTGCATAAATTCATAAGGTGCATTAAGTCCAAAATTCATAAACTTCAGAAGTAGTGCAAACAAGTTTGCTGTCCATGCATGATGTAAAGGAGGTAGATCAAAAATCCATTCACTCTTATTCCACTGATGCTGTTTTATCAACAATGCACCTTTGAGTGAGAAACCACCACGATCAGAAAAAAATGCTTACCAGAAGGTAAGCCTCCACATCAAGGGAGGCTACCAAGATATTGTTCTCCACTTATCCCCAGGGTATCCAGTTCGCTTAGATGGATCCCATTTAGACAGCAATAAGAATCATCTCTCGTTGGCCTTGTGCCAAACCAGGGGTACCACGCCAGTTATTAATGAGTCTCTAAAAATTTGAAACAATAGTTTTAAATAACAGACCTTAACTCTTTGAGGGCATGGGGGTGTAAGCCATCTATCTGGTCCTGGTGCTTTATTCACTTTTATTTTGTCTACAGGTTTCTGGATCATATCAGTTTTGAGTCATCGAGATTCTTTTGGGGCTGTGTCAATACTATCTCCATTATAGACTTGGGCTTCCCCATTTTTCTTTGTATACACAGAGCTGAAGAAGGTATTTAATAATTGTATCTTCTCTTTGTCCTCAGTCACTAACTTTCAATTATCTTGTAAAGGGACTACATGTTCAGACCTTTTTACTATTAATACAGTATGTTTGAAGAGTTTTGGGGGATTTGTCCTACTCTCTTTTGCAACCTAAAAACTGGCGTGTGGAGGTAGATCATGGACCAAAGGATCCTGAGGAGCTGGCCAGGGATTTCGGATAAAGCTAAGATTTTTCACCGAAAAAGAAAAAAGAGGGGAGGTGGGAGAACCCTTATAGTGTAGTAGATTAAATCAAAAACAAGAATGTAGTGCTTCCACAATAAAAAGAAAAAAGGTCAAAATGGACTTACGACTGTTGAGGTTGTAGTCACCTAACCATGGGGGAACACACAGCCATGCAGCGTCAGTGTGGTCACTCTCTATGCCTTGGGCATTCCCATCCTGGGTTCGCTGAGGGGGTTCCCAGGTGGGTGAAAGAAGTAGTCGAAAGATTTAGCGCAAAAAGGGCCCTTAGGTAGTTTGATTGGCAGAGGCACTCAATGTGGTTGTTCAAAGGATAGGCAAGATTCGTCTGCTTTAGTAAAACATCCAATTACTTTATTTCACTAAATAAAATGTGTTTTGTTTCTTTGAATTGCCACTTCCTCAGATCAAGGTGATAAAATTGGTGTCTAGTATCAGCTGGTAGTGAGATATACTACGGAAATAATCTTTATTGGCCACTAGGTGGAATGCAGAGCTTGTGGCAGTGATGTCATCTAGGTGGATGACATGTAGCTGGGTGGGTGGCTATTTGTGCTGCTTATAAGTAATGTTCCACAGCCAAACTTCCTGTGGAGGGGGGAGGAGGTGCACTCCAAGCCTCAGTTTGGTGTTGGGAGGCTACTGCCTGTGTCCCAATTTCTCTTTTTTTCTGAATCCTCATCCAAACATTAACAGGATCATCCCACAAAAAGTAAGTCTATTACACGATACACCATACAAAATTAATGTTTAGATTGAGCCATAAAGTTGGTTTTGCAGCAATACAGAGAGAAGCCCCAATGAAACATAAATAAACTGCTTTACTATGATCTAATAAAAAAGATGAATAGTAAAATAAAATACACTTTAATATCCTTAATTACAAAAGGTTAATCATCTACAGATTGAATAAACCTTTCTATGTTTAATGTTTTTAAGATGCATTCCCTGCCAAGAATGACCAAAGAGCTCCGGGAATGAGCCATTAATCCCCTGGCCCATTAAAATGTGTGGATGAGAGTAAAATACCACTCAACCCCAAAAGTGAAATGTTAAAATACCATTTATTTGATTTATTAAGGACAATGTAGATTATTCATAACCATTCAAAGGTAATTTATAACCTTATGTTTATCCATAGATCGATAGATGAAAACTGGACTAAATCTAAGACCGTCACCTGTGTTGGACTGGGGTAGCTTGATTGTGGATCGACCTGGAGCGGTGCTTTGGTCTTCAGACTAAACAATCATGGGCCTTGTATTTAACCACTTGACCTCCGAAAAGGTTTTACCCCCTTCATGACCAGGGCAATTTTTTACTATTCAGCACTGTGCTAATTCAACTGGCAAATGTACAGTCACGCAACACTGTATGCAAATAAAATGTATATCATTTATTTCACAAAAACAGAGCTTTCCTTTGCTAGTTTTGTTTTATTTTTTATTATATAAATGAAAAAAGACTGAATTTAAAAAAAAGAAAAAAATTCCAATATGTCCTCCCATCTGTTATAAAACAAAGAAAAAAAAATTCTTCATAAATTTAGGCTAAAATATATTCTGCTACATGTTTTGGTAAAAATCCCAATCAGTATATATTAATTGGTTTGTGTGAAAGTTATAGCATCTACAAACCATGGTCTATATACTGGAATTTATGCAGTTATGATGCTATACTGGTAGTGGTGGTGATCAGCAACTTACAGTGGGACTGTGATGGTGTGGTGGGAAATCTGGCGTTAACAGACCCTCAGCAGGAGGTAAACGGACTGACACTGATATCAATAGTGACACTAATACAGTGATCAGTGATAATACTGTACACTGTCACTGTACTAATGACACTGGCTGGGAAAGGGCTAACATCTAGGGGCAATCAAGGGGTTAACGCTGTGCCCAATAAGTGTAATATGTGTCATATATGTTGTTTTTATAAACAGATGTGGCTGTTTTTTCTCTCTGCTTTGCAGAGTTAAGAAACAGTTAGATCACTGCTCTGTGTACAGAGTTATGTGTGTTTGTATGCATGTCCCAAACCCGGAAGCAAACCGGCATTGTTTATTTACATTGCTGAGCCTGCAGCTGCCTCTTGGTCACAGTAAATGTACTGTGACCGAGCAGCAAGTAGTTAAAGTGTATGTCAGGGCAAAATAGTAAAAAAAAATGTGCAGTATATTTTTATACTACATGCACATTTTCCCCATGTTTTATCCCTGCAAATATCCTGTAAGTACAGAAAAGTATTTGTTGAAGTGCAAGAAATGCACTCAGCTCGAAAGTCTACATAGCATTTTTGTTGAGTAGTGTCAGCAGTGCACCATTGTTTTTTTTTTGTTGTTTTCTTTTGCTAAACTACTCAAACCCTCCTATTCTTCCATCTCTACATCATAAAGTCTAATCATTCTCTAGTCTCAAGAAAACAACTAGAAGGATTAAAGTGGTTGTAAAGGTTCATTTTTTTTTACTTTCAAAGAATTTTATTGATTTTATAAAACCAAAAGAGAATAAACAATTAGTACAATCCTTCCAGACATAAGATCACAATATGCAATGGCAAAGTACAAACAGAGTCCTACCGGTACAGATAAATTGACCACTGACTAGTACTTTCACTCTAAATACCTCGTCCTACTAATCAGATAATGATACCGGATCATGGGGAGAAAACCCCAAGCACCCCTATTGGGAACAAACTGTGCCCTGAGGGTTCCCCCCCCCCGATCCCGAAGGTAGCTAAGGACCATGAGGACGGAAGTCCAGTATTAACATTGTGCCAGAGTGATCAGAGAAGAAGAAAATAAAAAACTGTCAGACTAACAGTCCAGATATAAGCCTAGAAACATGCCATATGGAGTCGGAAAGTGCCAAAAAAAAAGAGATAATAGAAAGAGGAAGGATAAAGAAGAGTATCGCAGAGAGAAAAAAGAGGAGAGAGAGAGCTGATCTTACCGGGAGGGGGCCAAGTTGCCGTCCCCAGTAGTTATCGATTGGGACTGAAATCCTGGGCGCAGTGGAACCCCCACATGTAGGGACCAAGGTTCCCAGATAGCTTCGAACTTCGGGAATGTTTTGGTTAATGTGCTGGCTAGTTTCTCCTGAGACATGATCCAGGAGATCTTACGCTTGGCCGCGAAGAGGAAGACCGTGGGTTGTTTCCATGCCTTGGCTATGGTCATCTTGGCCCCTAGCAGTATAAAATGTATTAGTTTGCGGCTTGCTTTGGGAATTCCCGGTAGGTCAGCATTAAGGAGAGCTATGGCTGTGGTTCTCGGAAGCTGGTGAGTAGTTACCGTTTGGATTAGAGTAAACATCCTGCTCCAAAATGACCTAATTCTAGGGCACTCCCACCAAGTGTGGGCCATGGTGCCTGTGAGCTGACATCCGTGGAAGCAGAGAGGACTCGCTGTGGGATAAAATAAGGCCAACTTCGAGGGGGTGAGGTACCATCTGGTCAAGACCTTGACTCCAGATTCAACTAATGAGATGTTCCTCACCCCCTGGAAAGCTCTGAAAAATGAAGACTGCCACCTCTCAATGTCCCAAGTAATTTGGAGGTCATTTTCCCATGCCAGCATGTAAGAGGATTTTGAGGATGGGAGGGCAAGTGATTGGTAAATGATTGAGATTCCACCCCTCTGAGCCATAGCTTGTCCGCACCACATTTCATAAGGAGTAAATTTGGGGGGGATAGGTTTCCCCTTCCATAGCCTGTGGAGGAAGTGTTGTATCTGTAGGAATCTGTAGTGCTCCGAGGCCAGCATTTCCAGGTTCTGAACACAGAATTTCTGGGAAACCGGGCCTGAAGGGGTGAAGAAGTGCCCAATGTGATACAGCCCCTTGTCCAGCCACCATTGAAAGGCCTTGATGTCTTGCCCCAGAGGAAAGTCCGGGTTGTGGAAAATATGTGCCAGGGGTTTACAGTCTGAGGTCAGGGAAGGTGCAGGTCGCAACCTGTCCCACAGAGACAAGGTTTGAGAAAGGATAGGAGATAATATTGGGGGGCGGTCCTTGAAGGGGGTCCACAGAAGATAATCCAATGTATGTGTTGGGATAGCCTGTCTCTCAATGTTAACCCAATCAGGCTTTTCAAATCTGGAGTAAACAGTGGACAATTGAGCTATTCTAGCTGCTTGGAAGTACCAAAGGAGGCAAGGAAATCCCAACCCACCCCGAGTCCTAGTTTGAAAAATAGTTTTTTGGGGAAGTCTGTGGCCCGAACCCTCCCAGATAAATTTGGTAACCTTGCTTTGAAAGGATTTTAAGTGGTCCCTTCTAAAGTTTATGGGGAGGGAACGAAACAGATATAGTAGTCTGGGGAGGAGAGTCATTTTTACCGAATGAATACTTCCCAGCCATGACATAGCCCCCTTGTCCCAGTTTGTAAGGTCAGAAGCACGTTTTCGGTAC
Source organism: Rana muscosa (assembly GCA_029206835.1). Lineage (NCBI taxonomy): Eukaryota > Metazoa > Chordata > Amphibia > Anura > Ranidae > Rana > Rana muscosa. Next base: position 96,623,254 of record CM055128.1, read on the forward strand.
ATGGGTGGGAAATTGGATGGATACAATTGCTCAATTTTAGCTGTGAGGTTGATCCCGAATAATTTACTTTGAGGCCTGAGATGACGGAAAAATCGTCCAGGAGTTTGCAGAGATTAGGGAGGGTCGTGGTCGGTGAGGTGAGAAATAGGAGAATGTCATCAGCGAACAAACCACATTTATGAGTTTGTGGGCCACAGGTTACTCCTTGGATATTTGGGTTGGAGCGTATTGCGACCGCCAAGGACTCGATGGCAATAGCAAAAATTAAGGGGGAGAGGGGGCAGCCCTGTCTAGTTCCCCTGGCTATATTAAGGGGCTGTGAGTGGAGTCCCTGTAGGCGTATCATAGCCTTTGGGGCAGAGTAGAGGGCGCGGATCACCCCCATGAAGCGCTGGCCAAATCCCCAGCGCTCCAGGAGGGCAAAGAGGTAAGGCCAGGATACTGAGTCAAAGGCTTTGTGCAAGTCAAGCGAGAGCAACATTCCTTCCTGTTTGGGGCCTTGGTCCCAGCCAGACTGTAGGAGAGAAATAATATCTACAGCCCTTCTGGCCTGGTCCGGGCCCTGTCTGCCTGGTATAAACCCGACCTGGTCTTTGTGGATGTACCGACCAATGAAGGATGCCAGGCGGTTGGCTAGGATCTTTGTCAGGATCTTAAGGTCGTTATTAATGAGGGAGATGGGTCTATAATTTCCCACTTCCTCTAAGTTTTTGTCCGGTTTGGGTATAACGGTTATATAAGCAGTGTTGAGGTGGGGGTCTAAGGGGGAGCCCTGGGTTTTTGTGTTAAATTTTTTTGCCATGTACGGGGCTAGAGTGTCAGCAAAAGCCTTATAGTAAGGTACCGAAAGGCCGTCGGGACCCGGAGCCGTTCCCTTCTTGAGGTCTTTTATAACCTCCAAGATTTCTTCTGACGAAAAGGGGGCCTCAAGCGAGTTTTTATGGTCGATGGATAGGGTTGGTAATGGAAGGTCCTTTAGGAAATGTAGAATTTCCGGACCCTTGTCCACGGAGGGAGAGCTATATAGCTGGGAGTAGAAGTCCTGGAATGCTGTGAGTATTTTGTTTGGGTTGGCCGTGGGGGGTTGTCCCGCTATCCTAATTTGGGGGGTGGTCTGAGCACGGTACCGCGGAGATAGTTTAGAGGCCAACATGGCGCCCATGTGATCCCTCTGCATGTAGAATTTTGCCCCACTCCAACGTATGTGTTTCTCCGCTTTCGCTGTGAGGGCCAGGTTAAGCTCCAGCCTCGCAGCGTCTAACCGCTCCATTGAAGTCTTAGTGGGGCATCGCTTGTGTTTGGACTTCAGGGACTGAAAGGCCTTCTCCAGTTTCACCTAGTCCTGCTGTTGCTCCCTTTTTAACCGGGTAGCCATACTAATTAGCTTGCCTCTAACCGTTGCTTTGTGGGCGGAGGTTAATTTTTTTAAAATAGCAAACATGTCATACTTACCTCCACTGTGCAGATCGTTTTGCCCCGAGTGGCCCCGATCCTCCTGTTCTGGGGTCCCACGGCGGCTCTCTCGGTTCCTCCCCGCAATAGCTAACCCCCTCTGGGAAGCTCTCTCCCGAGGGGCTTACCTTGCAGGCACACTCCCGTGTGATACACTCTGCGTCCATAGATGCCGAGTGTATGACTCGGTCCCGCCCCCCCGGCGGCCGCGTCAATGGATTTTATTGACAGCAGCGGGAGCCAATGGCTGCGCTGCTATCAATCTATCCAATCAATGCCGAGACTCCGTGGAGAAGAGGATGCCGGGGACGAGCCGAGCAGGTGAACGGTCTCAGATAAGTAAAACAGGGGGGCCCGTGATTGCCAGGCGTTTTCTCACCTTAATGCATAGGATGCATTAAGGTGAGAAAACACGAACCTTTACAACCACTTTAATTAATCTCCTTGAGATCCCACAGGAAGCGTGCACAGAACAGCTCTGAATTTCTGAAAAGATCAATAGGTGTTTTTGCAGTTATCAAACAAATATATAAAACGCTTTAATGATATATTTAACAGACTAAAAGGGAACACATAGAAGAAGGTAACATACATACACCTTAAATATTGCCAGTCGTTCTTGAGTCCTCACAAATCCAAGTGATCTGATTAAGGTTGAGAATTGTTTTATTGAATCACATTGCCAGTTCTACCTCGAATTGCTATCATCTGAAAGTGGAACTATACTCACCTCTGCTCCCACGATGCGGTGTCCATGAACTCACTTTCCATCACTGACTTTTTCTCACTGTCTCCTTCTGGATTTGGGATCTTCAGCCATTTTTCATTGGCCTCACTAAAATGACATAACTCCCATGCATGTATGTGGGAGTTTATTCATCCACCTGGCACATGCTGGAATCATACCCTGAGCTGCACATGTGCCCAGCAGATGCCAAAATCTTAGTGTACAATTTAGCTGTGCAGTCGTTTTTGCAAGTAGGAATGTACAGATCTTTTATTGCTGAAGCGACATTTATGTTGAAAAAAAAACCCCTTCCTTCTCCCAAGTTATTAATAGTTTTGCTTTAATAATCTAAAATGTGTATAGGGTGTTAATTTATTTCTAGTTTTTGGTGCTTAAGGGTGGAGGGTGCGTAAAGCAGTAATAGTTTAAGTATTTTTACTGACTGTGGAAACTTCACACTGGACCTCATGCAACTTGGCATCTCCGCTTTTCCTCCAGACTCTGGGATCTTGATTTTCAAATGAAGTACAACATTTTCCACAGTCCGTGATGATTTAGGGAGCCATGTCATCTGCTGGTGTTGGTCCACTGTGTTTTATCAAGTCCAAAGTCAGCGCAGCCCTCTACCAGGAAATTCTAGAGCACTTAATGCTTCTCTCTGTTGACCAGGTTTATGGAAATGCTGATTTCATTTTCCAGCAGGACTTGGCACCTGCCCACACTGCCAAAAGTGCCAAAACCTGGTTTAATGATCATGGTATCATTGTGCTTGATTGGCCAGCAAACTCGCCTGACCTAAACCCCATAGCGAATCTGTGTGGTATTGTCAAGAAGATGAGAGACACCAGACCCAACAATGCAGACAAGCTGAAAGCCGCTATCAAAGCAACCTGGGCTTCCATAACACCTCAGCAGTGCCACAGGCTGATCTCCTCCATGCCACGCCACATTGATGCAGTCATTCATACAAAAGGAGCCCCGTCCAAGTATTGAGTGCATACTATACTGTACATGGACATACTTTTCAGTAAGCCAACATTTCTGAATTAAAAATCCTTTTTCTTTATTGGTCTTATGTAATATTCTAAGTTTCTGAGATACTAATTAAAGTGGAGTTCCACCCTGAAAAAAAAAAAATCACTAAAAATCTACAAATAAATAAAAAAATAAAAAAATGAAAAAAATACTTTTTACTTACCAGAAATAGCGGTTGCTATGCGGAAGTCTCTAATCTGCCTCTTCATCCTCTGCGGTGGATCTTCTTCCTCGTCCTACACTTTTTGTGAATGGGGCGCGCTGCCTTCTGGGAACTGTGTGTATCCCAGGAGGCAGCTGTCCATTCACAAAGCACCGTGCGAGTCGCACATGCGCAGTGGGAAACGGGCAGTGAAGCCGTAAGGCTTCACTGCCTGTTTCCCTTAGTCAGGATGGAGGCGCCGGGACCTGCCAGGACCGAGAGATCGTCGTCGGGGGCCCGACATCGCGGGCGAGTAAGACAGGTAAGTGTCCTTATTAAAAGTCAGCAGCTTCTGAATGGGTGGAATCACGCTTTAACTTATTGATGACATTAACATTAATGACATTAACATGACATTAACTTATTGATGACATTCTAATTTTATGAGATGCACCTGTATACTTTATCTACAGGGAGATCCAGGACATAGCATGTTGTCTGGCAGGGTTGACTGGATCACAAGACTGGCTAACCAAAAGTATAACTCATTTGGACAGATAAACCAATTGGAGTAAAGTTTTAATGTGCTCTAAAGTACAGATGACAGGTTCACATTCCAAAGAGCACACTGTATTTTACTTTAAAACAACTCCATGATGTCTCTGGTTCGGTGAGTATGGTGGAAAAATCTATTCTCTTCACCTGTTATATAAATAACCTCTTGGAATAATTCTGTCTGAAAGTATTAGTCCTACGGAAAGATGCAACAAAGCAGTCACATATTGTGTGTGAACAACCAGCTGTTTTCATGAAGTCAATCTACCAAACACCCAGCAGTTTGTTCTGAAGAGCTAATGACTTACTTCCATATGCCATGGGGATATTATTGTATATTTAAAAAAAACGCAAATTCCTTATTATATGATTTAGATGAAAATTCCATGTTTTATATGTTTGTTGTTCGATATTTTGACAGTTGTAAATCAAACATACACTTGTACAATCTCCCTCTCTTATCTGTATACTAAGCATTGTCAACAAGACCTGGTAAATGACTGCTTAAATATACCGGTACTTGCAGTGAGAGAGGAGTAACACAAGCATTCTGTATTTCTACTAACAGAGAATATGTAATGAGCAGATTTGGCCTCTCCCATATATAATACATGTAGAATAACAAATTATATATTGCAATAAAGATATATACACATGCACTGATAAAAGTTACTTTTCTAAAGCAGATCACATTACAGTATGTATTTGAAAAATTATAAAAATGCTAGATTTACTTTAGGTGCACAATAATACTCATATCAATAAATTACACATTGGGGGTTACTTACTAAAGGCAAATCCACTTTGCACTACAAGTGCAAACTACAAGTGAAAAGTGCACTTGAAATTGCACTTGTAGCGGGTATGTACTTTCCCGGGTGTAATTTTGAATTTGGCAGAGACATCAGTGATGTGTAATTCCCTGCAGCCCAGTGGGTGGCGCTGTCGCCCTGGGCTGGGGTTGAATCATTGCTGTGTGCTGTGCCTCCTTTTTGTCCTCCCTCGGCAGCGGTATGGTGGGGCGGGGAACCCGCCGTGCTTGCTGAGAGATGGTATAAAGGGGGCCGGCCATCTTTGTCACGGGGTGGACGTCCCAGGCACCTTCAGCTTGCGGACGGTGGGTCGTGTCGCTCCTCTGGGTGGCTTAGGCCTAGAGGACAGCGGAGGTCGAGTTCCATCCCAGGCACCTTTAGCCTGGGGTGAGGTACTTGGATGGAGGTCCGGAGCTCAGTGCCTAACACTGAGTTCCGCGAGGGAAGGAGATCCTAGGGTACCCAGGGATTGGGTACTCGAATCCGGAAGGCGCAATGGACCGGGGGGAGCTCCTCATTTGAAGACCCGGTGCAGCATATTGCCGGTGACAAGTGAGTCTCTCGTCGGAGACGGCCTGGAAGGAAATCTATCCTCGTGCGGAGACCAGGACACACTTCTAGGAAGGGAAGTGGCAGCTTACATTGTGTCTGGGCCTGTTCGCATCCACACCTCCTTTTCTGTTCTGTTCTATCAAGGGAGTTCAACTGTTTGTGTTCAGACAAGGAGAATAAAGGAGTGTTGAACTTTAATGGTGTGGAGCTCATTTTCTGACAGACAAGGTTCGCGGTGACTCTTGGAGGGAGGATCCAGGTGCACAACACTGACCCGAAGGTAATACAGAACTGTTGCTTATGCCGCACTAACATCTGTGGTGGAAGCTAGGCGTAGTGTCCCCGCTCCCTTCCCTCTAAGATACCCCTAGACAAGAGAAAGACGAGACAAAGAGGGGAGTGTGAGGAGCTGCCGCTACACGTGGGGGCTCGGGTCCGGGATAGTGTTTGTGCACCACAGTATTGAACGTGTCTGTTGGAAGAGTTAAGCGAACAGGCAGGCCTTCTTTGGCCGAAGTGCATCCCTGCTCGAAGTCGTGGACATGACCCAAAGAAGGGAAAGGCCCGCGCAGAAGAGTGGAAAGAGGGGGAAGTTCAGCCGTGTGAAGTACTACATGTGGGGGCTTCTATTGCACTGCGCCACTAGGCACACCCCCACCGCTTAGTTCGTGGGCGTGACTCAGAAACAGAAAAGAAGAAAAGCCCGCGAACTGGAGCAAAGGGGAGGAGTCCAATAGGTGTGAAGGACTACACGTGGGACGTTGGCGCAAAAACTCTGCAGTGTGCGATGGATCAGCAACAGGTCGCCATGTTCGGACACACCATGTGGATTCCAGTTCATCCTCCCACCACGACTTTGACCGCTGCTGCTCCAGTAACGGATACGGGGATCCGACTAAAGCCAAGGGGTCGATTCGCCCTGTACTCGTGCATGGACGTTGAGGCCCTGGGTGGGATTTGTCCCGGGTGTTCGGGACTGGTGTGCCAGTTGAAGCCGTTCGGACGCTGTGAGGCCTGTGGGGAATTCCTGTTCGAAGTGGATCCGGCGGTGGAAAGGCTGAGGACCATTTACCCTGGCCGGGCTTCAGGCAACACCACTCAAAGAGGAGGAATCACTGCTGTGAGAGTCACCCCTGCGCACACTGCAGCGACCGCGGAGGAGGTCGTAAAACCCCAACGGGAGAAATCCGAGGATGCTGACTCGGTCACCACTGTCTCGCAGCGTCCACTACCAAAGAGGAAGACCGGCATGGTAGCCCCGACCAGCGGTTGTGGTGGACCATCTCGCCCACTTACGCCCGGCCCGGATGAATCCGTCGACAAGAGTTCCGGACGTCCCGCTTCAAGTAAAGGCCGAGGTAAGCCAGGCGGAGAGACTTGGTGTGTGGGCGGAGGTGTCGGGAAGTCATGGCCTAGCGAGGTGGTGGCTCCGTTTCTACAACCGGCTACATACCCGTGGAGGAGTGTGACACCTCCAACCTGGAGTCTCTCTCGGACATGGGAGACGACCTGGCAATAGACGATTTGTTTGCTGAGAAGGGCTGGGACAAAGTACCGCTTGCTTCATCCCGCAGGATCAGAGATCCACCCATGTCAACAGGGGAAAGCACACCCCGGGTGGAGGCATCAGCGCCTGAAAAGAGGTCCCGTCCCCAGTCTGCTGCTACATCCCCGGTGCCATCTGTACCGAAGGCCGGGGAAAAGAGACTATTGCTGCGGGCCCCTATGCCCCGATCAGATGTGATCAAGGTCCCTCGCCACCCGGACTCGATAGTGTTGCCTGGCGAAGGGGACAAAGCTACCATGCCTCCTCTGGCAAGACTACAACGCCTATTTGGGCAGAAGGTTGCTGCGGAGTACGGATGGGAGTATCCATACTTATCGAAGGATTTACTCTATGAGGTGGAAGTGTGGCGGGAACGCTGGTACAATGACTTTGTGTGGACTCACATTCAGGTTCCTCACGCCCGCAGGTACTTGGCATGCTCTCCGAAGGCCTCCCAGCGATTCAAAGACTGCAAGGCAGAATGGATGTTAGGACGACACATCCATGCGGATAAAGTTTTGATCCGAAGAAAGGAAGGAGAAGATGTGGAGTATCATCTGGAGACCATGGATCAGCACTTGAAACCACTTGTTCTGCCGCATCCCCGCTTTTACCTGTAGGAGAAAAGAGACTCTGTTCTTATCATACTGCTGAACTTTCTGGGGCCCGTTGCTTTTGTGCCCAGAGGAATGAAGAACTGTTCCTGTTTGTTCTTCACTTTTCCTGCAAGAGAATACTGACTCTGGGGTAGATAGGGCCGAAAGAAAAGAAGAAAGTTCTACGGGTGCAGTTACCACGATGCTGTCACCAGGTGGCAGTGTTGTGCAATGTTTAAACACTTATCATAAACTCACTCTGGAGAAAAGGGATTTCTTCTTGGAGAAGTTTCTTTTCCACTACACAAATACATGTGTCAGGGTTATAGGTGTTAACCCTCTTTTCCTTTTTCCTCTGCAGGAGAACATCCCGTCAAGTCCACTGAGATGGGGTGGGTCTTAGTCAGGATGGGTGGGAAAAGTTAAATGTGATTCTAAGTCATGTGTTACAATAGTTGTTTCTTGTTTGTCTTATTTCCCTTTCTTTACAGGGCTCAGACACAATGTTTTAGTAGGATAGTTTTACAAAGTTTTATATTTTTGTATATCTAATTGTTAGTCCGTTTCTGGACTGAATCATGTCAGCTGTTTAGGGCATGGTTTACTCCAGACACTGGGGACCAGTGTCAAAGGACCGAGGGGAGAGTGTAGCGGGTATGTACTTTCCCGGGTGTAATTTTGAATTTGGCATAGACATCAGTGATGTGTAATTCCCTGCAGCCCAGTGGGTGGCGCTGTCGCCCTGGGCTGGGGTTGAATCATTGCTGTGTGCTGTGCCTCCTTTTTGTCCTCCCTCGGCAGCGGTATGGTGGGGCGGGGAACCCGCCGTGCTTGCTGAGAGATGGTATAAAGGGGGCCGGCCATCTTTGTCACGGGGTGGACGTCCCAGGCACCTTCAGCTTGCGGACGGTGGGTCGTGTCGCTCCTCTGGGTGGCTTAGGCCTAGAGGACAGCGGAGGTCGAGTTCCATCCCAGGCACCTTTAGCCTGGGGTGAGGTACTTGGATGGAGGTCCGGAGCTCAGTGCCTAACACTGAGTTCCGCGAGGGAAGGAGATCCTAGGGTACCCAGGGATTGGGTACTCGAATCCGGAAGGCGCAATGGACCGGGGGGAGCTCCTCATTTGAAGACCCGGTGCAGCATATTGCCGGTGACAAGTGAGTCTCTCGTCGGAGACGGCCTGGAAGGAAATCTATCCTCGTGCGGAGACCAGGACACACTTCTAGGAAGGGAAGTGGCAGCTTACATTGTGTCTGGGCCTGTTCGCATCCACACCTCCTTTTCTGTTCTGTTCTATCAAGGGAGTTCAACTGTTTGTGTTCAGACAAGGAGAATAAAGGAGTGTTGAACTTTAATGGTGTGGAGCTCATTTTCTGACAGACAAGGTTCGCGGTGACTCTTGGAGGGAGGATCCAGGTGCACAACACTGACCCGAAGGTAATACAGAACTGTTGCTTATGCCGCACTAACATCTGTGGTGGAAGCTAGGCGTAGTGTCCCCGCTCCCTCCCCTCCAAGATACCCCTAGACAAGAGAAAGACGAGACAAAGAGGGGAGTGTGAGGAGCTGCCGCTACACGTGGGGGCTCGGGTCCGGGATAGTGTTTGTGCACCACAGTATTGAACGTGTCTGTTGGAAGAGTTAAGCGAACAGGCAGGCCTTCTTTGGCCGAAGTGCATCCCTGCTCGAAGTCGTGGACATGACCCAAAGAAGGGAAAGGCCCGCGCAGAAGAGTGGAAAGAGGGGGAAGTTCAGCCGTGTGAAGTACTACATGTGGGGGCTTCTATTGCACTGCGCCACTAGGCACACCCCCACCGCTTAGTTCGTGGGCGTGACTCAGAAACAGAAAAGAAGAAAAGCCCGCGAACTGGAGCAAAGGGGAGGAGTCCAATAGGTGTGAAGGACTACACGTGGGACGTTGGCGCAAAAACTCTGCAGTGTGCGATGGATCAGCAACAGGTCGCCATGTTCGGACACACCATGTGGATTCCAGTTCATCCTCCCACCACGACTTTGACCGCTGCTGCTCCAGTAACGGATACGGGGATCCGACTAAAGCCAAGGGGTCGATTCGCCCTGTACTCGTGCATGGACGTTGAGGCCCTGGGTGGGATTTGTCCCGGGTTTTCGGGACTGGTGTGCCAGTTGAAGCCGTTCGGACGCTGTGAGGCCTGTGGGGAATTCCTGTTCGAAGTGGATCCGGCGGTGGAAAGGCTGAGGACCATTTACCCTGGCCGGGCTTCAGGCAACACCACTCAAAGAGGAGGAATCACTGCTGTGAGAATCACCCCTGCGCACACTGCAGCGACCGCGGAGGAGGTCGTAAAACCCCAACGGGAGAAATCCGAGGATGCTGACTCGGTCACCACTGTCTCGCAGCGTCCACTACCAAAGAGGAATACCGGCATGGTAGCCCCGACCAGCGGTTGTGGTGGACCATCTCGCCCACTTACGCCCGGCCCGGATGAATCCGTCGACAAGAGTTCCGGACGTCCCGCTTCAAGTAAAGGCCGAGGTAAGCCAGGCGGAGAGACTTGGTGTGTGGGCGGAGGTGTCGGGAAGTCATGGCCTAGCGAGGTGGTGGCTCCGTTTCTACAACCGGCTACATACCCGTGGAGGAGTGTGACACCTCCAACCTGGAGTCTCTCTCGGACATGGGAGACGACCTGGCAATAGACGATTTGTTTGCTGAGAAGGGCTGGGACAAAGTACCGCTTGCTTCATCCCGCAGGATCAGAGATCCACCCATGTCAACAGGGGAAAGCACACCCCGGGTGGAGGCATCAGCGCCTGAAGAGAGGTCCCGTCCCCAGTCTGCTGCTACATCCCCGGTGCCATCTGTACCGAAGGCCGGGGAAAAGAGACTATTGCTGCGGGCCCCTATGCCCCGATCAGATGTGATCAAGGTCCCTCGCCACCCGGACTCGATAGTGTTGCCTGGCGAAGGGGACAAAGCTACCATGCCTCCTCTGGCAAGACTACAACGCCTATTTGGGCAGAAGGTTGCTGCGGAGTACGGATGGGAGTATCCATACTTATCGAAGGATTTACTCTATGAGGTGGAAGTGTGGCGGGAACGCTGGTACAATGACTTTGTGTGGACTCACATTCAGGTTCCTCACGCCCGCAGGTACTTGGCATGCTCTCCGAAGGCCTCCCAGCGATTCAAAGACTGCAAGGCAGAATGGATGTTAGGACGACACATCCATGCGGATAAAGTTTTGATCCGAAGAAAGGAAGGAGAAGATGTGGAGTATCATCTGGAGACCATGGATCAGCACTTGAAACCACTTGTTCTGCCGCATCCCCGCTTTTACCTGTAGGAGAAAAGAGACTCTGTTCTTATCATACTGCTGAACTTTCTGGGGCCCGTTGCTTTTGTGCCCAGAGGAATGAAGAACTGTTCCTGTTTGTTCTTCACTTTTCCTGCAAGAGAATACTGACTCTGGGGTAGATAGGGCCGAAAGAAAAGAAGAAAGTTCTACGGGTGCAGTTACCACGATGCTGTCACCAGGTGGCAGTGTTGTGCAATGTTTAAACACTTATCATAAACTCACTCTGGAGAAAAGGGATTTCTTCTTGGAGAAGTTTCTTTTCCACTACACAAATACAGGTGTCAGGGTTATAGGTGTTAACCCTCTTTTCCTTTTTCCTCTGCAGGAGAACATCCCGTCAAGTCCACTGAGATGGGGTGGGTCTTAGTCAGGATGGGTGGGAAAAGTTAAATGTGATTCTAAGTCATGTGTTACAATAGTTGTTTCTTGTTTGTCTTATTTCCCTTTCTTTACAGGGCTCAGACACAATGTTTTAGTAGGATAGTTTTACAAAGTTTTATATTTTTGTATATCTAATTGTTAGTCCGTTTCTGGACTGAATCATGTCAGCTGTTTAGGGCATGGTTTACTCCAGACACTGGGGACCAGTGTCAAAGGACCGAGGGGAGAGTGTAGCGGGTATGTACTTTCCCGGGTGTAATTTTGAATTTGGCATAGACATCAGTGATGTGTAATTCCCTGCAGCCCAGTGGGTGGTGCTGTCGCCCTGGGCTGGGGTTGAATCATTGCTGTGTGCTGTGCCTCCTTTTTGTCCTCCCTCGGCAGCGGTATGGTGGGGCGGGGAACCCGCCGTGCTTGCTGGGAGAGGGTATAAAGGGGGCCGGCCATCTTTGTCACAGGGTGGACGTCCCAGTCACCTTCAGCTTGCGGACGGTGGGTCGTGTCGCTCCTCTGGGTGGCTTAGGCCTAGAGGACAGCGGAGGTCGAGTTCCATCCCAGGCACCTTTAGCCTGGGGTGAGGTACTTGGATGGAGGTCCGGAGCTCAGTGCCCAACACTGAGTTCCGCGAGGGAAGGAGATCCTAGGGTACCCAGGGATTGGGTACTCGAATCCGGAAGGCGCAATGGACCGGGGGGAGCTCCTCATTTGAAGACCCGGTGCAGCATATTGCCGGTGACAAGTGAGTCTCTTGTCGGAGACGGCCTGGAAGGAAATCTACCCTCGTGCGGAGACCAGGACACACTTCTAGGAAGGAAAGTGGCAGCTTACATTGTGTCTGGGCCTGTTCGCATCCACACCTCCTTTTCTGTTCTGTTCTATCAAGGGAGTTCAACTGTTTGTGTTCAGACAAGGAGAATAAAGGAGTGTTGAACTTTAATGGTGTGGAGCTCATTTTCTGACAGACAAGGTTCGCGGTGACTCTTGGAGGGAGGATCCAGGTGCACAACACTGACCCGAAGGTAATACAGAACTGTTGCTTATACCGCACTAACATCTGTGGTGGAAGCTAGGCGTAGTGTCCACGCTCCCCCCCCTCTAAGATACCCCTAGACAAGAGAAAGACGAGACAAAGAGGGGAGTGTGAGGAGCTGCCGCTACACACTGAAAGTGCACTTGGAAGTGCAGTCACTGTAGATCCGAGGGGGACATGCAAGGAAAATAAAAAACAGCATTTTAGCCTGATTGGATGATAAAATCAGCAGAGCTTCCCCTCATTTCAAATCTACCCCGCAGATCTAAAGTGACTGCACTTCCAAATGCACTTTCAGTGCAATTTTAAGTGCACTTTGCACTTGTAGTGCAAAGTGGATTTGCCTTTCGTAAATAACCCCCAGTGTCCCTTTACCTATCCCAATCAAGTTTTTTTTTTTATCTGCATACAAACCTCATCAAAGACACACCTTTGGACAGTACTTTGGAAGTGCGCATTAAAGGGTCAGTCCATCCAAAACTGACATAGGAATTCTTAAACCTTCTGGGTTATGCTGCTGACCACAGAAGGATTTGACATTGGCAAACAAAAAAACTATAGGACAGCCCAGGGTTTAACCCCTTCTACTATCAGTATGTTTCAGTTTTTTGCTAGTGTCCTAAGAGAATGGATGTATTTTTTCAGGATTGCTGTTTTAAGGACTAACTTGTGATTTCTTTCTAGCAACTTTTTTTCCTCTTCAGTCAAGATTCTTTCTCTAGTGCTAGTGACACTGACTCAACTATTCGTTGAGTGGTCGCCCTTAGCCTTTTGGACTGTATTGCAAGCGAATCATGCTGGACTGGATATTGTGGGGTGTACCTAGAAGTGACCCTTAGGCACTTTACTCTGTGTGTGTCCTTTTCAGATTGGCTTTAGTTAACTCAGATGCAGGGAACTTTCCAAGTCCAGAGCCACTAATGTTGCCTCTGTGCGTGCCCTGGCTCTAAAGACTAACAAAATAAGTAGGCCATTCGGGATGGGAAAAGGGAGCTCCCTAATTTTTATTGGTCGTTGGGCATCAAGATTTGCCCTTCTCCACCAGCATTGTCATGGAAGGGGCTAAAGGCTGCATTTTTTTTTTTTTTACACAGGAGCCTGCAAAGCACTGCACCCATGATCAGGGGTGCAATGCCAGGCTCCTGGGAACTGATCTTCGATTTCTCTGTCCATACCTCAGTACAGGCTTTCAGAGCTGGAGAAAGTGTCAATGGACTACAAGTGCAGTGATCATCACACCTGTGTTCCATTTGAAAACTACAAGTGTATCTGCCATTGTGGCAGACAGGTCTTGTAGTTTATTTATTCACAGATCTTTGTGAATGAATGATGTGGCTATGCAGGAGGAGCCACGCACAGCTGTGCCAACAAAGCGACAGTGGCTGCAGGAAAGGAGAACCCCTGCGCCCTGCCATAGGATGGGGAGTGCTCTGGGTTTGGGGGGTTTTCTTAGCAACGTGTTACGTTACATCCTAAATAGAGTAACTTGTTGAAAAGGTGGAGGCCTTTAATGCTGTGGGTGGAATGTTTGGCTTGCACTCTGCGCTCTCTTTCCCATCACACAGTGTTAAGGAAGCATCTTCATGCTGCAAAAAGCCACATTCAATTTTAATCTTCAATCCCTTTCTGTTGGCCATCCACAGTGACTTTGCCTCTTAAGCCCCATACACACTATTAGATTTTCTGCAGATGTTTTGTCTTCAGATTTACCAAAACTATATAATATGAGGTCAAACCTTAATGCCTTGTACACACGATCGCGATTCCCAAAGAGAAAAGTGCGATGTGAGCTTTTTGTCGCAAATTCTGACCGTGTGCATGCTCCATCGCACTTTTTCTGTGAGAATTCTGGCCAAGAAAAGATTGAAAGCAGGATCTCAATTTTCGTGACAGGAAAAATTCCTATCGGGAATCGCGGTCGTCTGTATGCAATTACGACGCAAAAAAAAAACACGCATTCTCAGAATCAAGCAGAAGAGCCGAACTGCCTATTGAACTTCATTGATCTCGGCTCGCCGTATGTTTTGTACGTCACCGCATTCTTGACGGTCGGAATTTCGTCCAAGATTAGTGTGACCGTGTGTATGCAAGACAAGTTTCAGCCGTTTTCCTGCTGAAAAAACCCTGCGATTTTCTTGTCTGAAATCGCGATCATGTGTACGAGGCATGAGAGTTTCAATTTGTATGCAATCAGGCAGGCCCTTGCACTACATGGTTTTGGTAAATCTGAACCAAAAATCTGCAGAAAATGTAATAGTGTGTATGGCTCCTAAAGGCCCGTACACACGATCGGATATTCCGTCAACAATTGTCAGACGGACGTGTTTTATCGGATAATCCGACCGTCTGTATGCTCCATCGGACAATTGTTGTTGGAATTTCCGACAACAAATGTTGGCTGTGCATGTCCTCAAATTGTACGACATCAAATGTGTTCTGTCAGATTATCCGATCGTGTGTACACATATCCGTCGGACTAAAATGCAAAGCACAAACACGCATTCTCTGAACCAATGCTAAACATCAGACAACAATAGCAGAAATTGCCCAAAGGGTGGCGGTATAGAGCTGAAAAAACACGTGGTTTGGTGTATGTTGGCTTAAAATGTTCTGCCGTCTGTATGCAGAACAAGTTCACAGACAATGCCCTTCGGACAAAAATCCACAGATTTGTCCGATGGAAGTCCGATCGTGTGTACGAGGCTTTAGTCTGCACCTGTACGTTACCTACCACACTGTGGTAAGTGTGTAACTTGTCTAATTCCAAACATGAAAGACAGTTCCGAGTGCCACATTTCTGTACCAAGGTTCAGTGCATACTCTGAAGTTCTATTTTGAACCTTGGGTCTAAAGGCCCGTACACACGATCGGATATTCCGACAACAATTGTGTGATGGATGTGTTTTGTCGGATAATTCGAACGTCTGTATGCTCCATCGGACAATTGTTGTCGGAATTTCCGACAACAAATGTTGGATGGTCATGCTCTCAAAAATCCAAAGTACAAACACGCATGATCAAAAGCAATGCTAACCATAAGACAACATTAGCAGAAGTTGCCCAAAGGGTGGCGCTAAAGAGCAGAAAAATCACGTAGTTTTGTGAATGTTGGCTGAAAAAGTTCTGCCGTCTGTATGCAGAACAAGTTCACGGCCAACGCCCTTCGGACAAAAATCCACGGATTTGTCCGATGGAAATTCGATCGTGTGTACGAGGCTTTAGTGTGGACAAATAGCTAACAGATGCCCTTAGCTGGCAATAACTGGACATGGGAGATTGGTTTTTCACCTTTGCTAGGCAAGTGTCTGAGCTGGTGGCTTCGTCTTTCAAGAAACCCTTTTTGGTCTTGCACAAGGACTATTGTGTTCTGTAGTCACACGAGGGTCAGTGGGAGAAACCACTAAGCAATGTGGGTTACTAAGGAGATCGACACTCTCGAAAGTGTTTGTTTTTGCACAAACCTTAGCAAACAATTCCTCTTGATCGAAGCAGTATTTAGCAGCAGCAAGAAAGATAAGTGTTTACAGTCTTCTCTAAGATCCGGTTCACACAGGGACGACTCGTCAGGCGGCTCAGCCGCCTGACAAGTCGCGCTCCGCTCTATTCAATAGAACCGTTCTAATAGGAGCGATGCAAGTCGCTCCGACTTAGAAAAAGGTTCTTGTACGACTTTGGGGGCGACTCGGGGCGACTTGCATTGACTTCAATACAGAAGTCATTTTGCAAGTCGCCTCTCAAGTCGTCTTGAGATCGCCTTGCCGAGTCGCCCCCAAAGCCGCGCCGCCTCTGTGTGAACCGGCTCTAAAGGCACAGCTTTAAATTAAACATTTACTAACACAGTTGCTTTAACCTGTAATCTATCCCTTGAAATAAACCCTCTATTTACAGTCAGCTTTGCACATAACCCCTGAAAACCTAGTCCCAACCTTAACTCCTGGGCTAGGTTCACACTTGCACTAAAAAAGGAGTACCGTATATACTTGAGTATAAGCCGAGATTCCCCCCCCCCCCCCCCTCGGCTTATACTCGAGTCAGCGAAATTTTACATTGTAAATTGTACCTGAAAGCTGCGGCGTCCATCGTTTAAAACTCGCGGTCTCTTCCTGGTCCCTTCCGTGATAGGCGGAACTGTGTCTGCTGAGAATCGCCTATCACGAACGTTCTCTCATCCTCAGTTTCCCAGCAGACGTCCGTGATTGGTGGAAACTGAACACAGTGTCTGCTGGGATGGGTGAGGATGAGAGAACGTTTGTGATAGGCGATTCTCAGCAGACACAGTTCCACCTATCACGGAAGAGACCAGGAAGAGACCGCGAGTTTTAAACGATGGACGCCGAAGCCTTCAGGTACAATTTACAATGTTCAATTTTTATTCTAGGGACACAGTGAGGATGGGCACAGTGAGGATGGGCACATGTGTGGATGGGAACAGTGAGGATGGGAACAGTGAGGATGGGAACAGTAAGGTGGCAATGGGCTTAGTGAAGTTGCAATGGGCACAGTGAGGCGTGCAAATGGGCATTGTTGACCCTCGGCTTATACTCGAGTCAGTAAGTTTTCCCAGGTTTTTGTGGTAACATTAGGTACCTCGGCTTATACTCGGGTCGGCTTATACTCAAGTATATACGGTATTTGTCAGGTTAAAATAACCTGCCAAACACTTGTCTTTTTAATGTATTTCCCTATACCCCTCTCACAACATACCTTGGACTTCTTGAGCAGCTGCTGTAGGTCTTGTTGGGGCAGCAAACCATGGTTTTTGACAAACGCAGGAACTTCAGGGGGCCTCTGGGTCTCGAAATAAACTGTCCCGTGCACTTCCATGTAATTGTGTAAAACCGACAGAAACTTCTCCTTACCCTGCCAATAAAGTGAATCATTTGATTAGTAGGAGCAGGTAAAAGTCTTTTATTAGCATTATCAGCATTAAATTGTTTTCATTGTATTCACTTTAAGAATCCAGAGATTCTTACACCGTGAAGATATTTTTTTTCTCAATATTATGAATGTGTCGCATATGTGACTGCATTGTAAATGATATGTCACATGCTTCTCCTGTGATTGATGTTTTCCCGGACAAATGTAAAATGAATCACGCTGGGATAATAATTCCAACACTGAGTGTAGTTCTGGTACAGCTCACACATGATCTGTTCCATGTAAAATAACTGCATTCATTTTTTATTAGTTACTTCTAGTGGTTTAAACTAAAGGACATATATCATAAGATAATTTTTTTTTCCCTTCACTTTCAATTTGTGACCTTTCCAACACAACACTTCCTGTGCTAGGATGAAAACTAACTCTCATTGGCTGTACTGTATCTGCAACATTGTCAACCTAGGATGTCACTATACATCACCTCCTTTTCTCTTCTTTTTACCATAGGGGAGAGATGTTTTGTAGTTTTGAACAATGCTAACTGCAACTGCTAAGAGAGCAGCACAGGCAGAGAGCACAGGAAGTTTAAAAAAAAATTCTGGCAGGATCATCAGATATCAAACAGATATAACAAAATGCTTTCAATAGTATATTTAACCGGTTCCCGACCGGCTCACGCAGATTTACTGCGGCAGAAAGGCTCTCCTGGGCGAAATTCCGTACATATACGGCTTCGCCCAGGAGAGCCACCAGAGCTTGCGCGCCTGCTGCACAGCAGGGAACCCGGTGCGCATGGCCGGCGAGGCGCGATCACCGCCGGCCATGCACGATCGTGTGCACGAGCAGAAGCATGGGGGTTTCCCGTGCTGTTAGAGGAGAGAAGACGGATCATGTGTTTCTAAAAAGTAGAAACCCCGATCTGTCATCTCTCCTAGTTAGTCCCATCCCCCCACAGTTAGAACACACAATAGGGAACACAGTTAACCCCTTGATCGCCCCCTAGTGTTAACCCCTTCCCTGCCAGTGACATTTACACAGTAATCAGTGCATATTTATAGCACTGATCGCACTGCAAATGTTAATGGTCCCAAAAATGTGTCAAAAGTGTCCGACCTGTCCGCCGCAACGTCACAATACCGCAAAAAATTGCAGATCACCGCCATTGCTAGTGAAAAAAATTATAATAATAAAAACGCCATACAACTACCATAAATCTTTCCCATAGTTTGTAGACGCTATCAATTTTGTGCAAACCAATCAATATACGCTTGTTGCCTTTTTTTTTTACTAAAAATATGTAGAAGAATATATATCGGCCTAAACTGAGGAAAAAATTATTAAAAAATAAAATAAAAAATTGGCATATTTACTATAGCAAAAAGTAAAAGATATTGTTTTTTTCCAAATTGTCCCCACTTTTTTTGTTTATAGCGCAAAAAATTAAAAATTTTGTTTGGGTACAACATCGCACGACCGAGCAATTGTCAGTTAAAATGACGCAGTGCCGTATTGCAAAAAATGGCCCGGTCATTGAGCAGACAAATCTTCCGGGGCTGAAGTGGTTAACAGACCAAAAGGGAGCAAATAAAAGATCATTGTTGAAGTTCAGATAAACTTTAATAGTGGTGCCACTTTCCGGACTATGCAGTGCTACAGGTTTGTGTGAATTACAAGAGTCGACTCCTGGCAGGATCAAAATGTATTCTTGTATGTATCTAACCGATAAAACAAAATGCTTCCAATGGTATATTTAAAATACCAAAAAGGACCAAATAAGAGAAGTTTATTTTTAGGTTTACATACACTAGTAACTTTAGCCACAGTATCGCTCTAGATTTACAGTCATGAGCCAGAACGTAAATATGTACATACATAATATTATTTAGAAGCTTGATATCATACTGCTGTGTCATTGTTCTGGGACTTTACAGACATGGCTTCAGGTGTAATAAAGGTGTAATAAATCCAATTATCACAATCTAGGATCTCAAATTTTACTCCTTTTAAGCCCTGGTTCACACTGGTGCGTTTTGACATGCGATTTGGCAAATTGCCGGCAACGGCACCATCCTAATCGGTGCGACGCCGCATCTGCGGCGCTGCACCGATTTCAAAAAGTAGTTTCTGTACTACTTTTTGCGATTTCGGCAGAAACCTGCACAGATGTCTTTGTAATCGCAGCTGAAATCGGGACTGCCAGCGAGAGTGAAATCGTGCGAGTTCAGCTGAACTTGCACGGCTTCACTCTCGCAGCCCAGTGTGAACCTGGGCTAAGTGGCCCTAGCTGTTTTGAGAAATGTTTCTAATCAGCAATGATTTATAAGCTTTTTGCATCCTGGGTAACAAATATTAGTGTTGCATCTTTGGAAACCCAAGCATCAGACTGCAGTTATGCTACAAAGGACTGAGTTTGAATATTTGGATTATTAGGTTTTGTTTTTCTTTTTCTTCCTTTTCTGGTCAATCTTCACCTGGCTTTTCCTCGTTATAATGCTAGACAGCTCGATTTGGTATAGTTCCTTCACACTTGCTTTATAGCTGACAAATTTCCAGAACTTGTCAGTATTTCAATACCATTTCAAAAGTGCAGCTGAAGAACAATGACTATGATAGGAGGAAGTAGGAGATGTAGACAAAAGTTCATACCTGCAACTGTGCAATGTCATCAAGGGAGGCACCAAAGAAGAAAGAGAGGGGGGTGTGAGTAAGGCATGACATTTGACAATTTAAAAAAAATGGACTAAGTCAACCTGGAAAATCAGGAAGGTATGATAGAAGGGTAAAAGCTTTAGATAAAAAAAGTTTATAAAGAATGCAATATGTTCCATGAATTTAGATAAGGGGTATGGGATTAAAGAAGTTGTAAAGGCAGAAGGTTTTTTATCTTAATGCATTCTATGCATTAAGATAAAAAAAACTTCTGTGTGTAACAGCTCCCCCAGCACCCCCCTTATTACCTACCTGAGCTCTTTCTCTCTCCAGAATTGTCCACGATCCCCTTAGCCATCCAGGACACTCTTCCTGATTGGCTGAGACAGAGCAGCGGCGCCATTGGCTCCCACAGCCAAAGTCAGTCAGCCAATCAGGGGAGAGAGGGGGCGGGGCCAGGTCGGGCTCCATGTCTGAATGGATACACAGAGCTCTGACTCGGCTTGGGTGCCCCCTGTAGCAAGCTGCTGGCTGAGGGGCACTTAAAGGAGGGAGGGGCTAGGAGCAGCATAGAGGGACCCGAGAAGAGGAGGATCGGGGCTGCTCTGTGCAAAACTAACTGCATAGAGCAGGTAAATATAACATGTTTGTTATTTAAAAAAAAAAAAAACGAGCCTTATTAATCACTTTTAATCCCAATTAAACTCTCAGTTTAAAGTGATTGTAAAGTTTTTTTTTTCCTATAAAAATAACAAACATGTTATACTTACCTGCTCTGTTGCAGTGGATTTGCGCAGAGCAGCCCAGATCCGCCTCTTCTTGGGTCCCTCTTCTGTGATCCTGGCCCCTCCCTCATGTTCAGTGCCCCCACAGCAAGCAGCGTGCTATGGAGGCACCCAAACTGAGTCACAGCTCCCTGTTTCGATTCAGGCCCCCTCCCTGCCCTGATTGACTAGCTAATTTTGATTGACAACAGCAGGAGCCAATGGCGCTGCTGCTGTGTCTCAGCCATTCAGGAAAGAGAATCTCGGATGGCTGAGACACTTGTGGACATCGCTGGACAGAGAGGGACCTCAGGTAAGTGTTAGGGGGGCTTATGGGGTGCTGCTGCACGCAGAAGGCTTTTTATTTTAATGCATAGAATGCATTAAGATAAAAAAAACTTCTGACTTTACAACCCCTTTAATTTAGCTTAAAGTAGAACTATAGACAATTTTATAACCACTGCAAGGTTTATTGCTGCCATCTGTATCCCATTGGGGAGATTTACCTTCACTTCCTGTCCCATAGCTAAACAGAAAGTGAGAGGAAATCCCTGCAAATGAAAGTACCGTATATACTCGAGTATAAGCCAAGTTTTTCAGCACTTTTTTTGTGCTGAAAATGCCCCCTCGGCTTATACTCGAGTCACCTTTTTGCGCCTGATCTCCCGGATTTTGGGGACCCGGTACTGGCCGACCGTAGGACCCCTGGACCCCAAACTTGGCACACATGTAGCCCCACTCTTCCTCTACATGTGTGCAAAGTTTGTTGTCTGGGGGACCTACGGCCGGGAAGCACCGATTTTTCAAAGCCGGGCACCCCTTCCATAGACTCCCATGTTAAACGGTCATTTCTCCAGTGATTTTAGGGACCCGGTACCGGCCGGTCGTAGCACTTTTTTTGTGCTGAAAATGCCCCCCTCAGCTTATACTCGAGTCACCTTTTTGCGCCTGATCTCCCGGACTTTGGGGACCCAGTACTGGCCGGCCGTAGGTCCCCTGGACCCGAAACTTGGCACACATGTAGGCCCATTTCTTCTCTACAAGTGTGCAAAGTTTGTTGTCTCGGGGACCTACGGCCGGGGAGCACCGATTTTTCTAAGCCGGGCACCCCTTCCATAGACTCCCATGTTAAACGTCAGTCTAGTCATGGGCATAGTGAGGCATGGACACAGTGAGGCATGGGCACAGTGAGGCATGGACACAGTGAGGCATGGACAAAGTGAGGCATGGGCACAGTGAGGCATGGGCACAGTGAGGCATGGGCACAGTGAGGCATGGACACAGTGAGGCATGGACACAGTGAGGCATGGGCACAGTGAGGCATGGACACAGTGAGGCATGCACATGGACACAGTGAGGCACAGTGAGGCACACTGAGGCATGCAGATGGACACCCTAGGCTTATACTCGAGTCAATACGTTTTCCCATTTTTTTGTGGTAAAATTAGGTGCCTCGGCTTATATTCGGGTCGGCTTATACTCGAGTATATACGGTAATCTCTTAGGGATCTCCAGGTCACCAGAACCAGTGTCCCCATTGGAAGATTTCCCCTCTATTACTTTTCTGGGGACAGCCCAAAATTGAGGATTTTCTTTTACAATGATAATGGTAAACAGGGCAAATAGAGAGGATGAATCTACAGGGACAGAGACAGCAAAAAAACTGACAAAATTCTAATCCATCTTCCCTCTATCCAAAACTAAAAAAAAGTTTTGCCTTTAGCTATTCTTTAATGCATTCCAGGTGCAAAACAATTGGTTTTCATAACTGTCTTTCTAAAGTAGCCAAAACCTGAGTAAAAAAGCCTGTCTCCTGCATATTGCTGTGTAGAAGCCTTGCTCCCTGCAGGGAAGCAGTGGTCTCTCTGAAGAGGTCTGACAAGGCCCCTTCGAGTCAGACTGAACAGGAGGTGTGTCAGACCTCTGCGACATCACTGCTTCTTCGTAGAGAGCATGGGTCCTTCTCCTAAACTGCTGGCAGGAAACAGGCTTTTCTACTAAGGCTGTGACTACACTTTTAAGAAATCAAACTCAAACAGTGAACATCTTTTGTTTTGATGTGTCTAAAATTTTATTTTGCTGATTTACACTGAAAGTTCAATAGGGCTTGACTAATAACGCATATGTCTTTGTAAAAATTGTTTTAACGGAAGGAGATATATTTCTCAGATTTAAGAAAATAATTTGAAATATTATAATGCATACCTTTAAATTTTTTATGGATTTTTTATGGATTTTCAGCTTTAAAAGGCTGACCACAGTGTGCAGCAAAGTTGATAAGCCCACCCTCGAACTCTCTGCTGATGGGACCCTCATATTAACTTTTTCTCCAGCAGTGCAAGGCTGATACCTGGTATCACAGCTCATCTTTGGGACAGAATGATACATCTATGAACACAGTACTATCTGCATGCAGTTTTGTCTGTATTTAATAAAACACTGGTAAGCTTGGTAAAGTGATCCTAAAATAATTTTAAAATGGCAGCATCCAAGTGTTAGGTGCCACTCCTCTATTTATACCTGTACGGGGGTTGGAAATAGCCAATGAAGTATGAGTTAACACTTTCCCGGTTCTTTGGTTTTTGACAGGATTTCTTCTGGGTCCGACCCACTGGTCCTGTGTTATAAAAGTGGTCCGGAACGGAGAGCCCCCAAACGGAGAGGTCCAGGGCGCGTAAGGGAGAGACATGGAGAACAGCACCTCAGGAGCAGAAGAGTGGAGCTTACCACTGCTGTGATGTAAAGGTCATCAGAACTTGGGGTCCGCCCTGTAGACACCAGCTGCTTGGGAAAGCCTCTGATAGACTCTGTTTTTTACATGGACTCTACCTTTGCATAGCCTGAGTTAGGATTAGGGATGTAGGAAAGAATAATGTCTCAGCATGTTGGAATTTGTAATGCCTTTTCCACTTTTTCAAGTAAAGTTTTGAAACCTTGATTCTGCCTGGTCTGAAGTTAATTAAGGGGTGTAATGCAAGTAACCGACACCATCCCATGGTTCAGGTCACTAAGATACTTGGGGTACGAAGACACCAGTGCAAGAATAATACAGTGTGAAGACACAAGCTTTACCCAGGGTAACGGAAGGTTATCAAGCAGGTAGTGTGTACCTGATACAAGTACAATGGCTTTTAGCACGAGGGAGAGGTTGTTGGCACTCCTTTTGCCAGCGGTCTGTCTCCCATAGCAACGGCAGCAAATTGGCGCCACAGAGATTCCCATCCTGTACATGGGAGGTTCCCATCCTGTACATTGGAGGTTGTCATCCTGAAGCTCAAGAGTTAAGTTATGTGCACACATGGAGCCCATGCTAGGTGCATGGCGGGGCCCGTTGTGCTATCGGGAAAGGTGGATATGGACAAGGCTCAGCATGTCCCTTCTAAATGTAAGTTACAGAGAAGGTGAGAAGGTGTAAATTGTCACAAGGACCCGAGAGTTAATAGGATAACAGTTATGGTGCAAGTGTACGCGTTGTACATTCATATTTAATAGTAGAAGCCTGACTTAAGGTCGAGTATTCCCCCACAGCAGCCTCAGCCTTGTCCCAGGGCACTGAAGAAAATGGCACAAGAGTAAAGGTATCCCATGTGTACTAAAATGTATCCTGTTACAGGTGCTTAGCGTAGCCCAGAAGCACCCACCCCGGGGTAGGTCTCTCGTTTGATCCACACTTGGTACCCAACGAGGAGGGAAACATGAAGGACATGACGACCACCACATGACCTATCTATACCCCCCCTCTCCCTTACGCATCTTCTGTAGTTGGTGACTTTTACTGTTCTGTAGCACGGCAGCTTAAGCTTAAGCTGTCATGTAACACCGAGGGCCCATTCACATTTTCTGCATTGTAAAACATGTTTTACCACATTATTGCAATGCACTGTGTGGTGTGTTGAGGTGCTAGTCATTTTATATATTTCCCCAAAGCAATATTATCAAAGTAGACAACGCATCTGCACTACAGTTCACTACAACACACATGCCATACGACGTACTGCTTTAGGCTGTCTTTTCTATTTAAGTAAGTCGTAGTGCGTTGGCCTGTCTTTTCTTTTTAAAAGATTTCCATCTCCTCTCCATTAATGTAGCAGTGGAAGGTTTAATGCAAGTATGATAAATATTATATATAAGCTTACCTCCACTACCTCCACTGCTTTGTGTATTGTCTATTCTGGATTGGATTGTGGTTATTGTACTTTTTTCCTTATCATAATGGTTTTGCGCTCAATAAACCTCAATTCAAAGAAAAATGGGCTGCCTTAATGCAGCATGCCTTAACACATGATAACGCGTTGTTATCTCAGTGCATAATGTGAACGGACCCATAGATTTCCTCACAGAAGTTAATTCCGGATTTAGTAACAATGTGCGTATTACAGTACTAAACCTGAGCCTTTTGATTTGGGTTAGTCTACCAAGACAATACAAACAACAGCAACTGTTTCCTATAATGACAAAGCAGGAGATATGAAAGTGCCTCATATAAAGTGCAGTTGAAATAAAAAACTCACTCCCTGGCCTTCCTGATAAAAAAGTGGATGTGCCTGGAATGCCATTACTGCCTATGACTGGATCCCACAGAGACCAGAGATGATAAGAAACATGAAAACAGACCACAGGCAACAGAATTTGCTTATCTAGTTTTTTTTACAATGCCAATTCAACTTTAAGGTCCATCTTACACTTAAATTGGAAACCTCTCATACAGCACATTGGAAAGTACAACATTTGAATTTGAACATCAAACATTTTAAGACAATGAGTTCAATTCACAATGCGCACACTCCAGGATAGGGATACTTAAAGCAAAACTTCACTCAAAAAGGGAAGTTCCACTTGTCAGCCTCCCCTCCCCCCTCCTCTTTAAGTTTTGTCACTTTGTGTTTATTTTGGGGGCGGGGGGTTCCCACTTCCACTTCCGGTGAGATTGCCACAGTGAATTAAGTGGACATTCAGCCCTCTCTCCTTCCCCCACAGCCTTCTAGGACACATCACATGTCCCAGAAAGCTGTGGGACCATTCACAAAATACAGTGCGGCTCGTGTATGTGCAGTGGGAATCCGGCTGTGAAGCCGCAAGCAGTCACAGCTGGCTTCCCAAAGTAAACATGCCAGTGCCTTGACCCGAAGACAGCTGACGAGCCGGCTTGGGTGGGGACAGCACTAGATCACTGGACAGGTAAGTGTCCTATTATCAAAAGTCAGCAGCTACGGTATTTTTAGCTGCTGACATTTATTTATTTATTTTTATTATTTTTTTAGGGTGAAGAACCGCTTTAAAGCTAAACTAAAGGGGTTTCCAATGCACAGCTCAGTTTACAACATCAGAAAACAGAGCCTGCAGGCAGGTAGGGGCATTTTATTGCAAAAGAGACTATGAATGTCTTTTCTGCAATAGAAGCCTGCCTGCTCACTATTTGTTACAGTGGAACTTTAGTTCTGTTTTAATGTCAGAAAGCGACAGTTATTTTCAGCTAATGGGTCCAATGCGATTAAAAATTTACAGTCACATGGCTAAAATAAAAATCCTAATCCTTGTGTTAAAGCTTTGTGAACTGAGCCTATAGATAGGTTTAATATACAAAAAATTGTAAAAGGATACTATGGGGGTTATTAACGAAAGGCAAATCCACTTTGCACTACAAGTGCACTTGGAAGTGCAGTCGCTGTAGTTTGCTGTAGATCTGAGGGGAAACTCTGAAATGAGGGAAGCTCTGCTAATTTTATCATCCAATCATGTGCAAGTAAAAATGCTGTTTTTTATTTTCCTTGCATGTCCCCCTCAGATCTACAGTGACTGAACTTCCAAGTGCACTTTTAGGTGCACTTGCAGTGCACTTGTAGTGCACTTGTAGTGCAAAGTGGATTTGCCTTTAGTAAATAACCCCATATATATATATATATATATATATATATATATACACACACACGCAAAATATATTTTTAAAGGTGTTATTGACATGAAATTGTCACATGTCGGTAACAACCCATGCAATCCATAAATACAAAGGAAAAAAACAAATAATCTCAGAAATTAAGTTATGTGTAATGGAATGACACAGAGAAAAAGTATAGAACACGCTAACTGAAATGTATTTAATACTTCGTACAAAATCCTTTGTTAGTAATGACAGCTTCAAGATGCCTCCTATAGGGAGAAACTGGGCGCATACATTGCTCAGGTGTAATTTTGGCCCATTCTTCCACACAAACAGTCTTCAAATCTTGAAGGTTCCGTGGGCCTCTTCTATGAATGCTGATCTTTAGTTCTATCCATAGATTTTCTATTGGATTTAAGTCAGGCGATTGGCTGGGCCATTCTAGCAGCTTTATTTTCATTATTTGAAACCAATTGAGCTTTTCCTTTGTGTTTGGGATCATTGTCTTGCTGAAAAGTCCACCCTCGTTCATCTTCATCATCCTGGTAGATGGCAGCAGATTTTTATCAAGAATGTCTTGGTACATTTTTCCAATCACCCTTTCTTCAATGATATGAAGTTTGTCCGTACTGTATGCTGAAAAACAGCCCCACACCATGATTTTACTACCTCCAAACTTCACAGTTGGTATGGTGTTTTTGGGGTGATGTGCAGTGCCATTTGACCTCCAAACATGGTGTGTATTATGGCATCCAAAGAGTAAAATTTTGGGCTCATCTGACCGGACTATATTCTCCCAGTATTTCACAGGCTTGCCTAAATGTTGTGCAGCAAACTTTAAACGAGCTTTAACATGCTTTTTCTTCAGCAATGGAGTTTTGCAATGGAGTGTGCATACAGGCCATGGAAGTTGATTGCATTACTTATTGTTTTCTTTGAAACAATTGTACCTCCTAATTCCAGGTCTTTCTGAAGCTCTACACAAGTGGTCCTACAACTCTTCTGATAATTCTTTCACTCCTCTGTCAGAAATCTTGCGAGGGGCACCTGGTCGTGGCCGGTTTATGGTGAAATTATGTTAATTTCACTTCTGGATTATGGCCCCAACAGTGCTCACTGAAACATTCAGAAGTTTAGAAATCATTCTGTAATCAATGCCATCAGTATGTTTTGCAACAATATAGTTGCGAAGGTCTTGAGAGAGCTCTTTGCTTTTACCCATTATGAGATGTTTCTTGTGTGACACCTTGGTAATGAGACACCTTTATATAGGCCATCAGTTGAGACTGAACCAGCTGATATTAATTTGCACTGACAAGGGGCGGGATTGCTTTCTAATTACTGATATTTTTCAACTGGTGTCTTGGCTTTCCATGCCTTTTTGCAACTCCCTTTCTTCATGTGTTCAATACCTTTTCCCTGTGGCATTCCATTTTATTACACATAACTTAATTTCTGACCTATTTTGTTCTAGTTTCTTTGTATGTATGTATTGCATGGGTTGTTACCGACATATGGTGAACATTTCATGTCAATAGCACCTTTAGAAATATATTTGCCTAGTTAAATGGTGACTTCTTCATTACTTATTTTACCTGCTGTATATAATCAGGATCTGTGAAGGCTAATTAGCAAGAAGAACCTCTGAAGAGCTGGCCAGAGAGTTTTGAAACTCTAAAGGTATTGTGAGATGTGAATAGAGGGATAGAACCTACCTTCCACATAGCTGCTTCCTTTCCATATACAACAGCCATATTTCTGACTTTGTTGAGAGTTACTTGTTGGCGCTCAGTTTCATTGAGTTCATCCGTCACAAATCCCATAAAGGAATTATCTGGAGTGTGAGCTGTAGAACAAGACACAATACAAACAGTGCACAAGCAGAGGTATAACTCACGGAGTGAGGAGTACTAGGGAGATAGGGAGCAACAAACATGGTGCATGGGCACAGTTACACTAACACAGCAAGTAGCCAGCATGTAATCCATGCTCAAGGGAAAAGCACCTTAATGAGTGGATAGCAGTCCTCACAGTGCAATGGAGATGCAAAATAATAGGTGATCACAGGTAACAGCAGCAGTGCCATGCTATGATATAAGTGCAACAATACAGCTGTGTTTAATGGCAAATAGCTAGCATAGGTGATGGTGAAATTCCAAACCTCCTAGTATCTATTTTTACTATATGGTCCTCTTTTCACTATTTCCTCCTTCCACCATCTTTCCTGTGTCTTTTCATCCCTATGCATGTACATTAGCTGTTAGTTCATCTACCAACTTCTAACTGATGCTTCAAGTATTCTTTGTACATGGCATACCTGCTGCCACAGCTAACAATGGAAACGCCAGTTCATGACTGGTGTTTTTAAAAAGTGCTTAAAGTATACCCACACTCGGAGAACTATGGGGACTCCCATTTTTGAACTCCTTTGTGAAAATGTTAGTTGTCTAGCTACCATTTGCATAAATATCAGGTCACTGACCTGTTCCATGACCTGTACAATAAGTTCGTACTAAAGCAACTGCATGACAGTCATGGAAATGGGATGTTCTAAAATAGGAAACAACAATGGCAGCATCAAAACTTTAGAGCAATTAGCCATAACTTTAAGACCACTGACAGGTAACGTGAATAACATTAATTAAATCATTACAATGGCATCTAAAAGTGGGTGGGATATATTAGGTAGCAAGTGAACATGCTATCCCCGAACTTGATGTGTTGAAAGTAGTAAAAGTGGGCACGTGTAAGGACTTGAGCAACTTTGACAAAGAGCCAAATTGTAATGGCTAGACGACAGAGCAACTCCAAAACTGTGGCTCTTGTTGGATGCTCCCGGTCGGCAGTGGTCAGTACCTACCAATAGTGGTTCAAGGAAGGAACACTGTAAACCTGGCAATAGGGTCAGAGGCGGCCACGGCTCACTATGCAGGTGGGGAGCGAAAGCTAGCCCATGTAGTCTGATCCAATGGAAGAGCTACTCTAGCCCAAATTGCTGAAAAAGTTAATGCTGGTCCAGATAGAAAGGTGTCAGAACACATAATGCATCGCAGTTTGTTGCCTGTAGGGCTGTGTAGCTGCAGACCAGTCAGGGTGCCCATGATGACCTGCATCCACAACCAAATGTGCCTACAATGGGTAAGTGAGCATCACAACTGGACCACAGAGCAATGGAAGAAGGTGGCTTGGTCTGATAAAACACCTTTTCTTTTACATCATATGGATGGCCAGGTGCATGTGCATCGCTTACAGTGAGGGAAAAAAGTACTTGATCCCCTGCTGATTTTGTATGTTTTCCCACTGACAAAGAAATCATCAGTTTTAATGGTAGGTTTATTTTAACAGTAAGAGACAGAATAATAACAAAAAAATCCAGAAAAACATATTTAAAAAAGTTATAAACGGATTTGTATTTTAATGCGTGAAATAAGTATTTGACCCTTCGCAAAACATGACTTAGTACTTGGTGGCAAAACCATTGTTGACAATCACAGAGGTCAGACGTTTCTTGTAGTTGGCCATCAGGTTTGCACACATCTCAGGAGGGATTTTGTTCCACTTCACTTTGCAGATCCTCTCCAAGTCATTAAGGTTTTGAGGCTGACGTTTGGTAAGTCGAACCTTCAGCTCTTTCCACATATTTTCTATGGGATTAAGGTCTGGAGACTGGCTAGGCCACTCCAGGACCATAATGTGCTTCTTTTTGGGCCACTCGTTTGTTGCCTTGGCCGTGTGTTTTGGGTCATTGTCATGCTTGAATACCCATCTATGACCCATTTTCAATGCCCTGGCTGAGGGAACCCAGATAGCAAGGATAAGTTGCCACAAATTTGTTGCAGTGTTGAATTGTAAGTCTGTTAACTTGCTGCACATTTTCACTGGCAAGTTGTACACTTGCAGAGCACTTGAAGCACAAGTTCTAGTTGACACTTTTCCAATTTGTAGCAAATTTGCAATGGCAAGTCTTTAGGAAGAGCGAAGTTGCAGTGGTGAGCCTACAGCAAGAGCTCTGCACGTCTACAGCATTAAAATATAGCCACAGTGACCCCTGTGGTGGGATGACTATTGCACAACATAACTGAACCAGAACTTGCAGCAGACTTGCAGAATGTTTGCAAAGAAAGTTGATCTGGAGTCATGTAATGCAGACTTGCTGCAATTGTGCAACAAACTTGTGAAGCCTGGCAAGTCTAGCAATAGCTTAGCAAGTCATTTTCAAACTTGAAGCACAATTTCTTGTTATCTGGGAAGACGGTTCTCACCCAAGATTTGACAGTACATTGCCCCGTCCATCTTCCCTTTAATACGGTGAAGTTGTCCTGTCCCCTTAGCAGAAAAACACCCCCAAAGCATAATGTTTCCACCTCCATGTTTGATGGTGGGGATGGTGTTCTTGGGGTCATAGGCAGCATTCTTCCTCCTCCAAACATGGCGAGTTGCGTTGATGCTAAAGAGCTTTATTTCGGTCTCATCTGACCACAACACTTTCACCCAGTTCTCCTCTGAATCATTCAGATGTTCATTAGCAAACTTCAGACTGGCCTGTACATGTGCATTCTTGAGCAGGGTGGACCTTGCGGGCGCTGCAGGATTTCAGTCCTTTACGGCGTAGTGTGTTACCAATTGTTTTCTTGGTGACTATGGTCCCAGCTGCCTTGAGATCATTGACAAGATTCTCCTGTGCAGTTCTGGGCTGATTCCTCACCGTTCTCATGATCATTGAAACTCCACAAGGTAAGATTTTGCATGGAGCCCCAGACCGAGGACAATTGACAGTTATTTTGTGTTTCTTCCATTTGCGAATAATTGCACCTGAGATTAGGAGCACTCCCTTTAAGAGAGTGCCCCTAATCTCAGCTCATTACCTGTATAGAAGACACCTGGGAGCCAGAAATCTTGCTGATTGATAGGGGATCAAACACCTGACTTATTTCACTCATTAAAATGCAAATCAATTTATAACTTTTTTGAAATGTGTTTTTCTGGATATTTTTGTTGTCTCCCACTGTTAAAATAAACCTTGAAAAATTTGGATTGATAATTTCTTTGTCAGTGGGCAAACGTACAAAATCAGCAGGGGATAAAATACTTTTTTCCCTCACTGTACCTGAGGTGGCACCAGGGTGCAGTATGGGAAGAAGGCAAGTCGACTAATGCTTTGAGCAATGTTCTGCTGGGAAACCTTGGGTCCTGCCATTCATGTGATTGTTACTTTGATATGTACTGCCTACCTAAACAATTTTTGATAACCAAGGAATCACCCTTCATGGAAACTATATTCTCTGATGGCACTTTCCTCATCTCTCATCATCTCTCTCCGCCCCCCGCATAACCGCTCTTCCGCCCTCACAGCCGGTGTTCTGTCACTCTCAATGTCGGAGGTGCGGCGGGTCTCAGAGAGATTACATCATCTCTCACCGTCTGCCCCACATCACCGCTCTCCTGCCTTCACTCAGAACCCACCATTGCACAGAGGCCTGCCTTTGTGCTAAAAGAACCAGTGCTGCCACCAATGAAGTGACAATTCACATCTGGTGGCAGGCAGCATGGCAAGTGACATTCCCAATCTGGTGACAGGCAATGTGGCAGGTGACATGGCAAGTGACAATCCACATATGGTGGCAGGCAGAGTGGCAAGTGACATTCCGCATCTGGTGACAGGCAACGTGGCAAGTGACTTTCCACATCTGGTGACAGGCAATGT
Organism: Rana muscosa; assembly: GCA_029206835.1. NCBI lineage: Eukaryota > Metazoa > Chordata > Amphibia > Anura > Ranidae > Rana > Rana muscosa. The sequence continues at coordinate 96,655,292 of CM055128.1, forward strand.
GGCAGGTGACGTAGCAAGTGACATTCTGCATCTGGTGACAGGTAACATGGCAGGTGACGTGGCAAGTGACAATCCACATCTTGTGGCAGCAGCGTGGCAGGTGACAATCCAAATCTGGTGGCAGGCAGCGGGGCAAGTGACATTCCGCATCTGGTGACAAGCAACGTGGCAGATGACGTGGCAAGTGACAATCCACATCTGGTGGCAGGCAGCTTGGCAAGTGATATTTAGCATCTGGTGACAGGCAACGTGGCACATGACATTTCACATAGGGTGACAGGCAACGTGGCATGTGACATTCCACATCTGGTGACAGGCAACATGGCAGGTGACGTGGCAAGTGACAATCCACATTTTGTGGCAGGCAACGTGGCAAGTGACACCGCATCTGGTGGCATGCAACGTGGTAAGTGACACGCTCAGGGCTCCCACTGATTCTACATTATGTTGAGTTTAACTATTTCATCTATTACTACAATGTGATAATATAAATAATTCACTTCAATCACCCTGACACCGCTGGGGACCGCTGGTATAGTGGACTCCATGCTTTGACAGGTCAGGGCTGTACTGGGTAGTCATAAAGTTATGGCTGATCAGTGTATATTTCCTTAAAGGTAGCTTAAAAAGCACCAGAACTCAAAAATGTAAAATTGGCTATGTTATAGGGAATGGCAAGAAATGCTAATTGTGCTTAAGTAGTACCCTAAAAAGTTTACCTTTTGTCTTTAATCCCTTAATAAAAATGTTCACTTCTTAGCATGTGAATGTGCCTAGGTGTCCTGTGCCTCCAGTCTCATAGCTGTATATCTGCAGTGCATGAGGCCCTGCTTCCTCTGACTGCTAGTCTCACAAGATTTGATTCGGTGATGTCACTAATGTGCTGCTTGCTGGAGAGCAATCTGTACCTGAGAACTTACACTGCATGCAGTTCCCTGCTTCTCTTTTACAAGTTCTGCAAATCTCTGTTTCTTTTACCTCTTCTGCTGCTTCTTGAACATTAGTCATCAGATTACCAATCATCAGGAAGGTCAACTGTGTTAAAAAGGGAAACCCTTCCTCTACTAAAGTGTTTGCCTTCACACAGAAAGACAGTGCAGATCAAGATATGGGTAGTTAATCTTGGGGGATAGATCAGCTGCAGAGAGCCTATAGACAATACTAGTGAGTAGTTCTTCTGCTTGCCTTTTTGGGAACAGCCACCAGAGTTTAGGTCCTCTTTATGGATTCTACACAAAAGTTCAGCAAAACCAGTTTCTATGTTGGCAGTGTGCAGACTGTCCTGTGATCACAAATCACGTCTAATTCATGAATTTCAAGGGCAGAGTATTGCAGAACATACTCATGTTATTAGGAATACACTAGTATAAGTGTTTTCCGACCACATGAATATCTGTTAAAATTGGTTACATGTAAATTACATCAATGTGATCAGTAAACAATCACTGTGCAACTCCCACAAATGCATAATAACTACACAAGCACTGTCTACTATTACTACAGTCAACTTTAGGTAACTGATAACCGTATACTGTATTAGTGCTTCATAGCACTGAATATTTTCAATGTTCATTGCTGCAGCAATTCCTTCAGTTTCTTCTACACTGGCTGTGTATGGATAACGTTGCCCTATTTTTGCCACCTATAGCAACAAATAGGATTTTGCCATGTTTTCCAGAGCAGATATCTGATTGCTTACAATGGTAAGAGGCACCAGTTTCTCCTCTAGTTTTTATACTATGCATATTGATATCACTAACAATAGGGGACACTATTTTAATTACATAATTAAAGTATACACTATTGCCTATCACACAGTTGAGGGTATATCACCCTACTAACGTGCTTTATACAAAACATGTACATATAAAAACGATACAATGCAAACCAATAATGAAAACATCAAGCTATCTGTGCAAATCAACAAACTGAAAAACATGTTTGCCATGTTGCATGCTTCGATGGGTTCAATTCACCCCCCCCATATCTCTATTCCCAAACTCACGGAACATTGTCATAAACTGTTTGGGATGCAGATTCCAGTAGCCCCAGTTTGTGCGGTAGCCATGGAGCGTGGCATACTCTTCGTGGTTATACGCCGGCTCTGTCCCAAATGTGTCCACCACACGCAGACGGCACCTGCAGGAGGGGGGTGTTCATGGTGTAGACCCTCACTGTAAAGGCCAAATGTCGGTGTGGACTAGAGGGCAGGGATCTTTTTTTAAAAGAGTTTTCCACTTTATATCAATAGTAGACTTCTGGTTAAGACCTCTGAGTTGAGCCACATTGAAGGGTCCCCCTCCTTCCATAGTAAGCAACAGAGAAACCAATACTCTGTTAAGTCCTTATTTTCTATATTAAACATTACTTTGTTACGTGCAACCATCTGAATGACAAGACACTCTACCAATTTCAGGGTATGGTAAAACTGTGGAGCTACAGCAAGAGTCACAAATCTTTGTGGGGATTTACTAAAATGAGAGCATGGAAAATCTGGTGCAGTTCTGCATAGTAACCAATCAGCTTCCATTTTTTTTTGTCAAAGTTTAATTGAACAAGCTGAAGTTAGAAGCTGATTGGTTTCTATGCACAGCTGCATTAAATTTTGCACTCTCCAGTTTTAGTAAATCTCCCCCTGTGTTTTTACACAATGAGGTCTCCAGTAAGTTAACTTTCATAGTAAAATGGAAAAATCCTTGGCATTGATTGAAGGGAGCTAAGGGTGGCTGCAGTGAAGTCAGGTATGTCCATTACAGGCGAGCAAGAAGTCACAGGTCAATAGGGACAGTCTCTGATACAGTCTGTCTTGGTGTCCGCTTATTAAATCCTTTCTCTCACCTGTATTTCCTGAATGACAGGCCCATGTGCTGCTTCATTTGTTGCATGCCATGATAGTCCGTGTAGATAAGATCGAAATTTAAAGGTTCTGTTAGCGGGCAATTTCCTCTTCCAGGGGGGACACCTAAAAAACTGAGAGACCTGGAATTGTTACATTAGCACAGCATGACCCCTAGATATACCAAAATATACATATACTTACTAAACTTACTATTCAAACAGCCACGGTTTAAGTAATGAAAATAATTGAAAGGTTGTTGTATTCTAGAGAATGTTATGTGAACTGTCCCTTTGCCTATCGAATTTGATACTCATCAAAGACTGGTTCTTTAGCCTACCCATAATGCAGCTCTAAACTAGTGATAAAAAATCTTGAGACAAGACAAATGGGGTCCAACTATCAATTTTACAATGTCTGGTTTCATAGGTAATAAAGACTACACTGTTGGGTTCTTTTGAGAATTACATATATAACAGTAAACTGAGAGGAACTATACAAGCAATATAAAAATACCTTAAGGTTCCAACACATATTTTATATTCAGGGTCATCAATATTATGACAATCCCTTACAATCCCTAATATAATAAGACAACGTTTCCTCTAGACTAGACAACAATCCCCCAGATCTGGTGAACTACAAAGCATCACTTTCTTGTCTTATACCTTCAGACATAAAGTAATGTTTCCCAATGACCATTTATAGTTATACTGGGAAACAATTTTATGTCCAAATGCCCATTCCAACATCTTCTTATTAAGCCTGGCTAGGAGCTTTTGGGAGTTAAAGTGACTGGCTAGGATCAATTTTCCTGACCAATCATGATTGACCACACATGCACATGTACAATATGCAAGTTTTCAACAAAAAGTGTACTCGGAAGGCAGATCATACTTGCTGGCCCGACCACCACCTACAGTCTGTAGGCAGCTTAAGAGTCATCTATTCTAAATGTTATCACTAATATACAGATGAAGTATGAAGGGCTACATGACCATTATTACTACAGAGGAACCAATTAGTAGCCCAAACATCATATTGGGTAGTACAGGCTTTAGTAATCCTCTATAACATCATCATGTAGCAAAGTCAACAGTGCTGTCACTATTCTCACCTCTGGAGATCTTTCACAGACACTGTTATTTTTAGACTGTGACCCAACACATACAGAGCTGCAAGGACATCTGCCCACTGCACCATCTCACCCAGGGGTCCACCTTTCAGCACCCTAGGACTGAACACATCACCAGACTCCTCTGTCAGAAAACCAATGTGGACCAGGATCTGGAGAGATATGGAAAATTGGTCAAGGACAGGTCAGTGGAAGACTTGAAAACAGGTAGACAATTAACAAATAACATGACTATAGCATGATAAACTGAAATAAGAGGTCTATAAACCTGTTTCTGCTCATTAGGTGTGCTCTGAATCTTTGCCTCCAACCTCCTGGCAGCCAACAGCCACTGAGCCTCCAGCCTCCTTAGCCTCTTCTTCATGAATATAAGAGACTCCTTTCCAGTTCCCATTAGATCCAAAAGAGATGAGAGTTCGGTGCGAAAAGCAGCCTAAGAAAAAGCAACAAATGACAAACACTAAGAAGTGCACAAATGTTGCAACTAATTAGGACAATGGCATATGGAAAGCTAAAGGGGTTGAGGAGTCTTTGAAGATTTCTGGTGTGAAAGGGTATGTTTTAGAAGAGGAGTCGATTTAGAGAAGAATGTTTGTGCATGGGTTTTCCTGATGTGTGGAGGCTTATGTTTTGTCTATAATCATTACATTTTTTGTTATTTTGTTGGGTCTTTATCGGTCAAATGGGCCGGGAGGAGCCAATTTCCTAAGATGCATTTATTGGCTGCCAAATAAATGAAAACAAAGGAGCTTGAACTGTGTGAAGGCAGAGGTTGAATCGGGGCTAGCGAGAGGAAGAAAATGAAAAAGGACTACGTGTGGAGTAGGATCTTTAGAATGCCCATAAAGGAGTGACATAAAACCAAACATGATGGCAGAAGGCCATGAATTGGGGATACGTCCATAATAAATGCTCTAGTGTGCTACGCTGATGGTGGCATATTGGACACTTGACAAGTCAAATTTCCATTGTAGTCAGTCGAGGGCAAGGGGTTAAAATTATGTTTTATTCACAGTACTTTATAGGTCATGACTGCTTGCTGCCTTCAGACCAAAGAATTTAAAATATGTGAAGTGTGCATTAGTCTACAATATACAACTGTCTCATCATATCCGAGAAAATAAAGTGTTCCAGCAGTCTGCTCTCATCTTTATTGCCAACAGCTCATTGTAAAATAATATATTCAAAAGAAAAAGAGCCAGTCAGAAAATGATCCTGTCTACACTTGCAAGAAAAGTATTTGTTGTATAATCCCCTCCAGTTGAACTATATCAATTCCACACTCTACTGACATTTTGTACCTTCTGAGTTGCCCTTTATATGTGTACCTATCGTGATGTATGCTCCGAAGTTTGAAAATCCCTAATAAAAATGTATTTAAAAAAAAATCTGCTTTGCCAGTGTTTTAGCATTTGCATGAAAGTCACAAATAATACACACAATGTTTGTAATAAGTTTGAAATGTCAATTTCTCTAACATTTGTTTCAAAAAGGCCTAAGAACATTTGTCAAGAAGCGTTAAAGTGGTTAAAAACCCCCACATATACCCAGTGAAGTAACTATCCTCAGGTAATACACAGAGATTAAGAAAAACCTCCTACATAAGTTGTACCTGTTTATCTACATTCATCTCTTCTGTAGATCGTTCTAAAAACACACAGATCAAAGGATTTTTCCCCAGTTCTTGCAGCAGTGGGTGGGAATCTGGAGTTTCACATTGCAGATCTTTAGTGAGGGGAGCTCTGAGCCCTGATTTGAGGGAAGGGACACCCCCACCCCTTTCACACAGTATACAGAGAACATGCAGAACTAAGGCTATAAATCACAGGCTGTGTGCTGAAGATCTCGTTCCCTCACCTTTTTATCTCTTGCTGTGGGGAAAACCTGTCAGAAGTGACTAATGTTGATAGCAGAGGAAGGAGGCAGCAGAGAGAAATCACACTCAGTGCTTTGGGTAGAGGCACATACACAGTATAGAAGGATATGCTTTGTTTAGGTTTCATGTCTGAGGTTTACAATCACTTTAAAGAACATTCAACCAACAGAGAAAATAGGCTAACGCTAAGGCTAAGAATATTTGACCAGAAGGGTACATAATATGAGATCTCTGCACATTGTACAATATTTAGGAGCTGCAGGTTCATTCACTGTTTGGGAGTAGGGATGAGCTTCGAGTTCGAGTCGAACATGAGTTCGACTCGAACATCGGCTGTTCGATCGTTTGACGAAGGTCGAACATTAGGGGCCATATGCGCCAAATTAGAGCGGCGCGTCACGGGCCATAATTCACTGCGTCATCGCAGTGCATTGCTGGCTGATGATTGGCCAAGCATGCACTATGACCCGCATTCTTTGGCCAATCACAGCGCCGTTAGCACAGAGAGCCATAATTGGCCAATTATGGCTCAGGGGATTAAGTACACGCCCCACACTTTAAAAGGTCGCTTGCACGTCGGCCTTGTGTAGTGTGTTCTGGCGGGGAGAGAGAGAGAGAGAGAGAGAGAGAGTGAGTGTCATTTAATGTCATTTAGATAGATTGAGCAGGCAGGCGATTCAGTTAGCTAGATTGAGCAGGCAGTTGATTCAGTTAGCTCCAGTATATTTAGTATATATATACATTCCAGGCTTTGTATATATATATATATATATATATATATATATATATATATATATATATAAATATATATATATATATATATATATATATACTGCATACAGTTTAGCTAGATCCCACTGTATCCTGTGCACAGTGTGCAGCTAGATCTCACTGCAGACCATTCCTGTTGTTCTGTTCCTAATATACTACAGGCAGGCAGTTGATTCAGTTAGCTGCAGTATATTCAGTATACTGTATCCTGTGCAGCAAGATCTCACTGCAGACCTTTCCTGTTGTTCTGTTCCTAATAAACTACAGGCAGGCAGTTGATTCAGTTAGCTGCAGTATATTGTATCCTGTGCAGCTAGATCTCACTGCAGACTTCTTACTGTTCTGTTCCTAATATACTACAGTCAGGCAGTTGATTCAGTTAGCTGCAGTATATTCAGTATACTGTATCCTGTGTAGCTAGATCTCACTGCAGACCTTTCCTGTTGTTCTGTTCCTAATAAACTACAGGCAGGCAGTTGATTCAGTTAGCTGCAGTATATTGTATCCTGTGCAGCTAGATCTCACTGCAGACCTCTCACTGTTCTGTTCCTAATATACTACAGGCAGGCAGTTGATTCAGTTAACTGCAGTATATTCAGTATACTGTATCCTGTGCAGCTAGCAGACCGTTTCTGTTGTTCTGTTCCTAATATACTACAGGCAGGCAGTTGATTCAGTCAGCTGCAGTATATTCGGTATATATATACATATATATATATATATATATATATACATACCAGCTTTGTATATATATATATATATATATATATATATATATATACTGTATCCTGTGCAGCTACATCTCACTGCAGGCCATTCCTGTTGTACCTATTCAAATACACTTTCAGGCAGGCAGGTGATTCAGTAAACTGCAGTGAATAAAATATATACTGTCTTCTACACATATATCCACTGCATTCTAGTCTAGCCAAGACTATACCTGACTGCAGGCCATTCCTGGTGTACCTATTCAAATACATTACAAATACATCAAATACAGTATGTCTGGAAGGCCAGCAAGGAGAGGCAGACGCTTACAGGCCACTAAAAGGGGCAAGCAGGCTCTGTGTCTACAGCCAACAGTGCTGGTCATGGACACGGTGCATCCTCAGCACGTGGCCGTGGGGCACGCTTGTCCTTTTTTTCGGCAGCTGGCTGTGTTGAGCCACAACATACAGAAGACTTGGTAGAGTGGATGACCAATCCGTCCTCATCCTCCTCATCCTCTGTCATCCAGGCTCAGAGTACTTTGGCTTCCAATGCAGCTGTCAAAGCGGCCTATTCCATCAGCTCCAGGTCATCAGTTACTCCTTCCCTAGCCCCACCATTATGTACGGAGGAGTCCTCCGAACTGTTCGACCACAGTGTTGGGTACATGCTGCAGGAGGATGCGCAGCATTTTGAAGGCTCCAATGATGGTACCCAGCTTGAGGAAGGCAGTAACGTGAGCCCAGAGAGAGGGGGTGCCCAAGAAGGACAGCAAACTGGCAGTCATGTCCCCCCAGCTGCAGCATGCTGCCAGGTCTGCTCCAGTGAGGAGGAGGGAGGGGATGATGAGGTCACTGAATGTCAGGGATCTGCCACCTAAGGGTTAATAGTGCAGACTGATTTCAGTGATTGGCAACAGGCTGCCTTATTTAAACACCTCAGCAGCACTGTGTCTTCGCTGCCTGAACTGCAGTTCATACCTGTTCCAGTGACTTCCTGTGATCTGATCTGTTTCCTGCGTTTGACCTGGCTTGTTTGACTACGATTGATCTCTGTTATCCTGATCCCGGCCTGCCTTGTAACCATGCTCAGCTCTACACTGCTTGATTTCCTGTTGCCGAACTTTGCCTGTAACCTGACCATTCTCTGCCTGTCGTCTATACCTACATCTGATCATCTGTTACCAAACCCGGCTTGTCTGACTACGTATTCAGTGTCCCCCCAGTCAGTGCACCTACCAGCCTGCTTCCTGTTCCCTGCTGCACCAGCTGAACTGACAAGACCAAAGACGAACCAGGCACCCATACACCGCCAGGCTCTTGTGGCCACTGTTGCAACATCGGTGGCCCTTGAGCCGGGGTTGTACGAGAAGCCTTCCCACTGCACGTCAGGCGCATCCGGCAGGTACATAACACTGACTCTACGTGGGTGCCTCATAGGAGAGAGGAGGAGGAGGCAGCACATCTCCAACGAGGCAGGATGCCCTCCAGGGGCCAGCTTAAGGGCAGCCAACCGACTGCATCACACCAAGTAGGTCCGCATGTGCAGGGCACTGCTGACTCCACACGTTTTTCCAAAAGTTCTTTGGTGTGGGCCTTTTTTGAGACGTGTGCAGCAGATCGCACCGTTGCTGTTTGCAACATATGTTTGAAGCTTATCAAGCGTGGCCAAAACAGCAGCCGCTTGGGCACCACATGCTTGTCATGCAGTCCGTTGGCAAGCGTACTTAAAAGAACCACACCAAAGAACAAAGTGGACCTCTCCTTGCTCCTCATCAGCTGGGATCTCCAACCCCACTATACCTTCAGTTATCTCAGTAACCTGCCCTGAGAGGAATGAAGATGTAGAATTAGGTGTGCCAAGTACTTGCGGGCAATCTGCTATCGCTACACCAACGTCCGATTTGTAGCAGGCAAAATTTCCCTACCCCAGTTGCTAAACCAGCGAAATAAATTTGGTCCCAGCCATCCACATGCCCAGCGGCTGAATGCTAGCTTGGCTAAATTGCTAGCACTCCAACTGCTGCCTTTTCAGCTGGTAGACTCTGCTCCCTTTTGTGAATTTGTGGAATTTGCGGTACCTCCCAAACGCCACTTTTTTCACGGAAGGTGATTCCGGCTCTCTACCGGCATGTGGAAGGCAATGTCTTGGCGTCGCTGGACAGGGCGGTCAGCGGTAAGGTGCATATTACCGCTAACTCATGGTCCAGCAGGCATGGACAGGGACGTTACCTATCTTTCACGGCGCACTGGGTGACTCTGCTGGCAGCTGGGAAGGATGCAGGACAGGGTGCAGTATTGTTGGAGCTTGTTCCGCCACCACGCCTCCAAAATGCTACTAGTGGTGATTCTGACACACCTCTCTCCTCCACCCCCTCCTCTTTTTCTTCCTCCATGGCCTCTTCCTCTATAGATTTGTCCTCTGAACTTCGTAGGCATTCAAGGGGCTACACAAGCACTCAGGCAAAAAGATGCCATGCCATGCTTGAGCTGGTGTGCTTAGGGGACAGGAGCCACACTGGGGCAGAGATTCTGTCAGCTCTGCAAGGGCAGGCGCAGAGGTGGTTGACGCCACACCAGCTTCAGCCAGGAATGGTGGTTTGCGACAATGGCACCAACCTCCTCTCCGCCCTCCAATAGGGACACTTGACCCATGTTCCCCGTTTAGCTCACATACTTAATTTGGTGGTGCAGTGGTTCTTGTGCAGGTACCTGGGCTTACAGGATCTCCTCAGGAAGGCCAGGAAAGTCTTTGTGCATTTCCGCCGGTCATATAATGCCATTGCTTGGCTGGCTGACCTCCAAAAGGAATACAACCTGCCCAAGAACCGCCTAATCTGTGACATGGAAAAAAAGCCTAATGAACATAGGGTAGTGGCTGCTAGTGCCATCTCACCCATAGTCTGTGACATGCCCACCAGGTGGAACTCAACGTTGGCCATGCTGCAGCGGCTGCACAGGCAGCAGAGGGCCATCAATGAGTACCTGTGCGACTATGGCACCAGGACAGGGTCAGGGGAGCTTGGCTTTTTTTCGCCACACCAGTGGCTCATGATCAAGAATGCATGCACTGTCATGTCACCATTTGAGGAGGCCACGAGGATAGTGAGCAGTGACAGTCATGCATCAGTGATACTGTCCCTCTTGTGTACCTGTTGGAGCACACGCTGCGTGGAATAATAGACGGGGCACTTGAGGCAGAACAGAGGGAGGAAGAGGAGGACTTCCTTTCCTCTCAGGGCCCCCTTTATCCAGACAGTGTTCCTGCGGGCCCGCCGATCACACAGGAAGAGGAGGAGGAGGATTGTGTCAGCATGGAGGTGGAGCCTAGCACTCAGCATCAGAAGCAGTCTTCAAGATATTGTTTACAGTCACCAGAAACCCATGGACTTGTACGTGGCTGGGAGGACGTGGCTGCGGATCATGTCGTCCTTAGTGACCCAGAGGACTCCGGACCGAATGCCTCAGAAAACCTATGCTGCATGGCCTCCCTGATTCTGCAAAGCCTGCGAAAGGACCCTCGGATTCGTGTGATCAAGGAGAGGGATCATTACTAGCTGGCAACACTTTGTGATCCATGTTACAAGGGTAAGGTTGCAGAACTTATCCAGCCGTCGCAGAGGGAGCAGAGGATGAAACATCTTCGGGAGGCCTTGCAGAAAGGTTTGTGCAACGCGTTTCCAGAGCCTGGGAGGTTACAATTTCTTGGTCCTGGACAACGTGTTGCTGAGGCTTCGGTCAGTCACAGAAGGAGAGGTGGAGAAGGTGGCCGTCTGATCGATGCGTTCAGACAATTTTTTAGTCCGCAGCCCCAAGGTATGATCGGTTCCAGCAACCATCGCCAGCGTCTGATTTACATGGTGCAGGAATACCTAGGGGCAAGATCAGACTTGGATACATTTCTAACCTGAAAAAACACTAGGTTACTGGGTCTTGAGGATTAATCACTGGCCAGAGCTTGCACAGTATGCAATTGAGCTACTGGCCTGTCCTGTTTCCAGCGTTCTTTCGGAACGCACATTCAGTGCTGCTGGAGGCTTTGTAACCGATCACAGAGTGCGCCTGTCCACCAACTCGGTTGATCGTCTCACCTTTATAAAAATGAATCAGTCTTAGATCACCAACTACCAAGCACCTGATGCTGATGTACCAGATTCATTTTTTTATGAATGTGAGATCCCTTCAAGACTGCCTATGCTGATGCTGAGTGACTATCCTGTTATGCTGAGTGACTATCCTATTCCTCCTCAATGTTCATGTTGATAGCTTCTAAGAACATTTTTGGTTCTGGGCACCACCACCAGTGGCTAAGGCCCAATTTTTCTGCCCCTGTTCAAAAGGGGTGTGTAATTACAATTTTTGCTGTAATATTTTGCAGCAGGGCTTGTTCCTGCGCTCAACTAGAGTATCTGTGAGGGGTTGCAGTGTTGTGGCACCAGCACCAGTGCCTAAGGCCCAATTATTCTGCCCCTGTTTAACAAGGGCGTGTAATTAAAATTTTTGATCTAATATTTCACAGCAGGGCCCGTTCCTGCTCCCACCAAGAGTAACTGTAACGGGTTACAGTGTTGTGCCAACATCATCACACCACCACCAAAGGCCCAATTCTTCTGCCCCTGTTCAACAGGGGCGTGTAATTACAATTTTTGCTGTAATATTTTGCAGCAGGGCTCGTTCCTGCGCTCAACTACAGTATCTGTGAGGGGTTGCAGTGTTGTGGCACCACCACCACCAAAGGCCCAGTTTTCTGCCCCTGTTCAACAGGGGCATGTAATTACAATTCTTGATATAATATTTCACAGCAGGGCCTGTTCCAGCGCCCACCAAGAGTAACTGTGAGGGCTTACAGTGTTCTGGTACCACCAACACCTAAGGCCCAATTTTCTGCAGATTATATAGGGCAGGCCGTATAGTATATACAGGCGGTCCCCTACTTTCAAACATCCGACTTACAAACGACTCCTACTTACAAACGGAAGGAGACAACAGGAAGTGAGAGGAAATCTACCCCTAGGAAGGGAAATTCTCTCCTGTAAGAGTTAATATGGGAAAAAGGTGTCTACACTGATGCTTTATCACCAATCCTTGTTTCCCTAAAAACCCCAAATTTTCAAAATCCAATTGTCATTGGGACAGAAAGTGAGGTGAAATCTTCTGAACAGGGGCACAGACAGCAAAACAAATGTTACATGTTATTCAAAAAGCTTTAAAATAGATTTTTTTGGCTGGAGCTACACTTACAAAATGTACATGTTCCAAATTACAAACAGGTTTAACTTAAGAACAAACCTACAGTCCCTGTCTTGTTTGGACCGCCTGTATACTGCTGTTCAGAGTATATAGGGCCTGGGGGCCACATGCCTTTTCTTTTTTTTAATTTGGGTGCGGGGTTCCCCTTAATATCCATACAAGACCCAAAGGGCCTGGCAATGGGCTCGGGGGGAGGGGGGTACCCATGCCGTTTTTCTCAATGATTTTCATCCATATTGCCGGAACCCGACATTACATTAAAGCCGCAAGCAGTTTTAAATGACTTTTATTCCTTTAGAAACGTAATTTTTTACAGGGACTGTTCTAAACATGTAAAACACGTGCCACTTTACAAGCATACTATAGACACCCCCCAGGTATGATATTTAAAGGAATATTTCACTTTTATTTTTTCACTTTAACCACTTCCTTACTGGGCACATAACCCCCTTCCTGCCCAGGCGAAATTTCAGCTTTCGGCACTGTCACGCTTTGAATGACAATTGCGCGGCCGTGCGACGTGGCTCCCAAACAAAATTGACGTCCTTTTTTTCCCACAAATAGAGATTTCTTTTGGTGGTATTTGATCATCTCTGCGGTTTTAATTTTTTGCGCTATAAACAAAAAAGAGCGTCAATTTTCAAAAAAACACAATATTTTTTGATTTTTGCTATAATAAATATCCCATTTTTTTTTTTTTTTTTTTATGTTTTTCCTCAGTTTAGGCCGATACGTATTCTTCTACATATTTTTGGTAAAAAAAAAATCGCAATCGCCGTTTATTGATTGGTTTGCGCAAAAGTTATAGCGTTTACAAAATAGGGGGTAGTTTTATAGCATTTTTATAAAAAAAAATTATACTAGTAATGGCGGCGATCAGTGATTTTTTTCGTGACTGCGACATTATGGCGGACACAGCGGACAATTTTGACACTATTTTGGGACCATTCACATTTATACAGCGAACAGTGCTATAAATATGCACTGATCACTGTATAAATGTGACTGGCAGGGAAGGGGTTAACACTAGGGGGCGAGGAAGGGGTTAAATGTATGCCCTGGGAGTGATTACTACTGTGGGGGGGAGGGGACTGACTGGGGGAGGTGACCGATCTGTGTCCCTATGTACAAGGGACACAGCATCAGTCTCCTCTCCCTGACAGTACATGGATCTCTGTGTTTACACACAGAGATCCACGTCCTTGTCTGTGTACCGGCCGATCGCGGGTACATGGCGGACATCGCGGCCGCCAGGCACGTGCATCGGCATTACAGTGACGAGCCGGGCACGTGCACGCGCCCCCCAGTGGCCAGAGGAGCGGAGGCCGTAAAAAGACGGCCTCCTGGCATTTAAGAACCACCTTGCCGCTTTACATAGTCGTACGGTGGGCGCGAGGTGGTTAAGCATCATTACAATCACTGCTCCCGAAAAAACGTCCGTTTTTAAAACTTTTTTTTCCATTGATACATGTCCCCTGGGGCAGGACCCGTGTCCCCAAACCCTTTTTAGGACAATAACTTGCATATTAGCATTTAAAATTTGCACTTTTGATTTCTCACGTTCGAGTCCCATAGACTTTAACGGTGTTCGAATATTCGCGCAAACTATCGGTGCATTCGCATGTTCTGGATGCAAACCAAACCGGGGGATGTTTGGCTCATCCCTATTTGGGAGGTTAAGCATTTTTTTTCTCTTATAATTGAATGTTAGGGAATGTTATAATAGCTGTGAGAAAGGCAAGAAGTATAAACTGACATTTCACACATATTACAAACAATATAGGTACTGTACTGTTTGTGACTTCCACGTGATTGTAGAGAAATTTGAAAAGCAAATTTTTCATATATAGACCCTCATGGAATGTAAAGAACTTCCCCAGGTTGTATGGATGTATGTCATATGTTATAGTATGTCACTGGTCATATGTCAAATGGAAGCAATGTGTGATTTCTTGACAGTACTGAAAATCTCAAAACAGAAGGGTCATTCTTAAAAACCTTAAACTAGCTTCTGTAGTAATAATCTGTGTTTTATTTCAGAGAAAGTGGACCTTAAACTCTGAGATGATGTCTCTGCACTCTGCATTGTCCAGGACCGCACATTAGTGGGAGATGATCGGGCAGGGGGGGGGGGGTACTTTACACATCACATCAAGTGCTAAAGTCTATAGGGCTTTATAGAGTGGACCAAAGTCTTAGACACAAAGCGTTCCTTGGATAAATATTAGGGCTTTTGTTGTTGGCTTCTGAAAATGCCTGGCTATTATGCTGACCCTCCAACATTAATAAGTATGCAGATAAGAAAAGTCATGAGTATAGTCACCATAGTAAATGATCTGTGAGTAAAACCTATATGTGTCAAATGCACGGCTACGGCTCAGGAGATGCATTGAGAATTTTATGTCTGGTGCAACCGAGTGTGCTGATTTTCCGAACAACTCATGTCTGATAAAAAGTCTTTCATAGCCCTGCATAAATATTTTTTTTTTAGCATTCTGAACTAACAGGATCAATGATGCAAATGTGGTGCAGGTTTTCCTGTGTAGTGCCTGCAATAAAGAACCAGCTAAAACTTGCCAGCCCATTTCATGTACTTTTTTTTATAGATTTTGTTGTCCTCATGTCATCTATTCTGCTCATACACATTGTCCATTTAAAGGGAATGTATATTGTTTGTGCATAATTGTAAAGGACTAAAAAAATACAATGTTTGAAAATATTTTTGGCAAGTGTAGCGGCCTCCCCTCTCTCACTCTTATATCAGCTCGTCTGTCTCTTGTCTAGGGGGTACCTTAGAGGAGAGAGAGGGGTCACCACGCCAAGCCTTCACCGCAGATAGTTGTGTGGTGTAAGCAAAGTTCTTTTTTTACCTTCGGGTTGGTGTTCTGCACCTCCTTCTGGTGGTTTTCTTGAACAATGTCTGCCAGAAAATGAGCCCCACACCATTAAAGTCCAACACTTTTTTATTCTTCCGATAACAGAGTAACACACAGACAGTTGGACTCCCTCAATGAGTAGAACAGACAGAGGGGTGTGGATACGAGTAGGCCCAGACACAATGAACTCTCCACTTTCCTTCCTGAAAGTGTGTTGCGGTCTCCGATCGAGGGGAAATATCCTTCCAGGCGGTCTCCGGTGGAGGCTCACCCGTCACTGGCAATATGCTGCACCAGGTCTTCAAGCAAGTACCCCCTCTCGGTCCATTACGCCTCTGGATTCGGGAACCCACTCCCGGGGTTCCCTAGGATCTCCTTCCCTCGTGGAACTCAGTGGTGGGCACTGAGCTCCAGACCTCCATCCGAGTACCTCACCCCAGGCTAAAGGTGCCTGGGATGGAACATGACCTCCGAACGTCCTTTAGGCCTAGGCCGCCTAGGACCTCCAACACGACCACCGCCCTCAGGCTGAAGGTGCCTGGGACTCCCCCCCGTGACAAAGATGGCCGGCCCCTTTATATCCTCTCCCGGCAAGCACGACGGGTTCCCCGCCCCACCATACCACTTCTGAGGGAGGACAAAAAGGGGTACGGCACACAGCAATGGTTCAACCCCCGCCCAAGGCGACAGCGCCACCCGCTGGGCTGCAGGGAACTGCACTTTACTGGTGTCTCTGCCAGTTTTAAATACACAAGGAAAGTGCATGCCCGCTACACAAGTAAGTATGAAACACTGTATGTGACTATTATATATTTACCATTTGCAGCCAGCAGGTGGCAAAAATAAAGCTCTTTCTGCAAGTTTTAACCAAGCTTGCTTACTGCTACATTGTGAATAGCCCTGTCTCTGAATTAAACTGCATAGAAGGAGATCATAGATTACAGAGCTTAAGCCCAGGTTCACACTGACAGCGGGAATTAAATCAGCTGAACTCGCACGATTTAATTCCCGCATGTCAGTCCCGACTTCCGGAGCGATTTCAGAGACATCTGTGTGGGTTTCTGCACAGATGTCTATGAAAACCGCACCCCAAAGTCACCAAAAGTAGTACCGATTCGGACAGTGCCATTGCCGGCAATAGCCGCCAATTTGGGATGTGATTTTACATGTCAAATCAAAAGCCAAATCACTGCAAAGTGAACCAAGGCTCAAGGGAACAAGGTGATGTATACCTCCTACTTTCCCTCTGTATTTTTAAAGTGACTAAGTTGCTAAAATCAAAGCAGTCAAAAATATGCCACCTACAAAGACGATTTTTATTACCGGTCCTGCTGCCTTTGCTGATCACTACTGTATTGTATAGTAATTACCACTTAAAGAATTGTTGAATCTGACACTTCTGGGAAGCATTGGTTTCCTGGTCCTCTGATATGCGTGGTGGTTCCTCCCGCCTGTGCCTATGTCACGACACAGACATAGGTGTGTGCAGCCTGTTGCATTAGGGTGTGCACCTGAAAGCTCAAAAATACGGTACCGATCTCTCACTGTGTTCATTCAGAAAGGGAAGGGGCTGGTAAATGAAATTACCCCTTCCCCTACTCATCCTGAAATATCATCTATGTGTGCCCACTGCAGTAGCCAATGGGAGAGGAGGGAAGCCAGCCATGCTGTTGGAGGGGGCACCGGGCAGCAGGGGGAATCTGCACTGCAGGGAGTGATTAGTGTGTGCCTGGTCACATCTGGCACACCCTGTGTGCACGCCTATGGACACAGGGGCTAGCAGTAGAAACCCACTGAGCACAGAGATGGCCCTAGAATTTGACATCACCAGAAGTGTCAGATTCAGAAAATGTTTCAAGAAGCATTTTTTTTTCGTACTACAACAACAGTCTTCAAGCTGTGGTTCCTCTGCAATACAGCAGCAACCAGTGGTGCAGGTAGAGGTAGAGGTGGGGATTAAATATCTCCTTAGCAAGGTGCAAAGTTTTGATCATTTTGGCTTTGGCTTTGGCAATATATTTGTTTTAATCTAAAAAAAAAAAGAGAACAACTATACAAGCAATGCTTTACTTTATGTGTAATATAGTATAATAATGATGAAGTAATCTATGGATCAGCATCTATACCAAGAAGAAGTCATTTGACATTGTTATACTGTCGCTAGAATAACTAAAGACATAAAATGAATTTCAGCATCTTTCATTTGTAGATGCTTAGAAAGTTACAACTGTTTAACTTTGACTGTTACAACTGTTTAATGTGCTGTTTTACCGAGGTGCAGGAGGTCTTTGAGGACATGCCATTATGAGAACTAAATGAAAAGGTTTCCATGGTCGCGGAGTAATATACTGTACTTAACACACTGCTTAATGATGATAAATTCTTTGGTCTTGAAGCTTAAAGTATAACTAAACTCAAAAGCAAAAATGTTACATAATGTAGCTTACCAATTCTTAGATGTGGTGGCTGCATTTGTTTTCTTTTTTAGGATTTTTTTATGCTTTATTTTCACCTGGTGATCCAGCTAGCAAGTCTGTTATTTTTCAGCTTCCTTCAACAAACCAAGTTGTCCTGCTAAAATGGCACTGAAGCCCTGTACACACGACCGTTTTTTCTATGTTTTTTTAACGGATGGATTTTTCCATCGGAAAACCGATGAAGCTGACTTTCATCAGTCTTGCCTACACACCATCAGTCAAAAAACCGACCGTTCCAAACGCGGTGACGTAAAACACTCCGATGAGCCGAGAAAAATTAAGTTCAATGCTTCTGAGCATGCGTCGACTTGATTCTGAGCATGCGTGGGTTTTTTATCCGATGGAGTTCCCCACAGACGGTAGTAGTTAGTAGACACACCCCCATGCATCAGCAACTGAATACATTTTTTGCAGTTCAGTATGGCTTATTTTTTAATAAACGGCTGGAGACTTCTTTCCCTGTGTTTCTTATGGGTAGGGTTGCCTTCTGAAATGAATGGGCTACCCTACATGCAGCACACACAGATGTGAACTAAGACTTATGCATAACCTTTATTCCAAAAGGAAAAAAAAAACTGTTGCTGTAACTGCTTAAAACGTGTTTAATTTGCTTTAACTTTCCATTGCACAGTTGTTCTGTGGGAGTTAAATTATCTGTAAAGTCTTAACATGATAGTCAAGAATACACTACAACTACACATCAAGATTGCTAAGACACTAACACTGAAATAATGTTCTAAACCAGTGGTCTCCAAACTGTAGCCCATGGGACGGATGTGGCCCTTTGCTTGCTCTTATCCGACCCTTTGGGCACTATTCCTTCTACTGACACTCATAATGGGGCATTATTTTTCCTACTGACACAACCAGTGGGGCACTATTCCTTCCACTAATACCAATGTTGAGCCACTATTCCCCCTCCTAATGACCACAGACACTATATAAGTTTTTACTCCCACTGACCACCAAGCCTGAGACATTGCCTACTCCCACTGATTTTCTATTCCCACTGGCCACGGTCCGCCTGCCCTAAAGTCTGAAGGACACTAAACTGGCCCTTTGAAAGTTTAGAGACCCCGGCTCTAAACCTAAAGCATTCTCCTTTACACCTTTTTCTGAAGGTTTTTCTGTTTTATTGAGTGTGAGTGAGTGAGTGAGTGAGTGAATACTTGTATAGCGCTACAAATGCAAACTAAATCGTCTCAAGGCGCTTTGCATCCAGTGACGTCCTGATCCATCAGAAGAGGTGGGTCTTATGTTTTTTTCCTGAAGGCCCGATGGTTTTCTTCAATGCGGATGTCCGTGGGTAGAGCGTTCCATAGCCAGGATCCTTGGACTGCAAATCTTCGTTCTCCCTTTGATTTGTAGTGAAACTTGGGGATGTGAAGGAGGTTTTGGTTGATCGGAGAATGCGATTGGGGGTGTAGTGTTTTTTCATTTCACTAGTCTCTGGTGACTCCACCCCTCCACAGAATCTTGCTATATCGACAGTGATAATTTCTACAGGTACTGCTGTCAAGCCACAGCTGGGGCAGGCTGGGAGATGTGATTGTAGGCAAAATACTATAATGTACAGAACGCTGTATGTCGGTACAACATCCTATACAGGGGAAGCACTGAACGTAATGAAAATGGTAAACCCATAAGCACCCTCTGATTTAATTTTTTTTTTTTTTTTTCAGAAAGAACCTTTTTTGAACATTTGAAAGCATGCAGGTTCCACAAATTCTCAAAACATAGCATCCAGTGCATCAAGTCAAAGAAAAGACTAATACAATTACAATGTCCAGCACTATATAGCCTGAGGCAAATCTGAGCCCTTTAGTGGACATGTGCAATTTGTTTAGTTCCGAATTCGTTTTTTTAACAAATTTAGACAAATTCGTTAATATCCGAATTTTAGAATTTCAAAATTTTCAGAATATTCGGAAATTTTAAAGTTTTAAAATTCGGAAATTTGAGAAATTCGGAAATTCAGAAATCCAAAAATAAGAATGAAAATTCAAAAGAACGAAAATCCTAAAATAAGAACGAAAATCCAAAAATTCAAAAACCCGAAAACTCGAAAATCTGAAATAACTAACTAATAATAACTTAACTATTATTAACTATTAAATTATAGGTACTGGAATTTCCTTTCAAATTTGTCTTTTAGTGAACGCAGAGATTAGAGGAACTGAATTTATTCACTCTTGAAAAGAGGAGATTAAGGGGAATATGATCAACATGTACAAATATATAAGGGGTCCATTTAGTGAACTTGGTGTTGAGTTGTTCACTTTAAGGTCATCACAGAGGACAAGAGGGCACTCTCTACGTCTAGAGGAAAAGAGATTTAATCTCCAAATACGGAAAGGTTTCTTCACAGTAAGAGCTGTGAAAATGTGGAATAGACTCCCTCCAGAGGTGGTTCTGGACACTTTCCTAAATGTACATAATATGACTGGGTACTAACATTTATAGGTAAAGTTGATCCAGGGAAAATCCGATTGCCTCTCGGGGGATCAGGAAGGAATTTTGTCCCCTGCTGTAGCAAATTGGATCGTGCTCTGCTGGGGTTTTTTGCCTTCCTCTGGATCAACTGTGGGTCTAGTATTGGGTATATGGGATTGTACGATATTTTTTATTTTATTTATTTTTATGGTTGAACTAGATGGACTTGTGTCTTTTTTCAACCTAACTATGTAACTATATAACTATGTAACATAACAAATTTATCCGAAGTTATGAATTATCAGTACTAACGAATGCCGTATCTAAACAAATGGAACGTAATGAATTAATAATAATAAATAACAATAATATTAAAAACATATTATTATTTTTTATTATTTAGTTCCGTTCCATTTGTTTAGATACGGCATTCTTTATTTCGGATAATTCGTAACTTCAGATAAATTCGTATTCGTTACATTCACTAACAGCCAAATTTGAAAGTAAATTCCAGTACTTATAATTTAATAGTTAAGAAACAAGGGGGGGGAGGCGCCTCTCTAAGTGTAGTATAAAAAAAAAGTATAATTAATTTCACAAGATTAAAAAAGATTAAAAACACTTACAAGATATAAGTTTGAGTCATGCTCATCATAAGTATGTAGTCCTTGCAGTTCTACTGTGTCCCACAGGTTCCTTGCATGAACCGGGTAGCTGGGAAAGCTACCCGGATTGTGCGAGGAACCTGTGAGACGCAGTAGAACTGCCAGGACTACATACTTATGATGAGCATGACTCCCGCTTATATCTTGTAAGTGTTTTTAATCTTCTGTAATAAAATATACTGTTTTAATACTACACTTGGACAGGCGCCGCCCCCCCTTGTTTCTTTTATATGTTTTGTAGAGTTGCTTGACACACTCTGAGGATAGCTGCCTCTTTTTAAATCACCCCATTACCGTGGTTCAACTTTGTTGTTACCTAAAGACTGACTAATCAAATTTACATTATTACAAACTAAGGGCATTGCCTCCTGGAGCGCCAAATACCCAATTTACCTTCACTTATAATTTAATAGTTAGTTATTATTAGATAGTTATTATTTTGAATTTTGGTATTTACGTTTTTTCAAATTTTCAAATTTTCCTTTCTTATCTTTGGATATTCGAATTTTCGGATTTCCAAAATTTCTGATTTTCTAATTCTGAAGTTTAGAATTTTCACAATTTACGAATTCTGAATTTTTGAATTTTCGGATTTTCTAATTCTGAAGTTTAGAATTTCTGAATTTTTAAATTTAGGAATTTCGAAACACATTTTTCGGCAGTGCACATGTCTACCCTTTAGTGTTAATTCTGAAGGCCCCACCAGTGGGTCGAAAAAGCAGGTATGAGAATGGTCCCACAGCGTGTTAACAGCTACCTATTATACCTTGACTGTGAAAATAAAAACAATATTGCAGATGTTAACCTACCCCAATATTCTGTTCATGACTAGGTCAACCGAAGCCAAACCAGGAATGTAAAGCCAGCATCCCCAAACCCTGAAATCAAATTTGTTAAAGCATCCTCTGTGTTGATAAATAACCCGCTCCTATCGTAAAGTAGTACCCATATGCGTAAGCCATTCCACCCTCTAATTTTCAGTGTCATGATGATTCATGAAGGCTGCTGGCAGGATCACCAGGTAACTCAACCTTACTGGAGAAAAAGAACAAGGAATCCATGGCAGGCTTCATAAAAGTAAACATTTAGGAACATTATGTTCAGTTGGGCTTACAATGGGGTTTATGCCAAGACTCTTTTCATGAACAGTCTAATAACGTACCTGCTTTTTAGGATGGGGTTTGGAAAAGGAACCAAGTGACTGATTCCTCCAGGGTAGCACTGGGCAGAACCATTCCACTTCACTAAGATACATTAGGAAGGAGCACTCTGTCCCATCCACTCCATAGAAGGCATAACACGGGTCTGATGTCCAGCGAGACCGCATCCACTGAAACATAGATATTATCACAAATGTAGCTATACTATATAAGGCCATTAAACTCTAGGCTAATATAACAGCCAAGCCAGTGCTGGAACAAGGTCCTCTAGCATCCATTGCAAAGAAGCCAAAGTGTACCCCTCGCTGAGTTGAGACAAAATATGCTTGAACGTCTGCATGTACATTGGTCGGGACCATACAGAAATGACAGGTGCTCTTTGCTTTATGGTTGCCACCTTTTGTTTAATGAAAGCCAACTGTGATGGTGACAAGAGTGATTGGATTGTTGTGGTGTGCTTAAACCATTAGAATTTAGTCATAATGATCATTGTAAAACAGAACAACATTCCCATTAACATTATACATGTTAATTTGTTCTTCTATTTGGGAACTAAGGTATTTTATAATTCATCACAAGTGCAAATTTTATCCTGCCATGTGTCCCTTTTATATAGGCACTAAAGCTATAGTTCTGCTACAAAATGTGGTGACGCTTTTATATAAACTAGACACTTTTTTTTAATGCTGCACAACAAAAACAAAATTGTTTATATACAGATAATAAAGACAATATACAAACAATGTATTTATGAATAAAGCCTGCCAACCTGGAAAAATGTTCCTTGTTCCCAGATGTACCCCTACCAATGCAGACACCTCTGCTGCTTTTATGTTGGCCCTGTTCTTAGATCAGTTATACAATAATGCAAATACAGGGGAAACTCGTGCAAAAGTTCATTTATTTCACTACTACAACTTAAAAGGTGAAACTAATATATGAGATAGACTCATTACATCTGTTGCCTTATGAGTTTATGTGAAATCTCCATTAATAGCTGTAAAATATTGTAATTATGAATATAGTTCATTTAGCTTGCATCTATGGAAGCCGTACAATATGGCGTCACAGAAGTGCCTGGTAGAACAGACACTCTGGTGCCTAGGCTTGTATATACAAACAATGGGGAGTCAAACCTCATTGTTTTACACCTACTCACTTCAAAGGATCCCATGCTGGGATATGCAATGAAGGGAGGCCAACCCGTAATCAATACTTGACTTCCTGGGAAAATTCAATTAAATCTCCTGCCCAGAATAGTCACCAGGATTTGCATTAAAGGGGGCTGACTTATGTAGTAAGCCCTCCAATCAAGATCCAAGCTATGCCAACCAATGGGGCATCAGCATGCAGGGATATACTCGGAGCAGATGGGAGGGGAAAGCTCTCTTTATGGAACGGCAGCCATCAGGATGGGACTAAAGGGTATTTATGGAAAAAGGTCTGTTTTACTTGTAACTGAATATGTTTGTACACTAATGTTTTAAAGGAATATACTCTGTATTCCTCCATGTAATTATTTTATTTTAACCTAACATTTTCTGTGTATTAGATTACCATCTATACTCCAATAAATGTTATTATGTTAACACTTTCACTCCTGGCCAAAAGAACTTTCATTTAACCCACATCATATTTTGAGATATTAAATCTTAAATATTATTCATGTAAACAGCAATGACCACAAAGTTGAGTACAGGACTGAAAGTATTTAATATAATACCAAAATTTGTGTATTGTAGATTAAGGGTATTGGGGGGAATTTAAGCTGAGTCAGCTTATCCAGTAGTTTGGAGGTCACGGCAAATCTATATAGGGAAAACTATAGGTAAATATTTTTTTTTTGTATTTTGTTTCGTTAATATTACGCAAATATAGTTGAAAAAGTACTTTGGAAGTACCATTATAACCGGTCAATGTAATGGGGAGGAAGTACATAGCGGGAAGAATGTTGTTTTTAGTTGTTTCTTAATTGTAATTACACGCCCCTGTAAAACAGGGGCTGAAAAATTGGGCCTTAGCCACTGGTGGCGGCACCCATAAACAAAAATGATCTTCCAAGCTATCATCATCAATCGTATCATTGAGGACTCGGAGGAGGAGGATAGCCAGTCAACATAACAGCACAGGCACTCAGCATCAGCATCAGTCTTGAAGGGATGTGACATGTTAAAATCAATTAGTCTGTTATATCAGCATCAGGTGTGTGGTAGCTGGTGGTGATCCAAGACTGGTTCATCTTGATGAAAGTCAGTCGATCAACCGAGTCGGTGGACAGGCGCACCCTGTGATCCGTGACAAATCCTCCAGCAGCACTGAATGTGCGTTACGAAAGAACGCTGGATGCAGGACAGGCCAGTAGCTCAATTGCATACTGTGCAAGCTCTGGCCAGTGATCCATCCTCAAGACCCAGTAAGCCAGAGGATTTTCGGTGGGGAAGGTGTCCAAGTCTGACCTTGCCCCTAGATATTCCTGCACCATGTTTATCAGACGCTGGCGATGGTTGCTGGAACCGATCATACTTTGGGGCTGCGGACTAAAGAATTGTCTGAACGCATCGGTCAGACGGCCACCTTCCCCACCGCTCCTTCTTTGACTGGCCGAAGCCTCAGCAACTCGTTGTCCAGGACCAGGAGTTTGTAACCTCCCAGTCTCTGGGAACGCGTTGCACAGACCTTTCTGCAAGGCCTCCCGGAGTTGTCTCATCCTCTGCTCCCTCTGCGACGGTAACTTAAGGTCCGCAACCTTACCCTTGTACCGTGGATCAAGGAGAGTGGCCAGCCAGTAATGGTCCCTCTCCTTGATCCGAAGAATATATATTCTATACTCCAATAAATGTTATTATGTTAACACTTTCACTCCTGGCCAAAAGAACTTTCATTTAACCCACATCATATTTTGAGATATTAAATCTTAAATATTATTCATGTAAACAGCAATGACCACAAAGTTGAGTACAGGACTGAAAGTATTTAATATAATACCAAAATTTGTGTATTGTAGATTAAGGGTATTGGGGGGAATTTAAGCTGAGTCAGCTTATCCAGTAGTTTGGAGGTCACGGCAAATCTATATAGGGAAAACTATAGGTAAATATTTTTTTTTTGTATTTTGTTTCGTTAATATTACGCAAATATAGTTGAAAAAGTACTTTGGAAGTACCATTATAACCGGTCAATGTAATGGGGAGGAAGTACATAGCGGGAAGAATGTTGTTTTTAGTTGTTTCTTTTGTACTCACCAAGCTTCATTGCTAACTCTAACCAGTGTTTGAGTTTGCTTTATGGTGAGTACATATTTATTAGAAAGACACTGAAAGAGTGAAAGAGTGGTCTTGGTTGTTTTGTTGAAAAGGTTCAACAAGATTTTGTTTTTATTTAAATGGTGTGTCCACTAAAGGCATAATATTTTTGTGTAGGACAGTGAAACTGAGCTACAAGAAAGTGGATTGTTTGTTTGTTTTAGCTGTGGGAATTTACAAGCAATAATATTCTCATTGTTGTCAGTTAAAGTACCAAACTGTGGAATCTAATATCTTATAGCAAGTATAGAGGGTAAAATAAGGTGCATTTAGCGTACTGTATTTTATACCTTGAAATGTTTTATTTTTAAGGATAAACTCTACCAATAACTTGATAATCTGAGTTTGTGGTAGATTCGTTAAAAAAAACAACTAAAAAATAACTGAATTGGGTGTAGCAGATATTGGTGCAAACATGGCTTTGTTTACCTTTCTATTGTCTACCTGAAGGGATACCTATTGTTCCTTGTGTGCGAATCTCAGCACTTTTGTTTTTGGGTATAGACATTATTCGGTGAAGATACTAGTGTTTTTTTTTTAATGTTTGTGTCTCCACTCTTGTGCATATTCTAAGTGCTAGACTACTGTGTCAAGTCTGTTCTGTGGTGTATTATTGTATCATCACTGAACATGTACATCATGGAGAAATTGATGGCCAGGATTGCTAAAGTTAGAAATAGCTCTGAGATAATAAGAGCAATGGAGGAATCTAAAAGCCCATGGCACCAGGCACAAGAGTATGTAAATGTAAAACTTACAGAGAAAAAATACAGCAAATGTGAGGGTAAGACTGCACTAATTTTTGCGGCTTTTTGGTTAGCTAACAATTACAGGCCATTATTGTTGCAAAGCATATCTCTCAAGGAAGATCTAGAAATAGCCAAAAGTAATATCAGTACTCTAAAGCCTCGTACACACAACCGTGAATCTCATCGTAAAAAAACTGTCGTTTTTCTCGACGAGATTCTTCTCAAGCTTGACGAGCTCCTTGTCAAGCTTTTCTTGCATACACACTGTAAATTCCAAATCTCGTCGTTGGAAAGCACGGTCACGTACAGCACGTACGACGGCAGTATAAAGGGGAAGTTCGATTTCAATGGCGCCACCCCTTGGGCTGCTTTTGCTGATCTTGTGTTACTGCATGTTAGTAAAAGTTTTGGAAGAGACGATTCGCGCTTTTCAGTCTTCGTGCTTTCAGTTCGTTTTAGCGTGATGAATGTGCTTTCTCCAGTACGAACGCTAGTTTTACCAGAAGGAGCACTCCCGTCTTATACTTGATTCTGAGCATGCGCGATTTTTTAAGACTCGGAAAAGCATACACACGACCGATTTTCTCGTCGGGAAACAGGCCGACGAGAATCTCAACGAGAAAAACGATAATCCCGACAAGAAAATAGAGAGCAGATTCTCTATTTTTCTCATTGAGATTCCCGGCAGTTTTCTCGACGAGAAACCATACACACAAATCGGTCGTGTGTACGAGGCTTAAGAGTTTCTATGACAAATATGAATGCTAGCCACCAGCAGCCAACAATAGACAACCAAAACTATCAGCTGATACGGGGGCTGAAGTCTGCAGACAGTAAATGTGAACAATTGTCTGCATCTTCCAGCCCAGGGCAGCATGGGCAATATACACATACCATGGATTGTAATGCAACCAGTATGAGTATTTCTAGATCCAATAGGAAATTATCTCCGTCTGGAGTATGTGTTAGTTTCAACAACTCATTGAAAGGTGGGAGCTCTTTTGTAAGTGCCCCTATGTCTCGTACAGAAAAAGTTGTTAATCAGGTTTTAGCCTTTGAATATTCTCAGCCTGAAACCACACCAGTTGTTAAGAGACGCTTTAATACTTTACAAAAGATAACATGGTTCAAGTGTGGTTTATTCGGCCACATTTCCCAGTTTTGTTTAGCTTCTGGTGAAAAGATATTAAAACCTAATCAATATACAACAAAGAGGCGTGACGTGGAAGTGTACTTACCTCGCTGGGGTGAAAAGCCTAGGAAATATGAAAATACAAAATCATAATCCCTTCCTCAACTATTAAGGCTGAAAATTAGGCTTTAAAGTATGAGGTTAGGCAAATGAAACAGGAACGGGATGAGTTTGTGAAAGAATTCCAATCCTTTAAAAGAAACGTTATTGACTCCTTGAATTTGAAAAATGAAGGGAGTAATTTGTCCATCGGGAACCAAACCAGAACACTAAAACCGGGGATGAAATACAAGATATAAGTTATGTTTTAGAGGTCTAGGGCATTTTAGTTTCACTAGATCAAAGTGGGAATGTCATTGACCATTTACAATGTTCACGTAAGAATGTGGTATTGTTTGCTTTAAATAAGTTAAAGAAAAAAAAGAGGGCATAGAGTAATAACTGTTTTCTACAAGTTATCTTTTTTTCAGGGTAAGTGAGTTCCTGAAAGTATATGTACAATAAAGCAGCTGTATGTAGATAGCTGTACATATGCGTAAATACGCGCCTAACAAAGGTAAAGTATAGTATTCCATGGTTTTTGTTTTTTCTTCTGCTTTCCTTTGTATTCTCCCAGTGGCCAGAAACGCCTAGCAATTAATTTGCAAATTCCCAAAGCTCTATCCAAAATCTAGGGATTCAATCTAAACGAATGTGTGCGAGTGATGGAATGGATGTGTATGAACTGTCCATGTGTAAACAAGATTTTTTGTTTTATGGCCATCAATAAGTGTGATCACATTAAGAGCCCATTCACACAGGGGCAACTTTTGATCCGACTTCAAATCGCCCCAGGTCGCCCCTAGTTGCCTCAAGTCGCGCTGGCTGAGGAAATCAATGTAAGTTAATGGAGCCGTCTTAATGCACACTACTGCAGTCACTCCGACTTCAAAAAGGTCCCTGTACTACTTCAATCCGACTTCTAGGCGACCTGTACCCATTGATTTCAATGGGAGTTGCCTCTGTAGTCGGATCACTGTCTTAATAGAAGCAACTCTCCAGTAGTGATGAGCCGAACACCCCCGGGTTCGGTTCGCACCAGAACCCGCGAACGGACCGAAAGTTCGTACGAACATTAGAACCCTATTAAATACAATGGATGCGAACGTTCGAATTCTAAAGTGCTAATTATAACAACTATTATGCATGTTATTGTCCTAAAAAGGGTTTGGGAACCCGGGTTCTGCACCAGGGGACATGTATCAATGCAAAAAGAAGTTTTAAAAACGGTCGTTTTTCGGGAGCAGTCATTTTAATGATGCATAAAGTGAAAAAAAAAAAGTCAAATATTCCTTTAAATATCGTACCTGGGGGGTGTCTAAAGTATGCCTGTGAAGTGCCACGTGTTTCCCGTGTTTAGAACTGTCCCTGCACAAAATGACACTTCTAAAGGGAAAAAAAGCCATTTAAAACTGCTTGCGGCTTTAATGTAATGTCTGGTCCCGGTAATATGGATGAAAATCTTTAAGAAAAATGGCATAGCTACCCCATGACCCCCCCCCCCTACCCCAGCCCATTACCAGCCCCTTTGGGTCTTGTATGGATATTAAGGGGAACCCCGCACATAAAATAAAAAAGGCCCTATATACTCTGAACAGCCGTATACAGGCGGTGCATACAAGACAGGGACTGTAGGTTTGTTCTTATGTAGAATCTGTTTGTAATTTTGAACAGGTACATTGTTGAAGTATAGCTCCAGCCCAAAAATCTATTTTTAAACTTTTTGGAAAACATAGGTAAGGGTTATCACCCCTGTAACATTTGTTTTGCTGTCTGTGCCCCTGTTCAGAACATTTCACCTCACTTTCCGTCCCAATGACAACTGTTTTTGAAATGTGGTGTTTTTCTTGAAACAAGGATTGCTGATAAAGCATCAGTACAGAGGAGACACCTTTCTCCCATATTTATTCTTACAGGAGAGAATTTTCCTTCCTAGTGGTAGATTTCCTCTCACTTCCTGTTGTCTTCTTGCATTTGCAAGTAGGAGTCGTTTGTAAGTTGGATGTTTGAAAGTAGGGACCTGCCGTATATACTCTGCAGAAATAGGCCCCTTAGTTGGTGTTGGCACAACACTGTAAGCACTCACAGTTACTCTTGCTTGGTGCTGGAACGCCCTGCTGTCAACTATTATATCAGGAATTTTAATTACATATAATTGTTGAACAGTGGTAGTAAAAATTGGGCCTTTGATGGTGGTGCTGGTGCCACAACACTGTAAGCCCTGACAGTTACTCTTGGTGGGTGCAGCAATGGGCCCTGCTGTGAATTATTAGATCAAGAATTGTAATTGCATGCCCCTGTTGAACAGGGGCTGAAAAATTGGGCCTTTCGTGGTGGTGGTGGTGGTGTTGCCACAACACTGTAAGCCCTCAGAGTTACTCTTGGTGGGTGCAGCAATGGGCCCTGCTGTGAATTATTAGATCAAGAATTGTAATTGCATGCCCCTGTTGAACAGGGGCTGAAAAATTGGGCCTTAGGCACTGGTGGCACAACACTACAACCCCTCACAGATACTGTACTTGGAGCACAGCAATGAGCCCTGTTGCAAAGTATTGCTTCAAAAATTGTAATGACACGCCCCTGTTAAACAGGGGCTGAAAAATTGGGCCTTAGGCACTGGTGCCACAACACTCCAACCCCTCACAGATACTGTACTTGGAGCACAGCAATGAGCCCTATGGCAAATTATTGCTAAAAAAATTGTAATTACACGCCCCTGTAAAACAGGGGCTGAAAAATTGGGCCTTAGCCACTGGTGGCGGCACCCATAAACAAAAATGATCTTCCAAGCTATCATCATCAATCGTATCATTGAGGACTCGGAGGAGGAGGATAGCCAGTCAACATAACAGCACAGGCACTCAGCATCAGCATCAGTCTTGAAGGGATGTGACATGTTAAAATCAATTAGTCTGTTATATCAGCATCAGGTGTGTGGTAGCTGGTGGTGATCCAAGACTGGTTCATCTTGATGAAAGTCAGTCGATCAACCGAGTCGCTGGACAGGCGCACCCTGTGATCCGTGACAAATCCTCCAGCAGCACTGAATGTGCGTTCCGAAAGAACGCTGGATGCAGGACAGGCCAGTAGCTCAATTGCATACTGTGCAAGCTCTGGCCAGTGATCCATCCTCAAGACCCAGTAAGCCAGAGGATTTTCGGTGGGGAAGGTGTCCAAGTCTGACCTTGCCCCTGGATATTCCTGCACCATGTTTATCAGACGCTGGCGATGGTTGCTGGAACCGATCATACTTTGGGGCTGCGGACTAAATAATTGTCTGAACGCATCGGTCAGACGGCCACCTTCCCCACCGCTCCTTCTTTGACTGGCCGAAGCCTCAGCAACTCGTTGTCCAGGACCAGGAGTTTGTAACCTCCCAGTCTCTGGGAACGCGTTGCACAGACCTTTCTGCAAGGCCTCCCGGAGTTGTCTCATCCTCTGCTCCCTCTGCGACGGTAACATAAGGTCCGCAACCTTACCCTTGTACCGTGGATCAAGGAGAGTGGCCAGCCAGTAATGGTCCCTCTCCTTGATCCGAAGAATACGAGGATCCTTCCGCAGACTTTGCAGGATCAGGGAGGCCATGCAGCGTAGGTTTGCTGAGGCATTCGCTCCGGAGTCCTCTGGGTCACTAAGGACGACATGATCCGCAGCCACCTCCTCCCAGCCACGTACAAGTCCACTGGTTTCTTGGGACTGTAAATCATCCCTAAAAGACTGCTGCTGATGATGCTGAGTGCCAGCCTCCACCTCCATGCTGACACAATCCTCCTCCTCCTCCTCCTCTTCCTGTGCGATGGGTGGGACAGAAGGAACACTGTCTGGGTAAAGGGGGCCTTGAGAGGCAAGGAAGTCCTCCTCTTCCTGCCTCTGTTCTGCCTCAAGTGCCCTGTCCATTATTCCACGCAGCGTGTGCTCCAACAGGTGGACAAGAGGTACAGTGTCACTGATGCATGCACTGTCACTGCTCACCATCCTCGTGGCCTCCTCAAATGGTGCCAGGACAGTGCATGCATCCCTGATCATGCCCCACTGGCGTGGAGAAAAAAAACCAAGCTCCCCTGACCCTGTCCTGGTGCCGTAGTCGCACAGGTACTCATTGATGGCCCTCTGCTGCGTGTGCAGCCGCTGCAGCATGGCCAACGTTGAGTTCCACCTGGTGGGCATGTCACATATAAGGCGGTTCTTGGGCAGGTTCAACTCCTTTTGCAGCTCAGCCAGGCGAGCACTGGCATTATAAGATCTGCGGAAATGCACACAGACTTTCCTGGCCTGCCTCAGGACATCCTGTAAGCCCGGGTACCTGCCCAAGAACCGCTGCACCACCAGGTTAAGGACGTGAGCCACACAGGGCACATGGGTCAGTTGTCCCTGTCGGAGGGCGGAGAGGAGGTTGGTGCCATTGTCGCAAACCACCATTCCTGGCTTAAGCTGGCGTGGCGTCAACCACCTCTCGGCCTGGCCCTGCAGAGCAGACAGGACCTCTGCCCCAGTGTGGCTTCTGTCCCCCAAACACACCAGCGCAAGCACGGCATGGCATCTTTTTGCCTGCGTACTTGCGTAGCCCCTTGAACGCCTACGGAGCACCGCTGGTTCCGAGGACAAACCACAGGAAGAGGCCATGGAGGAAGAAGAAGAGGAGGGGGTGGAGGAGAGAGGTGTGTCACAACCAGTAGTAGCATTTTGGAGGCGTGGCGGTGGAACAACCTCCAACACTACTGCACCTTGTCCTGCATCCTTCCCAGCTGCCAAAAGAGTGACCCAATGGGCCGTGAAAGAAAGGTAACGTCCCTGTCCATGCCTGCTGGACCATGAGTCAGCGGTAATATGCACCTTACCGCTGACCGCCCTGTCCAGCGAGGCCAAGACATTGCCTTCCACATGCCGGTAGAGAGCCGGAATAGCCTTCCGTGAGAAAAAGTGGCGTTTGGGAACCTGCCACTGAGGAACCGCACATTGCACAAACTCACGGAAGGGGGCCGAGTCTACCAACTGAAAAGGCAGCAGTTGAAGCGCTAGCAATTTAGCCAAGCTAGCATTCAACCGCTGGGCATGTGGATGGCTGGGAGTGAACTTCTTTCGACGGTCCAGCAGCTGGGGCAGGGAAATTTGCCTGCTAGAATCGGACGTCGGTGTACTGCTAGCAGAGTGGCCGCAAGTACTTGGCTGTGACACACCTAATTCTACACCTTCATTCCTCTCAGTGCATGTTTCAGAGAGGACTGAAGTTATAGTGGGGTTGGAGATCCCAGCTGATGCAGTGCAAGGAGAGGTCCGCTTTGTTCTTTGGTGTGGGTCTTTGAGGTAGGCTTGCCAACGAGCTGCATGGCAGGTCAACATATGTCTGGTCAGGCATGTGGTACCCAAGCGGCTGATGTTTTGGCCACGCGATATACGCTTGAGACATATGTTGCAAACAGCAGTTGTGCGATCTGATGCACTAGCCTCAAAAAAGGCCCACACCAAAGAACTTTTTGAATGACGGGCAGAGGCAGCGCCCTGCACAGGCGGAGCTCTGCGGTGTGATTCCGTCGGTGTACTGCCCTTACGCTGGCCACCAAAGGGCATCCTGCCTCGTTGGAGATGTGCCTCCTCCTCATCCTCCTCCTCCTCCTCTCTCCTATTAGGCACCCACGTGGAGTCAGTGACCTCATCATCACCTCCCTTCTCATCACTGGAGCCAATCTGGCAGTATGCTGCAGCTGCTGGAACATGACTGCCAGATTGGTGTCCTTCTTGAGCATCCCCTCTGTCTGCTCTCACGCTACTGCCTTCCTCTAGCTGGGTTTCATCATCAGACCCTTCGAAACGCTGGGCATCCTCCTGGAGCATGTACCCAACACTGTGCTCAAACAGTTCGGGGGACTCCTCAGGAGGAGGACATGGTGGGTCTAGGGAAGGAGTGACTGATGATTAGGGATGAGCCGAACACCCCCGGGTTCGGTTCGCACCAGAACCTTCGAACGGACCGAAAGTTCGCGCGAATTTTCGAACCCTATTCGTTATAATGGACGCGAACGTTCGAAATCAAAATTGCTAATTACAACGGCCAATATGCATGTTAATGTTATAAAACAGGTTTGGGGACCCGGGTCCTGCCCCAGGGGACATATATCAATGCAAAAAGAAATTTTAAAAACTAAAGTTTTTTCGGGAGCAGTCATTTTAATGATGCATAAAGTGAAAAAAAAAAAAGTGAAATTTTCCTTTAAATATGGTACCTGGGGGGTGTCTAAAGTATGCCTGTGAAGTGGCATGTGTTTCCCGTGTTTAGAACTGTCCTTGCACAAAATGACATTTGTAAAGGAAAAAAAGAAGCCATTTAAAACCACTTGCGGCTTTAATGTCATGTCTTGTCCTGGCCGCCATATGGCTGAAAATCCTTGAGAAAAATGGCATGGCTACCCCATCACCCCCCCCCCCCCACCCCAGCCCCTTTGGGTCTTGTATGGATAGTAAGGGGGACCCCGCACCCAAAATAAAACCCTATACCTACAACCCTATATACTCTGAACAGCAGTATATAGGTGGTGCAAACAAGACATGGACTGTAGGTTTGTTCTTAAGTAGAATCTGAACAGGTACATTATGAAGTGTAGCTACATCCCAAAAATATCAATTTTTAAGCTTTTTGGAGAACATAGGGAGGGGTTATCACCCCTGTAACATTTGCTGTCTTTGCACATCTGTTCAGAACATGTCACCTCACTTTCCGTCCCAATGACAAATGTTTTTGGAAAAGTGGGGTTTTAATTGAAACAAGGATTGGTGATAAAGCATCAGTAGAGAGGAGATACCTTTTTCCCAAATTAAATCTAACAGGATAGAATTTTCCTTCCTAGGGGTAGATTTCCTCTCACTTCCTGTTTTCTCTTGCCGTTTGCAAGTAGGAGTCGTTTGTAAGTTGGATGTTTGAAAGTAGGGGCCTGCCGTATATACTCTGCAGAAATTTGCCCTATTAGATATTGGTGTAGCCACAAGACTGGTGGGCACAGGAATGGGCCCTGCTGTGAGTTAATAGATCAAGATTTGTACTTGCATGCACCTGTTGAACCGGGCAGAAAAATTGGGCCTTTGGTGGTGGTGGTGGTGGTGGTGGACGGTGTTGCCACAAGACTGTAAGCCCTCACAGTTACTCTTGGTGGGTGCAGGAATGGGCCCTGCTGTGAGTTATTAGATCAAGATTTGTAATTGCATGCACCTGTTGAACAGGGCAGAAAAATTGGGCCTTTGGTGGTGGTGGTGGTGGTGGACGGTGTTGCCACAAGACTGTAGGCCCTCATAGTTACTCTTGGTGGGCGCAGGAATGGGCCCTGCTGTGAACTATTAGATCAAGATTTGTAATTACACGCCCCTGTTAAACAGGGGCTGAAAAATTGTGCCTTAGGCATTGGTGCTGGTGCCACAACACTGCAACCCCTCACAGATACTGTACTTGGAGCACAGCAGTCACACCTGTTGCGAAGCATCTTTTTAAAAAATTGTAATTACACGCCCCTGTTATACAGGGGCTGAAAAATTGTGCCTTAGGCAGTGGTGCTGGTGCCACAACACTGCAACCCCTCACAGATACTGTACTCTGAGCACAGCAGTCACACCTGTTGCGAAGCATCTTTTTAAAAAATTGTAATTACACGCCCCTGTTATACAGGGGCTGAAAAATTGTGCCTTAGGCACTGGTGCTGGTGCCACAACACTGCAACCCCTCACAGATACTGTACTCTGAGCACAGCAATGAGACCTGTTGCAAAGCATTGCCTAAAAATTGTAATTACACGCCCCAACAGGGGCTGAAAAATTGTGCCTTAGGCACTGGTGCTGGTGCCACAACACTGCAACCCCTCACAGATACTGTACTCTGAGCACAGCAGTCACACCTGTTGCGAAGCATCTTTTTAAAAAATTGTAATTACACGCCCCTGTTATACAGGGGCTGAAAAATTGTGCCTTAGGCACTGGTGTGGTGGCATGGATCATTGAGGAGGAGGAAGAGGATAGTCAGTGAACATAACAGGACAGTCACTCAGCATCAGCATAGGCAGTCTTGAAGGGATGTGACATTATAAATTATTCCGTTATATCCGCTTCAGGTGTCTGGTAGCTGGTGGTGATCCAAGACTGATTCATTTTTATGAAGGTCAGTCGATCAACCGAGTCGGTGGACAGGCGCACCCTATGATCGGTGACAAATCCTCCAGCAGCACTGAATGTGCGTTCGGAAAGAACGCTGGATGCAGGACAGGCCAGTAGCTCAATTGCATACTGTGCAAGCTCTGGCCAGTGATCCATCCTCAGGACCCAGTAAGCCAGAGGATTTTCGGTGGGAAAGGTGTCCAAGTCTGACCTTGCCCCTAGGTATTCCTGCACCATGTATATCAGACGCTGGCGATGGTTGCTGGAACCGATCATACCTTGGGGCTGCGGACTAAAAAATTGTCTGAACGCATCGGTCAGACGTCCACCTTCCCCACCGCTCCTTCTGCTACTGACCGAAGCCTCAGCAACTCGTCGTCCAGGACCAGGAGTTTGTAACCTCCCAGTTTCTGGGAACGCGTTGCACAGACCTTTCTGCAAGGCCTCCCTGAGATGTCTCATCCTCTGCTCCCTCTGCGACGGCAAGATAAGGTCCGCAACCTTACCCTTGTACCGTGGATCAAGGAGAGTGGCCAGCCAGTAATGGTCACTCTCCTTGATCCGAAGAACACGAGGATCCTTCCGCAGGCTTTGCAGGATCAGGGAGGCCATGCAGCGTAGGTTAGCTGAGGCATTCGGTCCGGAGTCTTCTGGGTCACTGAGGATGACATGATCGCCAGCCACCTCCTCCCAGCCACGTACAAGTCCACTGGTTTGTTGGGACTGTACATCATCCCTAAAAGACTGCTGCTGCTGATGCTGAGTGCCAGGCTCCACCTCCATGCTCACACAATCCTCCTCCTCCTCCTCCTCCTCCTCCTCTTCCTGTGTGATGGGTGGGACAGAAGGAACATTGTCTGGATAAAGGGGGCCTTGAGAGACAAGGAAGTCCTCCTCTTCCTGCCTCTGTTCTGCCTCAAGTGCCCTGTCCATTATCCCACGCAGCGTATGCTCCAACAGGTGGACAAGAGGTACAGTGTCACTGATGCATGCACTGTCACTGCTCACCATCCTCGTGGCCTCCTCAAATGGTGAGAGGACAGTGCATGCATCCCTGATCATGCTCCACTGGCGTGGGGAAAAAAAGCCAAGCTCCCCTGACCCTGTCCTGGTGCCGTAGTCGCAAAGGTACTCATTGATGGCCCTCTGCTGCGTGTGCAGTCGCTGCAGCATGGCCAACGTTGAGTTCCACCTGGTGGGCATGTCACATATTAGGCGGTTCTTGGGCAGGTTCAGCTCCTTTTGCAGCTCAGTCAGCCGAGCACTGGCATTATAAGATCGGCGGAAATGCACACAGACTTTTCTGGCCTGCCTCAGGACATCCTGTAAGCCTGGGAACCTGCCCAAGAACCGCTGCACCACCAGGTTGAGGACGTGAGCCATACAGGGCACATGGGTGAGCTGCCCCTGTCGCAGGGCGGAGAGGAGGTTGGTGCCATTATCAGAAACGACCATTCCTGGCTTAAGCTGGCGTGGCATCAACCACCTCTCGGCCTGCCCCTGCAGAGCTGCCAGAACCTCTGGCCCAGTGTGGCTCCTGTCCCCCAAACACACCAGCGCAAGCACGGCATGGCATCTTTTTGCCTGCGTACTCGCGTAGCCCCTTGTACGCCTACGGAGCACCGCTGGTTCCGAGGACAGAGCACTCGAAGAGGACATGGAGGAAGAAGAAGAGGAGGGGGTGGAGGAGAGAGGTGTGTCACAACCAGTAGTAGCATTTTGGAGGCGTGGTGGCGGAACAACCTCCAACACTACTGCACCTTGTCCTGCATCCCTCCCAGCTACCAATAGAGTGACCCAATGGGCCGTGAAAGAAAGATAACGTCCCTGTCCATGCCTGCTGGACCATGAGTCAGCGGTAATATGCACCTTACCGCTGACCGCCCTGTCCAGCGAGGCATGGACATTGCCTTCCACATGCCAGTAGAGAGACGGAATTGCCTTCCGTGAGAAAAAGTGGCGTTTGGGAACCTGCCACTGAGGAACCGCACATTGAACAAACTCACGGAAGGGGGCCGAGTCTATCAACTGAAAAGGCAGCAGTTGAAGTGCTAGCAATTTAGCCAAGCTAGCATTCAACCGCTGGGCATGTGGATGGCTGGGAGTATACTTCTTTCGACGGTCCAGCAGCTGGGGCAGGGAAATTTGCCTGCTACAATCGGACGTCGGTGTACTGCAAGTACTTGGTTGTGACACACCTAATTCTACACCTTCAGTCCTCTCAGAGCAGCTTTCAGAGAGGACTGAAGATATAGTGGGGATGGAGATCCCAGCTGATGAGGAGCAAGGAGAGGTCCGCTTTGTTCTTTGGTGTGGGTCTTTTATGTGTGCTTGCCAACGAGCTGCATGGCAGGTCGACATATGTCTGCTCATGCTTGTGGTGCCCAAGCGGCTGATGTTTTGGCCACGCGAGATACGCTTGAGACAAATATTGCAAATAGCAGTGGTGCGATCTGATGCACTCGTCTCAAAAAAGGCCCACACCAAAGAACTTTTGTGATAACGTGCAGAGGCAGCGCCCTGCACAGGCGGAGCTCTGAGGTGTGGTACAGTTGCTGTGATGGCCTCTAGCTGGCCTCCAGGGGGCATCCTGCCTCGTTGGACATGTGACGCTGCATCCTCCTCCTCCTCCTCCTCTCTCCCTTCAGGCACCCACGTGGAGTCAGTGACCTCATCATCCCCTCCCTCTTCACCACTAGAGCAAACCTGGCAGTAAGCTGCAGCTGGTGGAACACTACTGCCAGATTGCTGTCCTTCAGCATCCCCTTTCTCTGCGCGCACACTACTGACTTCCTCAAGCTGGGTATCATCATCCGAGCCTTCGAATCGTTGGGCATCCTCCTGGAGCATGTACCCAACACTGTGCTCAAACAGTTCGGGGGACTCCTCAGGAGGACATGGTGGGTCTAGGGAAGGGGTGGCTGATGATGCCATTGAGTACGCGTTGGCAGCTGCTCTGCCAGTACCCTGAGCCTGGGTGAGAGAGGATGAGGAGGATGAGGAGGGCTTGGTCATCCATTCTACCAAGCCTTCGGCATGATGCGGCTCCACATGTCCAGCTGCCGAAAACAAAGACAAGCGTGTCCCATGGCCACGTGCTGATGACGATGCACGACCACGTCCACGGCCAGCACTGTTGTCTCTAGAAACAGAGCCTGCCTGCCCTGTGTTCTTGCCTCGGCACGCTCTGCCTCTCCTTGGCGGTCTTCCAGCCATTGTAGTCGGTAGTGTATATAGTATAAA
Source organism: Rana muscosa (assembly GCA_029206835.1). Classification (NCBI taxonomy): domain Eukaryota; kingdom Metazoa; phylum Chordata; class Amphibia; order Anura; family Ranidae; genus Rana; species Rana muscosa. Next base: position 96,694,136 of record CM055128.1, read on the forward strand.
AAATAGAACTCCTATGTGTGCTCACAACACACTGTAGGTCCTATGGGTGCTGACACTAACACACTATAGGTACTATGTGTGCTGCTGACAAGAAAATATAGGAGCTCTGTTTGCTGCCACTAACACACTAGAAGTCCTATGGGTGCTGCTGAGAAGAAAATATAGGAGCTCTGTTTGCTGCCACTAACACACTAGAAGTCCTATGGGTGCTGCTGAGAAGAAAATATAGGAGCTCTGTTTGCTGCCACTAACACACTAGAAGTCCTATGGGTGCTGCTGAGAAGAAAATATAGGAGCTCTGTTTGCTGCCACTAACACACTAGAAGTCCTATGGGTGCTGCTGAGAAGAAAATATAGGAGCTCTGTGTGATGCCACTAACACACTAGAAGTCCTATGGGTGCTGCTGAGAAGAAAATATAGGAGCTCTGTTTGCTGCCACTAACACACTAGAAGTCCTATGGGTGCTGCTGAGAAGAAAATATAGGAGCTCTGTTTGCTGCCACTAACACACTAGAAGTCCTATGGGTGCTGCTGAGAAGAAAATATAGGAGCTCTGTGTGATGCCACTAACACACTAGAATTCCTATGGGTGCTGCTGAGAAGAAAATATAGGAGCTCTGTTTGCTGCCACTAACACACTAGAAGTCCTATGGGTGCTGCTGAGAAGAAAATATAGGAGCTCTGTTTGCTGCCACTAACACACTAGAAGTCCTATGGGTGCTGCTGAGAAGAAAATATAGGAGCTCTGTTTGCTGCCACTAACACACTAGAAGTCCTATGGGTGCTGCTGAGAAGAAAATATAGGAGCTCTGTGTGATGCCACTAACACACTAGAAGTCCTATGGGTGCTGCTGAGAAGAAAATATAGGAGCTCTGTTTGCTGCCACTAACACACTAGAAGTCCTATGGGTGCTGCTGAGAAGAAAATATAGGAGCTCTGTTTGCTGCCACTAACACACTAGAAGTCCTATGGGTGCTGCTGAGAAGAAAATATAGGAGCTCTGTTTGCTGCCACTAACACACTAGAAGTCCTATGGGTGCTGCTGAGAAGAAAATATAGGAGCTCTGTGTGATGCCACTAACACACTAGAAGTCCTATGGGTGCTGCTGAGAAGAAAATATAGGAGCTCTGTTTGCTGCCACTAACACACTAGAAGTCCTATGGGTGCTGCTGAGAAGAAAATATAGGAGCTCTGTTTGCTGCCACTAACACACTAGAAGTCCTATGGGTGCTGCTGAGAAGAAAATATAGGAGCTCTGTGTGATGCCACTAACACACTAGAATTCCTATGGGTGCTGCTGAGAAGAAAATATAGGAGCTCTGTTTGCTGCCACTAACACGCTAGAAGTCCTATGGGTGCTGCTGAGAAGAAAATATAGGAGCTCTGTTTGCTGCCACTAACACACTAGAAGTCCTATGGGTGCTGCTGAGAAGAAAATATAGGAGCTCTGTTTGCTGCCACTAACACACTAGAAGTCCTATGGGTGCTGCTGAGAAGAAAATATAGGAGCTCTGTGTGATGCCACTAACACACTAGAATTCCTATGGGTGCTGCTGAGAAGAAAATATAGGAGCTCTGTTTGCTGCCACTAACACACTAGAAGTCCTATGGGTGCTGCTGAGAAGAAAATATAGGAGCTCTGTTTGCTGCCACTAACACACTAGAAGTCCTATGGGTGCTGCTGAGAAGAAAATATAGGAGCTCTGTTTGCTGCCACTAACACACTAGAAGTCCTATGGGTGCTGCTGAGAAGAAAATATAGGAGCTCTGTGTGATGCCACTAACACACTAGAAGTCCTATGGGTGCTGCTGAGAAGAAAATATAGGAGCTCTGTTTGCTGCCACTAACACACTAGAAGTCCTATGGGTGCTGCTGAGAAGAAAATATAGGAGCTCTGTTTGCTGCCACTAACACACTAGAAGTCCTATGGGTGCTGCTGAGAAGAAAATATAGGAGCTCTGTGTGATGCCACTAACACACTAGAAGTCCTATGGGTGCTGCTGAGAAGAAAATATAGGAGCTCTGTTTGCTGCCACTAACACACTAGAAGTCCTATGGGTGCTGCTGAGAAGAAAATATAGGAGCTCTGTTTGCTGCCACTAACACACTAGAAGTCCTATGGGTGCTGCTGAGAAGAAAATATAGGAGCTCTGTGTGATGCCACTAACACACTAGAATTCCTATGGGTGCTGCTGAGAAGAAAATATAGGAGCTCTGTTTGCTGCCACTAACACACTAGAAGTCCTATGGGTGCTGCTGAGAAGAAAATATAGGAGCTCTGTTTGCTGCCACTAACACACTAGAAGTCCTATGGGTGCTGCTGAGAAGAAAATATAGGAGCTCTGTTTGCTGCCACTAACACACTAGAAGTCCTATGGGTGCTGCTGAGAAGAAAATATAGGAGCTCTGTGTGATGCCACTAACACACTAGAAGTCCTATGGGTGCTGCTGAGAAGAAAATATAGGAGCTCTGTTTGCTGCCACTAACACACTAGAAGTCCTATGGGTGCTGCTGAGAAGAAAATATAGGAGCTCTGTGTGATGCCCCTAACACACTAGAAGTCCTATGGGTGCTGCTGAGAAGAAAATATAGGAGCTCTGTTTGCTGCCACTAACACACTAGAAGTCCTATGGGTGCTGCTGAGAAGAAAATATAGGAGCTCTGTTTGCTGCCACTAACACACTAGAAGTCCTATGGGTGCTGCTGAGAAGAAAATATAGGAGCTCTGTTTGCTGCCACTAACACACTAGAAGTCCTATGGGTGCTGCTGAGAAGAAAATATAGGAGCTCTGTGTGATGCCACTAACACACTAGAAGTCCTATGGGTGCTGCTGAGAAGAAAATATAGGAGCTCTGTTTGCTGCCACTAACACACTAGAAGTCCTATGGGTGCTGCTGAGAAGAAAATATAGGAGCTCTGTTTGCTGCCACTAACACACTAGAAGTCCTATGGGTGCTGCTGAGAAGAAAATATAGGAGCTCTGTTTGCTGCCACTAACACACTAGAAGTCCTATGGGTGCTGTTGGGGTGCAATGCTGTGCTAACAGCACTGCGGTTGGTACTACTGCAATACTGTACTAACAGTAAGCACGCACCAGACTAATCCCCAGCAGCAGCTAATAACACACTAACTGTGCAATCAGCAGCAATGAACGATCAATGACTTAGGTAGCAATGGTTTAGCAAAGAAATAGCCAATGGTTTAGCAAAGAAGAGCAAATCTTTCAGTATCAAGCAAAGACTGAATCAGCAGACTAATCTCTCCTAAAGCCGGAACTCATGTGACCGGGGCCGATGGCGTGGCGGCCTTTTAAATGGTGGGGCGTGTACTAAAGCCCCTGAGCTGTAATTGGCTACAGGCGTCCTGCCTGTAGCCAATTATTGCTCTCCGAGTTTCGGGCGCTGTGATTGGCCAAGCATGCGGGGTCACAGTGCATGCTTGGCCAATCATCAGCCAGCAATGCACTGCGCCGGCCGCGCCGGCCGCAATGCATTGCGGGGCCGCTCGCATCACACGAATGTGATGCGAACGGCCCAAATAGTTCTGGGCTCGACGAGCGAGCGAACGCCCGATGTTTGATTCGAACATGGGTTTGAATCGAGCACCGGGCCCATCCCTACTGATGATGAGTCTGACATTGATACCAGGGAAGAGGACGCTTTGGCAGCTGCTTTTCCAGTACCCTGAGCCTGGGTGAGAGAGGATGAGGAGGAGGAGGAGGGCTTGGTCATCCACTCTACCAAGTCTTCGGCATGATGTGGCTCAACATGTCCAGCTGCCGAAAAGAAGGACAAGCGTGTCCCATGGCCATGTGCTGATGACAATGCACCGCGTCCACGACCAGCACTGTTGCCCCCAGACACAGAGCCTGCTTGCCCTCTTTTATTGCCTCCTGACTGTCTGCCTCTCCTTGTTTGCCTTCCAGACATTCTAATAGATGGCCTGCAGGGAGATGGGAAAAAAGCAATAAGGGCTACCTTCAGCTGTCCTTCTCTGTCCCTTTACTTAAGGATTTCTAAATATGGTTGAGGATGATTGCTTTTGCACAGAATAGCACAACGACAATTTCCCTGACTGTCCAAAAAAAATAGGATTTTTTACTCACCGTAAAATCCTTTTCTCTGAGTCCATGGACCGACACAGCTTCTCTATTGACAAAGTGGGTATTATCCGTTAATTAGGAGTGACTAGGCAGAAAAACTTGTAAAAAGTGTTGCATCACACCTTCTACAGTACCGCCCAGGGGGCGGACCCTCTGGGTATACCCTCTCAGTCTGCACATCGCAGATCAGTTCGTCAAAAAGCAGTACAAACTTAAAAGGAGGGGTGGGTGCTGTGTCGGTCCATGGACTCAGAGAAAAGGATTTTACGGTGAGTAAAAAATCCTATTTACTCTTTCGTCCATGGACCGACACAGCTTCTCTATTGACAAAGTGGGACGTCCCAAAGCAGTGTCAGAGAAAAAACGAGGGGTGGTAACAGCATAAAAACAAACTTCACCCCAAAACACAAAACAGCACTCCTCCAACGGAGGAGTTGCAACTCTAAACAGCCGCCTGCAAAACCTTGCGGCCGAAAGAGGCATCCGAAGATGCACCTACATCAACTTTGTAGAATTTTGTGAAAGTGTGAGCGGACGACCAAGTCGCCGCTTTACATAGTTGGGAAACAGACGCTTGATGTCGGAAAGCCCAAGAGGCACCTATTGCCCTGGTCGAATGCGCCGTGACAGGAAAGGGGGGCGCCTGACCCTTTAAGGCGTAAGCCTGGATTACTATCTGTCGAATCCACCTAGAGATGGTGGCCGATGAGACTGCTTGGCCCTTCTTGGGACCAGCCACCGAAACAAACAGTGAGTCTGACTTCCGGAACAGGGAAGTAGCAGATATGTATACTCTCAAAGCTCGGACAACGTCCAAGGAATGCAACGCCGACTCCTTAGGATTCGACGGCTGAGGACACAAGGATGGAAGTACAATGTCTTCGTTGAGATGAAAAGCCGAAACGACCTTCGGAAGAAAGGAAGGCTGCGGCCGCAGCACCACCTTATCCTTGTGGAAAATCAAATAGGGAGCCTTGCAGGACAAGGCTGCCAGCTCAGAGACTCGTCTAACTGACGTAACAGCCACCAAAAAGACCACCTTCTGAGAAAGTGTCAACAGGGGAATATCTCTAATATTCTCAAACGGTGCCTTCTGAAGCACCGAGAGGACCAGGTTCAAGTCCCACGGAGGTAACGGGGGGCGGACCGGAGGGGCCACATGTCGAACCCCCTGCACAAATGTACTCACGAGAGAGTGAGTCACCAGGGGTCGCTGAAAAAAGACAGCCAGGGCAGATATCTGTCCCTTAATCGTACTTAGGGCAAGCCTTTGGTCTACCCCATGCTGTAAAAACAGCAGGATTCTGGAAACCAAATAGGTACGCGGATGCCATTTCATTTCCTCACACATGGAGATGTAGGCCCTCCAAGTGCGGTGATAGACCTTCCTAGAGGACGGTTTCCGAGCACTTCTCATAGTAGAAATTACTGAGTCTGACAGGCCCCGGTCTCTCAGTACCTGGTTCTCAACAGCCATGCCGTTAAAGCCAATGACTGTAAAGCAGGATGGAATATGGGACCTTGCGACAGCAGGTCCTTCCGTAGTGGTAGGCGCCAGGGGACGTCTGCTACCAGACGTACTAGATCGGCGTACCAAGGACGCTGAGGCCAATCTGGAGCGATTAGGATCATTGGAATTCCCTCTGCCTCCACTCTGCGGAGCAGAAGAGGAAGAAGCCTTAAGGGAGGGAAGGCATAGATTAGCCGATACTGGCCCCACGATGCTACCAACGCGTCCGTTGCGTCTGCCCATGGGTCTCTTGACCGGGCCACAAACCTCAATACCTTCCGATTGAGTCGGGAAGCCAGAAGATCTACGTCTGGTGTGCCCCATCTTTGGCAGAGGAGTTGGAACACCTCCGGGTGTAAGGACCATTCTCCCTGGTCCAGCATCTGGCGGCTCAGGTAGTCCGCCTGCCAGTTTTCCACACCCGGAATGTACACGGCCGACAGTGCCGGTACGCTCCTCTCTGCCCACTTCAGGATGCGAGCGATCTCCGATGCTGCAGCTGAGCTTCTTGTTCCTCCTTGATGATTGACATATGCCACTGCTGTGGCGTTGTCTGACTGGATCCTGACTGGACGCCCTTGCAGTCTCTGAGACCATTTGAAGAGGCACAGCTTGATCGCCCGGATCTCCAGGACATTGATCGGCAGGAGGGCTTCCTCTGGGGTCCAGCGACCTTGCGCCGACTGGACACCCCAGACTCCCCCCCAACCTGTAAGGCTGGCGTCCGTCGTGATCACTATCCAGTAAACCGGAAGAAATGACTTCCCGGCCATTAGAGCCGGTGCTGTCAGCCACCATACCAGGGATCTCCTGACTAGGTGGCTCACTCGGATTTGATAATCCAGAGATGAAGGGCATCTGTTCCATCTGGACAGAACTTCCCTCTGTAACACTCGAGTGTGGTATTGAGCATATGGGACCGCCTCGAAGGAGGCTACCATGAGGCCCAACACTCGCATGCAAAAACGGAGTGACGACCAATTCCTGGAAGTCAGCTGCCGTACTGCAGCCCGGAGGGTCTGCAACTTCTCCACAGGGAGGAATACCTTTGCCTCTGAGGAATCCAGAATCAACCCCAGGTACACTAGGCATTGAGTGGGCACCAATACTGACTTTTGCGTGTTTAGTATCCAACCACAGTCTCGAAGAGTCTGACAGGTAATGGACACGCTTACCTCTAATTCTGAGCTTGAAGGGCCCTTCAGCAGAAGGTCGTCCAAGTAACCTGTGATAGCGATACCCCGCTGTCTTAGAAGTGCCAGAATCGGAGCGAGCACCTTGGTGAACGTCCTGGGTGCTGAGGCAAGGCCAAACGGGAGGGCCACAAACTGGTAGTGGTTCTTCCCGATAGCAAATCGCAGAAACCTCTGGTGTCTGGAGTATATGGGGACATGCAGGTATGCGTCCTTGATGTCCAAGGAGGCCAGAAAGTCCCCCGGATGGAGAGCCGTGACTACGGATCGAACCGACTCCATCCGAAATCTTTGTACCTTCACAAAGCAATTGAGGGCTCTGAGATCCAAGATTGGACGAACCCCCTCCTTCTTTGGCACAATGAACAGATTTGAGTAAAAACCCTGACCCCGTTCCTGTTCTGGAACTGGAATAACTACCCCGCGTTCCAGTAGACCCTGGACCGCCCCATACAGGGCCTCCCGACGGGTCGGTAGTAGCTGGAGATTGGAGGTGATGAATCTGTCTGGTGGACAAGAGAGAAATTCTATCTTGTAGCCTGAGGAGATTACTTCGCAAACCCACCTGTCGGAGACTAGAGCAGTCCACTGAGTCGCGAATTTGCGAAGACGTCCCCCCACCCGAGAGCTGGGTGGGGGCGGACCTTCATGTGGACGCAGATTTGTCCACAGGCTTGTTGGGTCTGCGGGACCAAGGACGCTTTTGTCCTTGGGCAGGCGCTTTATCGGCCTGGGGTCTTTTCCCTGTCGCCTTAAGAGGGCGAAAAAACTGCTTACGTGCAGTAAAGGAGGGCCCTTGCCCTTGGCGTGGTCCCCTACCCTTGCTAGTTTGGGGAAGCAAAGTGCTTTTACCTCCTGTAGCATCCTTGATGATGTCATCCAGAGAAGCCCCAAAAAGTCTGTCGCCCTTAAAAGGCAGATCCAATAGGGCTTTCTTGGAAGTCTGGTCCGCAGACCAGCCCTTTAGCCAGATCAGGCGGCGTATTGCTACTGCATAAACCGAAGCTCTTGACAGCAGGGGAATAGTATCCATGTCTGACTCGCAGACAAACTTAAGGCCCTGGACCAACTGGTCGGCCAAAGTTATCTCATTAGGAGGAGCATCTCGCTCCTTTAACCCCTGGAGTAGCAATTTTGCCCATTCAGTAAGTGTCTGAGACACTAGGGCCCCCGCCAATGCCGGGCGTACTGCTGAGCCTACCACTGAGTATAGGTAGCGAGCGAGTGCTTCAGCCTTCTTATCCACAGGGTCCTTGAAAACAGGAGCCCCTTCTACTGGAATAGTGGTGGCTCTATTAAGTCTGGACACCGAAGGGTCCACTATAGGGGGAGAGGTCCATATCTTCAGAAAACTCTCCTCAAAGGGGTACCGTACTGCAAACCTCTTTGGGGCTGTAAAGACCCTCAGTGGGTTCTCCCATTCCTTGTATAAGAGTTTGTCAAAATAAGACCCACAAGGGAACACCTTAGCAGTGCGGGCAGGTTTACGAAACCCAAAGGGGACTGGAGTATCTGCTACTTCTTCAGTCCTTTCCAACTTTAGCGTATCCCGCACTGCAGTAATAAGGTCAGATACCAAAGCCGTCTCGCGTACTGACCTGGACTTGGAGTCCTCCTCACTGTCCGATCGGTCACGGTCTGCAGTCTCTGATGCATCAGAATCTGGGCCATGAGCCGTAGCTGGACCTGGTTCTGCATCAGAAATATCCCCAGAAGATTGCAGGGGACGGGGGCGTTTATTACCCCCTGTATTCCCGTGTGCTGCTTCCACCCTGGCAGCAAACGCCTCTAGGATTGCCGACATAGCGTCCATAGACACCTCAGGGACACCAGCTGCTAAATCTGGTGTTTCAGGGGAGAAGACATCTGGCTCAGATGCCATGCTGACCACACGCTGACACTCACAGGGCTCCAGGCAAGATATCAATAGGCCACCCTCCTGCGCTGCAGAGATGCTGGGTTACCCAGAGGACTCACCACCCTGGATAGGTACTGCTATGCTGCGCCTATGATGCTGTCCCCTTGCTGCTGTGTCAGTCTGCTTCTTTTATCAGCACTTCCTGTGTGAATTTTCGTGCCAGTGTAATGCACCCTAGAGGCCGGAGGCTCTCGCAAAATGGTTGCCAAAACCGTCTGTATGGAAGATAATGTGGGCTCTAAGAAAATGGCCGCCGACAGAAGATAGAGGTCAGGCAGCCATAGCCCACAAAAAAGATGGCCGCCGAACGGCAATATCTGCATACAGGGTGGACAAACATGGCCGCCGATCACCTGATAGGGGCCAGTGGGTGTGGCCGAACTACAGGAAGATGGCCGCCAGGCAGTTACAAGAGGCCAAACTTGGCATGGACCACCTCAAAATGGCCGCCGACAGCATGGAGACACAGAAACACAGGTAAGCAAAAATGACATTTCTTTTAAATGTTAGTTACAGCCAGCCCCGCTCCAGTGGGACCCCCTAGGTGACCCCAAGCACCCAGCAACCTTTAGCTAGAAGCCCAGGGAGGAGGGAAAGGCAGGGAGAGAGGGAAGAAAGGGGCCACAACCACTTACTTGATCTCTCCAGGAATGTCCAGCTAAATCACCCAGCCGAGGCAGGGGAGTTTTACTTACCTATCCTGCATGTATTCTGCTGGAAGACATTCCAAACAGATCATCGTCCGCGCACGGAAGGTGACTGTTGGCCAGGCATGCTGTGATTGGACCCAGAAGGGACGATCATATGTATGCCCTGGAGCATGACGCTCACCGGACAGGCTGCTGCGACTCGGCCGTAAGGTCAGCCGAAGCTGAGCGGTCCGATGCAAGCCTTGGAGCGTAAGCTCACCGGCCAGGCTGCTGCGACTCGGCCGTAAGGTCAGCCGAAGCTGAGCGGTCCGATGCAGGCCCTGGAGCGTAGGCTCACCGGCCACCCGTGGAGCGACGGGCATGTCGTGGAAAACCCAGCGCGTAGCTAGGGTCGGCACACGCTCGATGGCCGAAACTGGGGAGACTACAAGGATCGAGGATCCAGCCTGTCACCCAGTCGGCAGTTGATCGAAGATCGCAGGAAACAACAAATGTAGCAAAAAAATAAAAAATATATATATATTTTTTCCCCGGACCAATGAGCCCGAAGGGAGCCATGTCCTACTCCTTGCTAGACAGAAAAAAACTGATCTGCGATGTGCAGACTGAGAGGGTATACCCAGAGGGTCCGCCCCCTGGGCGGTACTGTAGAAGGTGTGATGCAACACTTTTTACAAGTTTTTCTGCCTAGTCACTCCTAATTAACGGATAATACCCACTTTGTCAATAGAGAAGCTGTGTCGGTCCATGGACGAAAGAGTAACAAGGATTTCAAAGATGGTTGATGAGGAATGCTTTAGCACACTATAGCACAAGGAGAATTCCCTCACTGTCCTTCCCTGTCCCTAGAAACAAGGATTCGCACAGTAAAAGACACTGACACTCTCCCTACCTATAGTTTTCTGTCCCTAGAAAAAATGTTTTTTTAAAGCACACTATAGCACAAGGAGAATTTCACTCACTTTCCTTCTTTGTCCCTAGAAACAAGGATTATCACAGTGAAAGAAACTGACACTCTTCCTTCCTATAGTTTTCTGTCCCTAGAAAAAATGTTTTTTTAAAGCACACTATAGCACAAGGAGAATTCCCTCACTGTCCTTCCCTGTCCCTAGAAACAAGGATTCGCACAGTAAAACACACTGACACTCTCCCTACCTATAGTTTTCTGTCCCTAGAAAAAATGTTTTTTTAAAGCACACTATAGCACAAGGAGAATTCCCTCACTGTCCTTCCCTGTCCCTAGAAACAAGGATTCGCACAGTAAAACACACTGACACTCTCCCTACCTATAGTTTTCTGTCCCTAGAAAAAATGTTTTTTTAAAGCACACTATAGCACAAGGAGAATTTCACTCACTTTCCTTCTTTGTCCCTAGAAACAAGGATTATCACAGTGAAAGAAACTGACACTCTCCCTACCTATAGTTTTCTGTCCCTAGAAAAAATGTTTTTTTAAAGCACACTATAGCACAAGGAGAATTCCCTCACTGTCCTTCCCTGTCCCTAGAAACAAGGATTCGCACAGTAAAACACACTGACACTCTCCCTACCTATAGTTTTCTGTCCCTAGAAAAAATGTTTTTTTAAAGCACACTATAGCACAAGGAGAATTTCACTCACTTACCTTCTTTGTCCCTAGAAACAAGGATTATCACAGTGAAAGAAACTGACACTCTTCCTTCCTATAGTTTTCTGTCCCTAGAAAAAATGTTTTTTTAAAGCACACTATAGCACAAGGAGAATTCCCTCACTGTCCTTCCCTGTCCCTAGAAACAAGGATTCGCACAGTAAAACACACTGACACTCTCCCTACCTATAGTTTTCTGTCCCTAGAAAAAATGTTTTTTTAAAGCACACTATAGCACAAGGAGAATTCCCTCACTGTCCTTCCCTGTCCCTAGAAACAAGGATTCACACAGTAAAACACACTGACACTCTCCCTACCTATAGTTTTCTGTCCCTAGAAAATTTTTTTTTTTAAAGCACACTATAGCACAAGGAGAATTTCACTCACTTTCCTTCTTTGTCCCTAGAAACAAGGATTATCACAGTGAAAGAAACTGACACTCTCCCTACCTATAGTTTTCTGTCCCTAGAAAAAATGTTTTTTTAAAGCACACTATAGCACAAGGAGAATTCCCTCACTGTCCTTCCCTGTCCCTAGAAACAAGGATTCGCACAGTAAAACACACTGACACTCTCCCTACCTATAGTTTTCTGTCCCTAGAAAAAATGTTTTTTTAAAGCACACTATAGCACAAGGAGAATTTCACTCACTTTCCTTCTTTGTCCCTAGAAACAAGGATTATCACAGTGAAAGAAACTGACACTCTTCCTTCCTATAGTTTTCTGTCCCTAGAAAAAATGTTTTTTTAAAGCACACTATAGCACAAGGAGAATTCCCTCACTGTCCTTCCCTGTCCCTAGAAACAAGGATTCGCACAGTAAAACACACTGACACTCTCCCTACCTATAGTTTTCTGTCCCTAGAAAAAATGTTTTTTTAAAGCACACTATAGCACAAGGAGAATTCCCTCACTGTCCTTCCCTGTCCCTAGAAACAAGGATTCGCACAGTAAAACACACTGACACTCTCCCTACCTATAGTTTTCTGTCCCTAGAAAAAATGTTTTTTTAAAGCACACTATAGCACAAGGAGAATTTCACTCACTTTCCTTCTTTGTCCCTAGAAACAAGGATTATCACAGTGAAAGAAACTGACACTCTTCCTACCTATAGTTTTCTGTCCCTAGAAAAAATGTTTTTTTAAAGCACACTATAGCACAAGGAGAATTCCCTCACTGTCCTTCCCTGTCACTAGAAACAAGGATTCGCACAGTAAAACACACTGACACTCTCCCTACCTATAGTTTTCTGTCCCTAGAAAAAATGTTTTTTTAAAGCACACTATAGCACAAGGAGAATTTCACTCACTTTCCTTCTTTGTCCCTAGAAACAAGGATTATCACAGTGAAAGAAACTGACACTCTTCCTTCCTATAGTTTTCTGTCCCTAGAAAAAATGTTTTTTTAAAGCACACTATAGCACAAGGAGAATTCCTTCACTGTCCTTCCCTGTCCCTAGAAACAAGGATTCGCACAGTAAAACACACTGACACTCTCCCTACCTATAGTTTTCTGTCCCTAGAAAAAATGTTTTTTTAAAGCACACTATAGCACAAGGAGAATTTCACTCACTTTCCTTCTTTGTCCCTAGAAACAAGGATTATCACAGTGAAAGAAACTGACACTCTCCCTACCTATAGTTTTCTGTCCCTAGAAAAAATGTTTTTTTAAAGCACACTATAGCACAAGGAGAATTCCCTCACTGTCCTTCCCTGTCCCTAGAAACAAGGATTCGCACAGTAAAACACACTGACACTCTCCCTACCTATAGTTTTCTGTCCCTAGAAAAAATGTTTTTTTAAAGCACACTATAGCACAAGGAGAATTTCACTCACTTTCCTTCTTTGTCCCTAGAAACAAGGATTATCACAGTGAAAGAAACTGACACTCTTCCTTCCTATAGTTTTCTGTCCCTAGAAAAAATGTTTTTTTAAAGCACACTATAGCACAAGGAGAATTCCCTCACTGTCCTTCCCTGTCCCTAGAAACAAGGATTCGCACAGTAAAACACACTGACACTCTCCCTACCTATAGTTTTCTGTCCCTAGAAATTTTTTTTTTTTAAAGCACACTATAGCACAAGGAGAATTCCCTCACTGTCCTTCCCTGTCCCTAGAAACAAGGATTCGCACAGTAAAACACACTGACACTCTCCCTACCTATAGTTTTCTGTCCCTAGAAAAAATGTTTTTTTAAAGCACACTATAGCACAAGGAGAATTTCACTCACTTTCCTTCTTTGTCCCTAGAAACAAGGATTATCACAGTGAAAGAAACTGACACTCTTCCTACCTATAGTTTTCTGTCCCTAGAAAAAATGTTTTTTTAAAGCACACTATAGCACAAGGAGAATTCCCTCACTGTCCTTCCCTGTCACTAGAAACAAGGATTCGCACAGTAAAACACACTGACACTCTCCCTACCTATAGTTTTCTGTCCCTAGAAAAAATGTTTTTTTAAAGCACACTATAGCACAAGGAGAATTTCACTCACTTTCCTTCTTTGTCCCTAGAAACAAGGATTATCACAGTGAAAGAAACTGACACTCTTCCTTCCTATAGTTTTCTGTCCCTAGAAAAAATGTTTTTTTAAAGCACACTATAGCACAAGGAGAATTCCCTCACTGTCCTTCCCTGTCCCTAGAAACAAGGATTCGCACAGTAAAACACACTGACACTCTCCCTACCTATAGTTTTCTGTCCCTAGAAAAAATGTTTTTTTAAAGCACACTATAGCACAAGGAGAATTCCCTCACTGTCCTTCCCTGTCCCTAGAAACAAGGATTCGCACAGTAAAACACACTGACACTCTCCCTACCTATAGTTTTCTGTCCCTAGAATTTTTTTTTTTTTAAAGCACACTATAGCACAAGGAGAATTCCCTCACTGTCCTTCCCTGTCCCTAGAAACAAGGATTCGCACAGTAAAAGACACTGACACTCTCCCTACCTATAGTTTTCTGTCCCTAGAAAAAATGTTTTTTTAAAGCACACTATAGCACAAGGAGAATTTCACTCACTTTCCTTCTTTGTCCCTAGAAACAAGGATTATCACAGTGAAAGAAACTGACACTCTCCCTACCTATAGTTTTCTGTCCCTAGAAAAAATGTTTTTTTAAAGCACACTATAGCACAAGGAGAATTCCCTCACTGTCCTTCCCTGTCCCTAGAAACAAGGATTCGCACAGTAAAACACACTGACACTCTCCCTACCTATAGTTTTCTGTCCCTAGAAAAAATGTTTTTTTAAAGCACACTATAGCACAAGGAGAATTCCCTCACTGTCCTTCCCTGTCCCTAGAAACAAGGATTCGCACAGTAAAACACACTGACACTCTCCCTACCTATCCTTCTCTTTCCCTAAACTAAAGGAATCCAGGTTAAGCAAGAAAAAAATAAATGTCACTGTCCCTGCCTATGTTTCTCTTTCCCTGCTCCGGAACACACTACACTAGGCCGCCGTGCTGGCGGCCTTTTATAGTGTGGGGCGTGTACTAAACACCCTCAGCAATAATTGGCCACAGGCATCCTGCCTGTGGCCAATCATTGCTCTCCTCGCTGCCGGCGCTGTGATTGGCCAAGCATGCGGGGTCACAGTGCATGCTTGGCCAATCACAGCGCCTGGATGACACTGCGATGGCGTAGTGCATTGTGGGCCGTTCGCGTCACTCGAATTTGGCGCGAACGGCCCAAATCGTTCGATCTTCGTCGAGCGATCGAACAGCCGATGTTCGAGTCGAACGTATGTTCGACTCGAACACGAAGCTCATCCCTACTCTCCAGGAAGAGAAAATACATTTCTCAGGCAAACCTCTTCCTCCCACAGAGCTGATTCTTGTTTGATTGGCCACTGGAATGTCTCCTGTCCTGCAGGCAACTTGAAGTTGCCTTGTAAGTAGCTCCAGGTCACGCTGTGATTCATACTCAAGTCGTGTCTGAGTTGCCTCATAAAATCGCACTGGAAGTCTTGTTGCCCTTGTGTGAATGGGCTCTTATGCGCATGCTTTGTACTGTTTATGTTTATTTTATACCTTTTTTTTTTACAAATTGAAATGTATTTGTGAATAAATAACCTGTGCACAGATACGAGATCTCGATCCCTATAGCTTGGAGAAACTGTAGGGATTTTTTTTTTCCTTTCCTGTGGCTTAGAGGGAAGTTTCATTCACTCTGACACTCGAAAACTACATAATACATTATGTTGCACCTTGTGGCATCTTATGGATTCAGTAGGTCTTATGTTTTGTCTTGTTTTTCCTTCCAAATTGACGCATGTGCTGTTAATATGTGTAAAGGTTATGTCTATATGTTTTCTTGTTAGACTTTAAGTACTTACAAACCCACCATGTTTTTTAATAACTTTTTGTTTGTCAGAGTACAGATATTGGGTGAATCTGTAATTTTTTCACTGTACTTACAGTAGGTGCCGCCGATATTGTGTCAATCTCGCCGCTTCTAGCGGCGAGATTGACACCCTATGAGCTCCGTCGCGAGAGCCAGCGCCGAGCTGTCTCGTCATCGGGAAAGGAAAAATGTTCCTTTCACGATGAGCGACACGCATTGCCGATAGACGGGGATCCGACGTGGATTCCCGCCAATACCAGGCACTGCGTTTGGTATGAATCCTGAGCGGGAACTCCACGCCAATTTTTAAAGAAAAAACGGCGTGGGTTCCCCCTCCAGGAGCATACCAGGCCCTTGGGTCTGGTCTGGATTTGAAGGGGAACCCTACGCCGAAAAACGGCGTGGGGGTCCCCCTCAAAATCCAAACCAGACCCTTATCCGAGCACGCAACCTGGCAGGCCGCAGGGGAAGAGGGGGGGATGAGAGCGGCCCCCCTCCCTCCTGAACTGTACCAGGCCGCATGCCCTCAACATGGGGGGTTTGGTGCTCTGGGACAGGGGGGCGACCTGCAGCCCCCCCACCCCAGAGCACCCTGCCCCCATGTTGATGAGGACAGGGCCTCTTCCCGACAACCCTGGCCGTTGGTTGTCGGGGTCTGCGGGCGGGGGGCTTATCGGAATCCGGGAGCCCCCTTTAATAAGGGGGCCCCCAGATCCCGGCCCCCCCACCCTATGTGAATGAGTATGGGGTACATCGTACCCCTACCCATTCACCTGGTGGAAAAAAAATGGCAATAAAAACACAATACAGTTTTTTAAAGTATTTTATTGCACAGCTCCGGGGGTCTCTTCCGTCTTCGAGGGTCTCCGGTGTCGTCGCCGCGCTCTCTGGTTCTTTCTTCTGCCGGGCCACCGCTACCTTCTTGCAGCTCTTTTGCTAGCGGGGCCCGGTCTTCTCCGTTGCCTTCTTCTTCTCCCGCTCTCCGGTTCTTCTCATGCTCTCCGGTGACGTCGCCAAGCTCTCCGGTTCTTTCTTCCGCCGGGCCTCCGATATCTTCTTGCAGCTCTTTTGCTAGTGGAGGCCCAGTCTTCGTCCGGCTCTCCGTTGTCCTTCTGCCGGCCCCTCCACTACCTTCTTGTAGCTCCCTCTGATACAACTTCCTGTGGCCTGTTGGACTTGCAAATTGATTTTCACTGAGAATCAATGAATATGTTAAATACTACTGAGAGAGGGCATTGCCTTTTGTATAGCTGCAATGTTTGAAGACAGTTTCAATCATGTTTGTGTAGCGACCTCACCCCTCTCACCCCTTCTCATTCTCGGCTTGTCTGTCTTTGTCTAGGGGTGTTAGTACCGGGGGGAGGGATGAGATACACCACAGCCCATGTCCTCCATAGTGAAGAGGTGAAGGCCAGAAAGATCGGCCTTTGTGTAGGTGTCCCAGAGTCAAATCCTCTCCTCGGATTCACTCCCCTTTGCTCCTAGTAACCAGAGTTCCACACACTGAATAGGTCCAACACAGTTTTATTCTTCACAGCGAATAAACGTACAGCACAGTCAAGTTGGGACCTTTGCAACAGTTCAGTATTAATGGGAGTAGGTCGAGGCACAATCCTTTAACCACTTCTCTACTGTGCACGAAAACCCCCTTCCTGCCCAAGCCATTTTTCAGCTTTCAGCGCTGTCACATTTTGAATGACAATTGCGCGGTCGTGCGACGTGGCTCCCAAACGAAATTTGTGTCCTTTTTTTCCCACAAATAGAGCTTTCTTTTGGTGGTATTTGATCACCTCTGCGGTTTTTATTTTTTGCGCTATAAACAAAAGAAGAGCGTCCAGTTTGGAAAAAAAACACTATTTTTTACTTTTTGCTATAATAAATACCCATTTTTTTTTTTTTTTAAATAAAATTTTCCTCAGTTTAGGCCGATACGTATTCTTCTACATATTTTTGGTAAAAAAAAATCGCAATAAGCGCGTATTGATTGGTTTGCGCAAAAGTTATAGCATGTACAAAATAGGGGATAGATTTATAGCATTTTTTATTTTTTTATTTTTTTATTAGTAATGGCGGCGATCTGCGATTTTTTATTGTGACTGCGATATTGCGGCGGACACATCGGACACTTTTGACACATTTTTGGGACCATTCACGTTTATACAGCGATCTCTGCTATAAAAATGCATTGATTACTGTATAAATGTGATTGGCAGGGAAGGGGTTAACCACTAGGGGGCGGGAAGGGGTTAAATATGTTCCCTCAATGTGTTCTTACTGTGGGGGGAGGTGACTGACTGGGGGAGGTGACCGATGGTTGTCCCTATGTACAAGGGACACACCATCGGTCCCCTCTCCCTCACAGGATGTGGATCTCTGTGTTTACACACAGAGATCCACTTTCCTGCTCGTTTCCCGGGCAATCGCGGGTGCCCGGCGGCAATTGCGGCCGCCGGGTACGCGCACCGGGGCCTTGTGAACGCGGCGGGCGCACGCGCGCGCCGCTGGCGGCGAGTGCACGCGCGCGCCTCCTAGCTCGTTTTAAAGGGAGGACGTCATATGACGTCCTCCCAGAACGAGAGTATCCTCCGCCCGCCGTCAATTGACAGTGGGCGGGGGACAAGTGGTTAAAGTATCGCTAACCACTGTGGTGTCACCAATGGCGAATAGTCACTGCCACTGACTATATGAGGTAGAACATGAATTACCTTCGCTAGCACAGCCCACGTCAGGGGAAGGATATCCGTCCAAGGAAGTCACCGGAGGCCTCTCTGTCACCAGCAATGCTGCGCCGGACTCTCCAGAGAAGTTCTGCTCACCAGTCTCCTCGACCTCAGACACGGGCACCCAAGGAGTTAGGGCCCCCTCGGATTCCTCCACCCTCGCGGAACTCAGTCGAAGGTACTGAGCCCCAGGCATCCGCCATAGTACCTCACCCCAGGCTAAAGGTGCCTGAGATGGACTCCATCTCTCGCTCCGGCCAGGTCAAGGGCACCTGGTCCCGGAACTCCGGAACGCCAGCACCCAAGCTGAAGGTGCCTGGGTGCGGCTGCGTCCTCCGACTCTGAACCCCAAGGTCAGGGCGTCCGCCCCTTTTATCCCCTCGCCTTTTGCGTCACAGCAGGTTCCCCGCCCCGCTGTACCAGCGCCAGGAAAGGACAAAAAGGAAGCAGTCTTGCGGTGTGGGTTCAACTCCGGCCAGGGCAACAATGCCACCTGCAGGCCGCAGGGAACCTCACACCACCAGAGTCCTCCAAAAACCATAAAAAAGGATCTTGGATTCCCTAGCAATCAGTGCATCTGGGTTACACTACCACCCAGATACTTCCCTTAAATTCAAATACCCGCTACATTTGTTTAACAAAAATACAGATTCAATGCTCTTTAACATTTTAAAGGTTGGGGCAGCATTAAATCTGAATTATTATTTTTTTTTTACTTTTTTTTTCTTCTCCTTTTTCTTTTAAGGAAAACTATTTTTCTTTCTTTCCTATATCACCTTTATTAATTTTTTGGGTGATTCTTGAGTTTGGTTTCGCTATGGTGAAAAAAAAAAAAAGAGGGGAGTATGGGGAACATTATATGGAGAACATTTAACCACTTCGCACCCAAGGACGTCCATGGACGTCCTTGAGTTTGAGCCGGGATATCTGAATGATGCCTGCAGCTACAGGCATCATTCAGATATCGTTTTTTAGAGCCGGCGATTCTGTGTACCATAAGAATGATCATAGTGGCTGTTCCGCCACTTGATCGTTCTTACAGGTGGCGAGAGGGGACGTCCCCCCCCTCCCGCCGCCCTCCGGTGCTTCTACCGACTCACCTGAGCGATCGGTGAGTCGGTGACAGGATCCGCCGGCCCCGGCTTCTTACGATAGAGATTTCTGGCGGACCAGATGGTCACCGGAGTCTCTATGATCGTTCGGAGGCCGGGCGCGATGTTATGACGTCACGCCCGGCCTCTGCATTCCAAAAAACGGCGCCGCTTCAGCTAGGAAGCGGGGATCGTTTTTTTCTATTTTTTTATTTCAGGCTTCTCAGCCTAGAGGTGAGATGTGGGGTCTTATTGACCCCATATCTCACTGTAAAGAGGACCTGTCATGCTTATTCCTATTACAAGGGATGTTTACATTCCTTGTAATAGGAATAAAAGTGATCTTTTTTTTTTTTTAAGTGTCAAATTAAAAAGGTTAAAGTAAAATTAACAATATATAAAAAAAAAATAAATGTAAAGCTCCCCTGTCCCCCTGTCCCCGGTAGCTCGTACGCAGAAGCGAACGCATACGTAAGTCCCGCCCACATATGAAAACGGTGTTCAGAACACACAAGTGAGGTATCGCAGCGAACGTTAGAGCGAGAGCAATAATTCTAGCCCTAGACCTCCTCTGTAACTCAAAACATGTGACCATTTAAAGCGTCGCCCATGAGGATGTTTAACCACTTCAATACAGGGCTTTTTGTACCTATTCAATACCGGGCCTATTTTGGCACTTCTCTCCTACATGTACAAATCATCATTCTTTTGCTAGAAAATTACTCAGAACCCCCAAACATTATACATGTTTTTTTAGCAGACACCCTAGGGAATAAAATGACGGTCATTGCAACATTTTTTCTTGCACAATATTTGCGCAATAATTTTTCAAACGCCTTTTTAAAAAAAAAAATGGTTTCATGAATTAAAAAATAACAAAACAGTAAAGTTAGCCCAATTTTTTGGGAAAATATGAAAGATAATGTTACGCCGAGTAAATAGATACCTAACATGTCACGCTTTAAAATTGCGCACACTCATGGAATGGCGCCAAACTTCGGTACTTAAAAATCTCCATAGGCAACGCTTTAATTTTTTTTACAGGTTACCAGGTTAGAATTACAGAGGAGGTCTAGTTCTAGAATTGTTGCACGCGCTCTAACGCATGTGGCGATACCTCACATGCGTGGTTTGAACGGCGTTTACATATGTGGGCGACTTACGTGTGCATTCGCTTCTGATCGCGAGCTACCGGGGACAGGGGCGTTTTAATTTTTTTTTATTATTATTTATTTATTTATTTTACTTATTTTTTAATTTTTTTACAATGATTTTACTTTTTATTTTTTTTTATCACTTTTATTCCTATTACAAGGAATGTAAACATCCCTTGTAATAGGAATGTGTGTGACAGGTTCTCTTTATTAAGAGATGCGGGGTCAATAAGACCCCACATCTCTCCTCCAGGCTGGAAAGCATGAGATCAGTGAAAATTTTTTCACTGATTTCATACTTACAGCCGCAATGGCGGCTTTGTTTACATTTGAGACCCGGGCGTGACGTAATCACATCGCGCCCGGGCCTCCGACGATCATAGAGATGACTGGTGACCATCTGGTCACCAGTCATCTCTATGCTCATCACGTGACTCCACCAACGATGCCGGAAGATTCGCTCCGGGTCCCCGATCGCACGGGGGAGCCCGGAGAAGCACCGGATGGCGGCGGGAGGGGGGGTGTCCCCTCCCGCCGCCTATAAGAACGATCAAGCGGCGGAACCGCCGCTATGATCATTCTTATGGTGCACAGAATCGCCGGCACTTCAAAAGGATATCTGAATGATGCCTCTAGCTGCAGGCATCATTCAGATATCCCCCTACAAAGCCGAGGACGTCATATGACGTCCACCCAGGATGGGAGATCCCATCTGTGGACGTCATTTGTCTATGGCTGGGTAGGGAAGTGGTTAAGTACCGAAGTTTGGCGCCATTCCACGAGCGTGTGCAATTTTGAAGGGTGACATGTTAGGTATCTATTTACTCGGCGTAACTTCATCTTTCACATTATGCAAAAAAATTGGGCTAACTTTAATGTTTTAATATTTTTTAATTCATGAAACCGTTTTTTTTCCCAAAAAAATGCGTTTGAAAAATTATTGCGCAAATACCGTGCGAGATAAAAAGTTGCAATGACCGCCATTGTATTCTCTAGGGTCTTTGCTAAAAAAAACATATATATATTGTTTGGGGGTTATATGTAATTTTCTAGCAAAAAAATGAGGCTTTTTACATGTAGGAGTTAAGTGTCAGAATTGGCCCGGGTGCGAAGTGGTTTTAAAATAGTTAAAAATGTTGATATAAGAATATTAAAGTTTCCCTATAGCATTCTGGGATTTGACAAAGTTCCAACAGTTTTTTTTTCTCTCTCTCTTTCGACATTGAAAAATTGTTTTATATAAATGTATGTCATGGTAGCTATTACCAACTATGACAATAGTAACAGTAACACCTGGGTTTAGCAACAGTCATGTGACGGCGGCGGCGGCGGTTAATGATAGAATGTGGGGTTCCAGCACCTTGTACCTCTGGACCCCTTTACATTATACAGCACCCTGCACCTCTGGACCCCTTTACATTACACAGCACCTTGCACCTCTGGACCCCTTTACATTACACAGCACCCTGGACCCCTTTACATTACATAGCACTGCACCTCTGGACCCTTTTACATTACACAGCACCCTGCACCTCTGGGCCCCTTTACATTACACAGCACCCTGCACCCCTGGACCCCTTTACATTACACAGCACCCTGCACCTCTGGACCATTTTACATTACACAGCCCCCCACAGTTTGTTACACAGACACCCCTCTAACAGTTCTGGACAATACAGAACCCCCCTACAAAACAGACCCCCCTACAATACAGACCCCCCTACATTTCAGACCACCCTAAAATACAGAACCCCCCCTACATTTCAGACCCCCCTACAATACAGAACCCCCTACATTACAGACCCCCCTACAATACAGAACCCCCTACATTTAGACCCCCTTCAATACAGAACCCCCCTACATTACAGACCCCCTACAATACAGAACCCCCCCTACAATACAGACCCCCCTACAATACAGAACCCCCTACATTTAGACCCCCTTCAATACAGAACCCCCCTACATTACAGACCCCCTACAATACAGAACCCCCCCTACAATACAGACCCCCCTACATTACAGAACCCCCTACAATACAGACCCCCCTACAATACAGAACCCCCCTACATTACAGACCCCCTACAATACAGACCCCCCTACAATACAGAACCCACCTACATTGCAGACCCCCTACAATACATAACCCCCCTACATTTCAGACCCCCTCCCTACAGTACAGACCCCCCTACATTACAGACCCCCCTACAATACAGACCCCCCTACATTAAAGACCCCCTCTACAATGGTGCGGCAAAACATGGTGTCACCCCCCTCCTGTCTATCCTGCCAAGCGCCCTGCAGGCAGCGCACGGTCACGAGGCGCACCCCCAAATGACCCCTGTAAATTAAAGTATAGGGTGGTATTGGGCTGGCTGGGGCGATATAGGGCAGGTTGGGGTAATATAGAGCAGGTTGCGGTGGTATAGTGCAGGTTGGGGTGATATAGGTTATACATTATACAAGTAAATATGCGCATGAGTCCAAATCGCTCTTATCCTTAGAGTATGGGGTTTAGGATAGTGTATGTACAATGCATGTACAATCGGTAAACATAGAGACCAGGCTCTCGGGGCATGTGGAGGGGAGAGAGAAAAAATGAATAAATGAATGAAGGGGAGGGAGCCGGGCGGGGAGTAGTAAAAACAGTCACATATACAGTCTCAGGGCTGCCATCAAGGAGAAACAGAAACCGTGTTCCAAAAGTACTGAAAAGAAAAGCAAGGGGAGAGGCGCCTCTGAGTGCAGATGTTTAAAACAATTTAATAAGAGATTGCAGTACAAGCAACTCACATTTTACTGGATAAAAACAGGCATTGTACGATTTCCATATGTAGGAGAGGGTATCATCAGGTCAGTCATCAGCCTCCTTCTCCTGCTGGGGCGCTGTGTTGCTGGTTCTTCCTATCTGCACCGCTTTAGATGGATGGAATAGCCGGCGGCGGTGGAGATACTGCAGAGCACGGCCTGGGTGATGGTTTTTCCGGCAGGCGAGGGCCGATGACGTCACTGGCATGCGACGCATTTCCTGAGCCGGCGTGCTGCGTGTGACGTGGCAGTCGCGCTCCTTTGTCAAGCTGGTGGGTGGGTTGGAGGAGCTGGTATTTGATGGACATGGAGGGGGCGGAGGAAGGACAGAGGGGCGGGGCTAGGGCACAGAGGCGAGAGGAGTGTCAGCAGAGAGAGCTCTGGTATTTGATGGACATGGAAGGAGCATAGAAAGGACAGAGGGGCGGGGCTGGGGGACGGAGGTGGGAGACGTGTCAGCAAAGAGAGCTACTCATAGTACCCCTACTCATAGTGTTCTTTATTCCGTTCTAAAACCACTATCTATATACTCTATCTGGCTTTACCATCATGCCATGACTAATAGCTCTCTTTGCTGACACGTCTCCCACCTCCGTCCCCCAGCCCCGCCCCTCTGTCCTTTCTATGCTCCCTCCATGTCCATCAAATACCAGAGCTCTCTCTGCTGACACTCCTCTCGCCTCTGTGCCCTAGCCCCGCCCCTCTGTCCTTCCTCCGCCCCCTCCATGTCCATCAAATACCAGCTCCTCCAACCCACCCACCAGCTTGACAAAGGAGCGCGACTGCCACGTCACACGCAGCACGCCGGCTCAGGAAACGCGTCGCATGCCAGTGATGTCATCGGCCCTCGCCTGCCGGAAAAACCATCACCCAGGCCGTGCTCTGCAGTATCTCCACCGCCGCCGGCTATTCCATCCATCTAAAGCGGTGCAGATAGGAAGAGCCAGCAACACAGCGCCCCAGCAGGAGAAGGAGGCTGATGACTGACCTGATGATACCCTCTCCTACATATGGAAATCGTACAATGCCTGTTTTTAGCCAGTAAAATGTGAGTTGCTTGTACTGCAATCTCTTATTAAATTGTTTTAAACATCTGCACTCAGAGGCGCCTCTCCCCTTGCTTTTCTTTTGGGGTGATATAGGGCATGCTGGGGTGGCATAGGGCAGGTTGGGGTTGTATAGGGCAGGCTGGGGTGGTATAGAGCAGGTTTGGGTGGTATATGGCAGTTTGCGGTGGTACTGTATATGGCAGGCTGGGTGGCATAGGGTTGGGGTGATATAGGGCTGGGTGTGGCGGCATAGAGCAGTTTGCAGTGGCATAGGGCAGGTTGGGGTGGTATAGAGCAGTTTGCGGTTGCATAGGGCAGGTTGAGGTGGCATATGGCAGGCTGACCCCCCTACAATACAGACCCCCCTACAATACAGAACCCCCCTACATTTAGACCCCCCTTCAATACAGAACCCCCTACATTACAGACCCCCTACAATACAGAACCCCCCCTACAATACAGACCCCCATACATTACAGAACCCTTCTACAATACAGACCCCCCTACAATACAGAACCCCCCTACATTACAGACCCCCTACAATACAGACCCCCCCTACAATACAGAACCCACCTACATTGCAGACCCCCTACAATACATAACCCCCTACATTTCAGACCCCCCTTACAGTACAGCCCCCCTCCCTACAGTACAGACCCCCCTACATTACAGACCCCCCTACAATACAGACCCCCCTACATTAAAGACCCCCTCTACAATGGTGCGGCAAAACATGGTGTCACCCCCCTCCTGTCTATCCTGCCCAGCGCCCTGCAGGCAGCGCACGGTCACGAGGCGCACCCCCAAATGACCCCTGTAAATTAAAGTATAGGGTGGTATTGGGCTGGCTGGGGCGATATAGGGCAGGTTGGGGTAATATAGAGCAGGTTGCGGTTGTATAGTGCAGGTTAGGGTGATATAGGGCAGGCTGGGG